>OW240917.1:194890242-195222269 GCA_933207985.1 Pelobates cultripes
TTTTGGGGGAGACGGGAACCGCCAGGTATTGGAAACGCTGTAGCGCTGTAATGCTGTAACGTGGCTTTCAGGCAAACGTTGAGCAGTAGCCACCATAAGGTCTCAGCGAAAGTATCAAAAATCCTGGGACTACTTTTAGCACCAAAAGTGAGAAGAGTGAAAAAAATAGTAGGATGGATTGGGAGGAGCTTGAAGGCATTAATGATCTCAGTCTTGCTGAGCTATGCCCCTGTCCCTGCAAACAGAATGGTGTCAATGGTGTTATCTATAGTGGCATACTGAAGGGAGAATTCATCCGAAGGAATGAGAGAGCTTAGACTAGGGATCGTGGAAGAGTGGGAAGCAGAGAGGTCGACAATCAACCTTTGTTTTGCTGAACTTTTACCAGAGACCCCACCTCTAGGGTTAGTTCTCCATACCGAGAAAGGTGGGGAACTAAACAGGCCAAGCAGGAAACCTTGATCTAATTAAATCTGTAACAGAGCATTGATGGCTACTGGTTTGGCAAGGGCGGACAGCAGGTTCTAGAATTCAATACCGGATGGCATGTAAATGATACATGTATGGAAACCTTCTGTGAACCCAGTTACCAAAAACTCCACCAAGTGAGGTGAGGGATGGTTATGCAATAATTAGGCAAAACAAGGCACATGTAGGGTTTGGGAAACAATTTATTTGGACACATTGTCTTGGTATGTGCCCTAAAACAAAAAGAACACACATGCAACACCCGGCAAGCACTAAATCCACAGGAACCTGCTTTAAAGTCATTACAAATCTGGGATTTACCCAGAAAAACAATATAATGCCCAAGCTTGTCCTTGATCCTTTCTTAGGTTTAGCAGAGGAGGTTGGGAAAGTAAAGGTAGTACCCAGCTCCGATGTATTAGGACATAGGCTCTTGGCATATGAGGATGAACAGCAAATACCACAAGCTGGGGACCTGAGGCCCGCAAAGTGCCTGCAAAACAGCTCCGTGTCCAACTGGCTCCAGTCTGTCTGTAAATTGAACTGAGCCAGAGCTGCAGATGCCTTCGTGGTGAATGATCTATGGTAATCATAAAATGATCTACCTCCATACTTATGCCCCAGATCCACCAGCTTGTGCAAATACAGATCGAATTCCTCTGTGTGCTCGGGATATTACAAGCACACCATGTCCCTATAAATACCGAAGGCCAGGACAAACTCAGGAATGGACAACTTCCTATTCAACCTCAGGTTCCTAGCCTTCATCACACCAGACACATTGCCATAATAGTATGTCTTGTTCTCAAGAATATCTTGGGAGGTAATCAGCAGCGAAACTAGATTGACATCCTTGCCCTCCAAAATATCCTTCTTAATATTAGCAGGCACCATGTGTGCTGGGTTGATAATGTTTGGGTTTTAAAGTTGACCAATGAATTTACCAATTAGGGTGCGTGAGAGACCAGTAGGTTCTGGAGTAACTAACCCAGATGGTGCCACTGACTTATCACCAGCATCCAAACGGTCTAGCCTATCTGTAATCTATCCCAATGAGGACAATACCGACGATAAGACGGCCTGGAGATCGGATGACTGGGCACCATAGGGGCCTTCGCCAGCCCCGGTGTTATCTGTGTTGGTGTTAAGCAATCTATAAAGTTCAGCCTTCCTGGCAGCGGCCGGCTAGGGAATGTTCCTATGCCTTATTTCGGCTGTGATCCTGGATTTGGTCCAAGACCTGAGGGAAGACGGGCTGGTGATGTCCCCTCCATGAGATGGAGTGATGGACCTTGCAGGAGTGCTGGGAATTGACAAATCCTCAGCTTCAGGCAGTTCAGACATGCTAAGATAGGACAAAAATATTTTTACAAACCAAGGTGATAATATTGTACTGGCTAGTTACCTAATAAAAAAAATATTTAAGAAATAGAGAGGGGAGCCAGTAGACAAATTATCACCCTAGTACCAATTGTAGGATGGGGAGGGGTGAGGTGTAATGACAACTGGATACACATACCTTATATATCAGATATGTATAGAATCAGACAGAGTAGATGGAACCCAAACAATACCTGTGAGAGTAATAGCAATGTTGTATTACCCAGATCGAGACGGTTAATTAGCAGAAAACAAAATAATATGGGATACCTACCTGCCAATAGACTAGGCCTAAATTGAACCAGCAAAGCATAAGTGATAACAGAACCAGTAGGGCCTAATATCTGATAACATAGAAAGAACATATTAGGTTATCTAGACAGTGAGGGTCAGATCGTGGAACCCAAGACAAATATAAAAACCACTAACCGATGTGAATTTGCATAAATTGAACCTCCAAGAAAGCATAACTAACTACTAATTGACAGAAGTAAAAATGACCTACCTAAGACGAGTGGGACAATTGAAACTTAGACAATCAGAACCTATGAAACTTGAAAAACTCTGAAACACACCCTCAAGAAAGGTTCATGCCTGGCAACCTAAAAAAAAAATATTTGTTACAACATATCTAATAAGCAGAATAAAATCATCAACAATGTGGTGCTTTAAAACAAAAAGGGGTTTGATCAGAAATTTTATAAAACATGCAGTACCCCCTATAGCCTCTAGAGGTCAGCAGTCAATTTAAACATGTACATATAACAAACAAAGGCGCAAACTCATGAAAGCCAATTCATACGAACCAATAAGCAGTGTATTAATAAAACAAACTACCGAACCGTATGTTCATATGGAAGTTAACAAAGACCACCCAAAAGGTATACAAAATAGAGGTAAGTATTAGAATAGAGTTGGTCCGTGATGACACTGTGCGCCCGCGACAGTCGCGAAGGTCAACCAACTCACTGTTACAGCAGCTTCAGGATAGATAGCGGCAGAGACCGGAGCAGAAGGGAAGTATCCCGGAGGCCTTGGACGGCTGAATAAAAACTCGAACCATTAACGGGTAGACACTCCAAGAGCAGGTAAGGTATCCACGAGGATGAGGAGAGGTCTGGTGATCCTTAAGTAGGGAAATCAAGCCCCTCCCACAACTACAGGCCCAGCCTTCCATATATATATATTGATAGATAGATATAGAGAGATATAGATAGGGAGAGAGATAGTATTGCCCATGTATTTTGTGAATGTTGCCATATTAGAATGGCGATGCCATACCATGTCACTATATTTTGCACCTTTATTTCCTCTTTGCCACACACGCACATTACGTGCACATTGCTGCAGCTTCCAGTTCCTTTGTATGAGATGACTAGTTCTACCCAGGTAAATTGTCAAACCATTTGCTAACAGTTTGAACCCATACCTTGTAAGGGTGAAAGAACATTCTGGCACCATACCCACAGACACTATAGGCAGGCTATACTAGTGGTATGTGGTAGAAAACTGATAGGGAAAGACAAAAACCTAACTTGGTAATATGAAACTGTTTTGATTCTATGGATCTATTGTAAACATGTTAAAAAAAAATAAACAAAGCCAAACATTACTGATACTTTATATACGCACTCATGTCTTCCCACATGCTCTCAGGAAGCACTTCTGCTGTATAAGACGAAATAGTTTATTATTGCAGAAGGGTTTATTGAACTGTACAACCAAGAACTAAGGCCTTATTAATAACTTGACTCTGTGAGACTATAAGTAGTAGCACAGTGGCTCTTTTCAATTTTGGTAAAGTGGCCCTTTAAGCTATTGATTACTTCTCATAGTAAGGATGTGTTTTTTAATTTACTGGCTGTAAGAAAAAAAAAAAAAAATCCCATTATTAAGGCTATATATAAAATATACAAACATGTTCCTGGTACATTCCTTCTTCTAAAAGCATCTGCTCGGGTGGTCTCCAAGTATACTTATGCATCAGAGTGTTCTTTTTCAGAAAAATAGATTTATTAACTATAGATTTACTTGTTGTCAGTAGACTTTCATAATTCAGGTGAAAATAAATAAGATAACAAACAAAACTTCAACCTTAATTAGAAAATGTTTCTATTTAGACTGTTTTGTTCTATTTATTTAAATGTTTGGTGAATAAAATAATGATAAACAAACACTGGTCAGCAACAACATTAAAACCATTGACAGGTGAATTGAATAACAATGATTAAACGGTTACAATGACACATGTTACCCCTTAGAGGACCACTCTAGGCACCCAGACCACTTCAGCTTAATGAAGTGGTCTGGGTGCCAGGTCCCTCTAGGATTAACCCTTTTTTTCTTATAAACATAGCAGTTTCAAAATGGGTTAATCCAGCCTCTAAAGCCTCTAGTGGCTGTCTCATTGACAGCCGCTAGAGGCGTTTGCGTGCTTCTCACTGTGAAAATCACAGTGAGAAGACGCCAGCGTCCATAGGAAAGCATTATAAATGCTTTCCTATGAGACTGGCTGAATGCGCGTGCAGCTCCTGCTGCACGTGCGCATTCAGCCGAAGAGGAGGATCGGAGGGGAGGAGGAGAGCTCCCCGCCCGGCGCTGGAAAAAAGGTAAGATTTAACCCTTTCCTCTCCCCAGAGCCCGGCGGGAGGGGGACCCTGAGGGTGGGGGCACCCTCAGGGAACTATAGTGCCAGGAAAACAAGCATGTTTTCCTGGCACTATAGTGGTCCTTTAACCCCTTAAGGACGGAGCCAAATGTACACGTTGTGAACAAAACAAAATGTAAACAAAACCTGGCATTTGCGCTACATGTCTGTCCAACCGTAATACACCTCTTTCATAGTAAATGCACCCACCCTTATTATATATCATTTTATTCAGGGGAAACAGGGCTTTCATTTAATATCAAATATTTAGCTATGAAACATAATTTAATATGAAAAAAATGGGAGAAAATAAGATTTTTTTTTTGATTTTTAGTTCTACATAACATTTTAACTGTCAATGTCATAATACTGTTTGCTTTTACTGCAATAAAATACACATATTTGTATTCAGCAAAGTCTCACATGTAAAACAGTACCCCCTATGTACAGGTTTTATGGCGTTTTGGGAAGTTACAGGGTCAAATATAGCACGCTAGTTAAGCATTTGAAATTGAAATTTGCTAGATTGGTTACGCTTGCCTTTGAGACTGTATAGTAGCCCTGGGAAATGAAAATTTATACCCATAATGGCATACCATTTGGTAATAGTAGACAACCCAAGGTATTGCAAATAGGTGTATGTCCAGTCTTTTTAGGAGCCACTTATTGGTCACAAACACTAGCTAAAGTTAACGTAAGTATTATTTCAAAGAAAAAAATGCAAAAAACTTCACTTTTACTGGCTATATCATCGTTGTAATACATTTTACTGTTTTGAAACACTAATATTTGTGTTCAGCGAAGTCTCCCGAGTAGAACAGTACCCCCCATGTACAGGTTTTATGGTGTCTTGGAAAGTTATAGGGTTAAATATAGTGCTAGCAAATTAAATTCTCTTTACTTTCGGCATGGGTTGTCAGGCAGGTCCCGCTAATTGTAATTAATTAAGATACCTAATTATGTAAAAATATTATATAAATATATATGTAGAATTACTATATGTATATATATATATATGTATGTGAATATATATGTATATATATATATATATAATTTTTTTTTAAAATATTTTTATTTATATATATGTATGTATATATGATATATCAAAGATATATATATTTTATGTATATAGATATATATATTTCGTTTCACGTGTATTTTGATATATATATATATATATATTAAATTTCACAAAACAGTTGTGGAACGAAATAAATACACATCTATATATTTTTTAATTATTTATTTTTTAATTATTTTTTAATTTTATTTTTTAACGTATTTACATTTTATTTATTTTTATAATATATATAAATATATATATAACAATAATTATATATATATTTAATCAGTATCAGTGTACGTGTAATTTGATATTAATATATATATATAATTATATATATATTAATAGTAAAATACACCTAGACGGTGTACATGTGTGTATGTATATATGTATATATATACTTTGATCATATATATATAATATATATATATGATCTAAGTATATATTATTTATTTTTTTACACTATTTATTTATTTCATTTTTATTTTCAGCCAGCAGGGGACCACCTGTCATTACAGGCAGCCCCCCTGCCGGCAATACAGAAGCCAGCTATCCCCGGCCATGTGATTGTGGGGTCCTCGCTAGGACCCCACTCTCACATGGCCGGGGGGCTTCAACTAGGACGGATGTGCAGCGGGGGGCTCCCTGGGAGTCCCCCCCACCGCGATCGCCGGCGTGGGACCGCCGGCGACCGGGTAAGTTAACAAAAACCGGAGGGCGTACAATTACGCCCGGCGGCGTTTAGAGCCGCCTATTAGAGGGCGTAATTGTACGTCCTCCGGTTTTAAGGGGTTAAATGGGAAAAAGATCTAAATAGTTCATTCTCACTAGAGGACTGGATTAGCGGAATAACTCTTGTTACACGCAATATACACTGCATAACACTAGAGGAACTACACTATAAACTAATCTATCACATTTGTTGGTTCCCCATCCCCAACAAATGCATAGAATCTCGAAGTCAAATTCAAATATTTGATGGAGGTACCTATCAAATATAGGTGATATTTACCATATTTGGTGGGATTGCATACTGTGGAACTCATTAAAATCAAGTTCAGTCGGTTCCCAAATATTCATTCTATTTCTCCTCAAATGTTTTTGTTTAATATTGATCTTCCTATTGGTAATAAAATTCAGAAGAACTTAATTGTTCATATTTTAATGGCCACTAAGATCTATGTGGCAAAGAACTCAAAAAAAATGGTACTACCACACTGGCTGGAGGTACATAACCAATTAGAATTTCAATGCAGAATAGAATATGGATTTTATGCATTGAAGGGGAACTAGATAATTATAGAGACATTTGTTATCCCTGGACACAATACAAGGATTCTCAACCACTTATTAATTAAATCCTTTTATGACTTCGCCCCCTTAGATCACATCCCCCTATTCCTTTCGACCCAGAAAGGAAATGTTTTTGGGGTTTTTTCTCTCCCTTCGAATGAATAAAGTAGGAAAGGAATAACCTTGCATTCAAGTATAATTATTCAATTGATCTAATAATCAAATGACCATCAATTTGAATGTAATTTTTTTATTATTATTTTCTATACTGTATAACTATATATCTAACCTGACTAATTTTGTATATTTGTAACAAGTTAATTTTTTTTTTAAAAAAGGAAACATAAATATAAAAAAATTCACAAATGACTTGAAAGAAAGTTGAGAGTTTAAATTAAAAAAACCTAAGCATTACAAAGTTTAAATATTATTTAAACTATACTATTTGCTATTTTGCCCTAAACAATGCCAGGCATTTCAAAACATTTTTCAATACAGTGCACATGATTTTCCAATGAAATCTCTTTTGTAGAAGATGGAATAACAGAAAAACAAAAATACCGAAAACAAATTCTAAGTGAATTTCAAATTTAGAACAAATTATCTGAACTAGAAGCATAACTAGATTAGATAATTTTTCCAAATCCACCATTTTGGTCTTAAAATTGAAATTCACTTTGAATTCGCACTTTAGTGAATACCCAAGTAAGACTCTAAGGCAATAAAACATATTTGTGAACTTCATGGCTCTATCAAAAATACTTAACCATTAACATATTACTTTTTCTTATCACCTAACTTTATATCCTCATAATCTGTCTGTCAGGTGTAATATATTATATTTATATACTTAATTTTTTATAATTATATTGAAACATTTTCCAGTTGAAGTTAGAATTATTGATAACATGGATGAAGATAATCCATATTTATAAATAAAAGTAAGTCACATGATCAATATTCTTGTCTGCTGTGTTGTCCATTTTAGTTTCTATTTGAGTTTTCCACAGCATACAATGGTCTGCTTTTTTAGCTTTGTATGCTTGTATGCTTTTATAGGTTATCCATACATATTTAATATTTGCTACATAATAAGTAAATATTAAAATTTAATGAAGTAGAACATCAGTATGAGAGGCACCACTATAACAAAACCCTTTAACAAGTTAAAAGTAAAACTATTTTACTAAATGTGTATGTTAAAGTACATGTTTTCAGCAGTGTTAATTTTAACAGCACATTTTAATTTAGTTTTAGACAGTATTTTGACTAAAAAGTCATTTTAGTTTTAATTGTATTTAAGTCATCTTAATTGTTTTAGTTTTAGTCGACTAAATCTCCAGTAGATCTTAGTCAACACGACTAACATTGGGTTTAGTTAAAGCCTCTATCTGTCTCTTATGCTCCTTCCACAGCCCCTCTGTGCAGTGTTAATTTTGGCGGCAAATTTCAATTTAGTTTTAGCCACAGTCTTTTGACAAAAAAAGCCATTTTAGTTTTAGTCATCTAAATTGTTTTAGTCTAGTTTTAGTCAACTAAATCTCAAAAATTGTTGTCGACAAAATTAGACTAAAATGGTTTGTCGGCAAAATTAACACTGGTTTTCAGTTTCCCTTAAATTAAATTGAAACACAATTAACTGATGTTAATTATTCTAAAATATTGTAATCGTATTACATTTATACAAATTTTATTTCAATCCCAACAAAACCTTAGATGCTGGGGTTCCTGTACAGTTTTAGAATTCGGAAATACACAATGGTGTTAAATATAGCTTGAAATAACTTCTTATTGCCTGTATCTCCCCAGGATATTTAGGCTTTGTGTATTGGAGCAGAATGCTATCAGAAGTTCGTAAGGATCCAAAAGATTTCAAGCGAGCAGATGAAGCAGGTCAGAATGTGAACCAGTTGGCCAGGCTCTCTCTGCAAACCAAGCTGTCTGATTGGCTGGAGGGCTCTAAGACCATCTTGTCTTTCTGGCAGCTACGAAGCACTTCCAGGTTTCATGTAGTAAAATTATAAAGACATAAGTGGAGTGGGAGAAGCAGGAGGAGAGGTTAAATGGGAGGAAGGAACATAGAATGAGTGCTGTGCTGTGAGATGCTTCCTCAAAACAATACAAAGATTTCGAAGTGATAATAATATGCAGAAAACAAAACAACCCACAAATCATTTATGTACATAAAAAATACATCTGTTACTTTTAATTAATGGTTTTAATCATATTTAGTATGGATGTTGTTCAACTCTTGATATATTCATCCAAGAGATAGATTATTGTATTACGATATGTGTATTTTATAGGTAGCTGATTAGGAAAGCAATATGCGTATACACATTATAGTGTATGAAAGATGTATAGTATGGTATTTTATAGCATAACCTGGATTTTTTATCATGCTGACTGAAAGTTATTGAATATTTTCTTAAACATCTTTCTCAAAGAGATCGTCCAAAAGATCTATTCTTCACTCTTACTCTATGAGCAGCATTTGATTGAGAATCGACTCAGTTCTCAAGAGACATGCATATAGTGCAAGGCAGTAAGAGCGTCGCTAATGGTGTATTTACCCCTGAAATCATAACATTGCCTTATCTGGTACACAGCAATATTTAGTTTGCAGGCTTAAACTAAAGGGCCACTGCTACTAGACTACTTCATTGAGATAAAGTGGTCTGGATGCCTTTAATGCACTTAAACAAGACCAAATTGATAAATTGTTGCATCAGGCATTCCCTTAGCAGTTAATCTTTGGGAGCCATCGTGTTGATGATGTACTGTGTTGATGCTCTGTGTTCATTAGGACTGTGACCTTGACACTTATCAGACCATGACCTCCTTTCTTCCATCTGGTCACCTCTATTGTGACCAGCTCTTCTCTTGGTCAAGCTATTATTTCAGCTGGGTACCTGATAACTGCTAGTGCATATGTGTTGATGGCTTGGATATTGTTCTTGCCATTTATTTATTTATAAAATATTTTACCAGGAAAGATACATTGAGATTTCTCTTGTTTTCAAGGATGTCCTGGGTCCACAAAACATTGCATTGATACATTATGGTACGATAAAATACAAAAACAATATTAATACACAATATATACAAAATTTAACATAGAACAGGTAGGAAATATATAATCAACCATGACTGGTGCATTCTGTTTTGAGGTATGTAGAGAGGGATCTCTTAAAGGACTTTAGGCTTGGGGAAGATTTTAAAGTGTGTGGGAGGTCGTTCCACAATTGCAGGGCTCTGTAGGAGAAGGAGGATCGGGTTGCTTTCTTTTTGTATTGAGGTAGACTAAATAAAGTTGGGAGCAGGAAACAACAAAAATACAGGGTACGCTTGGTAGAATAAATAAGAGATAAATAGCACAAATAGGAGATAATATTTACAAAGAAAAAGTCTCTGAAAATACAAAGTGGGTCTTGGGTAGGTCTTCTTAGATCCTGGATAAGGTCCTCAGTGCTTGATATGAAAAACAAAATTAAACAAAGAAAGACCAATAGTGCAAAACTGTATGGGGATGGTGTCACGGACAACACAGAAAAGAGAAATGCCAACTCACAATCGATAGAGCTATGCCCAGCTCTAGGTAAAACAGCATTCAGTGGTATTTGGAACTCCCCACATGTAGGATATAGCTGGACAATAGGTAATTCTTCAATACTTTGTACAACGACTCAAATATGTGTCAGCATATAAAAAACATAAAAGAAAAAGAAAAACGGACCAATGGTACAATAGCGTATGACACCTGCAGCTACAAACAAACACTGAAGTCCTATGAGTGCCAACATACAGTGAAAAGAGCTATAACCAGCTCTTAGTAAAACAGCATACAGTGGTATTTAAACTCCCCACATGTAGGATATCCTTCTGGTGATGTATGGAGTGCAGGATTTATGAAAGACAAAAGCACAAAAGAGAGCCGTTAGTGTTCTCAGTAGATAAAATGGTGCTAAAAAGTGAATGAAATGTACTTACAATGTATAGAGCAGCCACACTGCTCTATGAACCAGGCGTGAGTGGAATAATCCCCACCTAAGGATTTCTTTGTAGTACTGGATCTTTTAAAATAGTAAAAAACAGCCAGGATAAAAGTAGCAAAAAATAAAAGTAGAAGGACTGACCATAGCGATATAGGTAGTCTAAAAACACTTTTATTATAATAAGGTCAAAAAACAGTCTTTTTCAAGTGTAAACAGATACTCCTGGTTTGTTATTTGGCAACAGAAAAGGCTTGAATTTGAAAGTTGGCGCCATAATAACGTCATTAGACTAAATAAAGTGTTGGTATGGGATCAGAGGTTATAGGAGGCAGTGGCGGATCCAGAGCCTCATCTCGGGAGGGGCACTTGTAGATTATTTAAAGAAATAATCCAGACACAATAACCACTACAGCTCAGTGTAGTGGTTATGGTGTCAATAGTGCCGGGACCCCCTCCCACAGTAAGTAGTCAAACCGTTTAAGAACAGTTTCACAACTTACCTGAGATCTGCTGGGAAATGGGGCTGTAGTAGGGCATAGGAGCAGTGGTGTGTGTGAGTGGTGCAATGTGTAAGGGGTGCAGTGTGTGTGTGAAGGTTGTAGTGTGTGAGTGAGGGTGGCAGTGTATGTCAGGGATGCAGTGTATGTGTGGGACAGTATGTGTGTGTAACAGTTGCAGTGTGTGTGTGAATGTGGGCAAAGTGTGTGTATGGGGCGGCAGTGTATGGGGGCAGTATGTGTGTATGAGGGGCAGTATGTGTGTATGAGGGCAGTATGTGTGTATGAGGGCAGTATGTGTGCATGAGGGCAGTATGTGTGTGTAGGGGCAGTGTGTATGTGGGGCAGTGTGTGTATGGGGGGCAGTGTGTATGTGGGGCAGTGTGTGTGTATGTGGGGGCAGTATGTGTGTATGTGGGGGCAGTTTGTGTGTATGGCGGGCAGTTTGTGTGTGTATGTGGGGCAGTGTGTGTATGTGGGGCAGTGTGTGTGTATGGGGGGCAGTGTGTGTGCATGAGGGGCAGTTTGTGTGTATGGGGGCAGTGTGTGTATGTGGGGGGCAGTGTGTGTATGTGGGGCAGTTTGTGTGAATGGGGGGCAGTTTGTGTGAATGGGGGGCAGTTTGTGTGAATGGGGGGGCAGTATTGGGGGCAATGTATGTGTGTGTGGCTTTTTTTTTTTATAATATATATATTTTTTATTTAATTAAAATATATCCTATGTCCCCCCTCCCTTCTTACCTTTACTGGGGAGGAGGGGGGACATATTTCGTTCCCTGGTGGTCCCAGTGGTTACAGTGAACTCTAGCCCACGCTCCCGGGCTAGAGTTCACTCTCGCGAGATTTGGAGCGCCGCTGCGGTAATCGCTGGGTAACGCCCAAATTCGCAGAGGAGGACACGATGAGATGCAGTCTGCGCTCCCGTCCTCTCCCTCTCCTCCCCCACAAAGAGCCTGGCGTGACCCGAGCCTGGTCCCAATAATAGGAGTTTCCCAGAAAAGCTCTTAAACACAAGGCTTGAAAGATGAAGGGTGCGTCTGGATTCCAGCGACAGCCAGTTTGGTTCTTTAACCCCTTAAGGACCAAACTTCTGGAATAAAAGGGAATCATGACATGTCACACATGTCATGTGTCCTTAAAGGACCACTATAGTGCCAGGAAAACATACTAGTTTTCCTGGCACTATAGTGCCCTGAGGGTGCCCCCACCCTCAGGGACCCCCTCCCGCCCGGCTCTGGAAAGGGGAATAGGCATTAAACTTACCTTTTTCCAGCGCTGGGCGGGGAGCTCTCCTCCTCCGATCCTCCTCTTCTCCTCCCATGTGGCTGAATGCGCACGCGCGGCAAGAGCTGCGCGCGCATTCAGCCGGTCACATAGGAAAGCATTCATAATGCTTTCCTATGGACGCTGGCGTGCTCTCACTGTGAAAAATCACAGTGAGAAGCACGCAAGCGCCTCTAGCGGCTGTCAATGAGACAGCCACTAGAGGAAATAGGGGAAGGCTTAACCCATTCATAAACATAGCAGTTTCTCTGAAACCGCTATGTTTATGAAAAAATGGGTTAACCCTAGCTGGACCTGGCACCCAGACCACTTCATTAAGCTGAAGTGGTCTGGGTGCCTAGAGTGGTCCTTTAAGGGGTTAAGCATGTCACAATGGTGGGTCTTGTAATTACATTGTAGCACAAATAGGCAGAACGAGTTATACAATGTATTGTTTATTAATGTGGGATTGCGGTGCAGATGCATATACTACATCCCCATAATCAATGATTGGCATCAGCATTTGCTGTACAATCTTTTCCTTTACTGTAGGGCTTAGGCAGGATTTGTTTCTGTACATGGCACCTAGTTTGGGATAAAGTTTAGATGCAAGTTTTTCTACGTGGAGGCCAAAAAATAGATTGGGGTCTAACAACATACCCAAGTATTTGAAAGAGTGGACTGCGGTTAGCGTGCTATTTGAATTTGTTTTGATGGATAGGTGGGAATTGTGTAATTTAGATACTGTTCCAAAGATCATTGTGACAGTTTTGTCAGTGTTTAGAAAGATTTTTATTTTTTGCGATCCACTTTTCTACCTCTGTAAACTGGTCTTGGAGCACAGCCTCAAGCTGCTGTAGATCGCATTTGCTTGCATAGATTACTGTGTCGTCTGCATACATGTGTACATTGAGCTCAGAATTCTGGACCTGTCTGACTCTCTGGAGGTACTTGAATGTTGCTATCCTCCTTGCCTCTTCCTCGTGGTTCCATGTGTTTGTGGTAGCCCCTGGTACTTGTCCTATTTAGCTTTCTGGTACTTGAACACCTTCTGTTCTGATAATTTTCCCTCTTTTTGCTATCCAACAACACTTATCTAGTCCAAATGACATTCCAATGTCCTTGCTTTTAGGTGAATCAGTGAGTCAATGTCCCACTCACTCTTGGCATACAGTCAGGATTATAGTTGATCCTGCACGCAGAATTGTATCACACCTAAAGACTATGGATAACGTCTAACCGGACATTAGAATGGCCGGATTTAACATACCAGAGAATAGTCAAAATACTTGCCTAGGTTAGGGACACAGAATGAGACGCAACAATGAGGAAAGCCAGAAGTCAAGGATAACAGAAATCAGGGAAGTCAAAACAAAGCCAAAGTCAAATACCAGAAAAAAACACGATCAGGAACACACTCTCGGATAACCAGCTAGTTGAAACCATGACAGGGCGCTGACAAAAAGGTAAGTTGGGTTTAAATAAACCTCTTTAGGCTGTAATTGTCTGTCTCTGACCCCAAAATGTACGTGCACGTCCATGACGTGACATAGCACGCACATTGGCGACATCTTTAATTTGGGCAAAGGTAAGTTTATTATAAAATCCTGTAACGCAGTGGCCGGCGTTCCTAAGAACGTCGCACCCTTTGGGGACCGGAATACAGGGAGACCAGGCAGCTGCCTGCCATGACCATGGTAAGTTAGAAACCTTTATGTCGGCGTGGCTGACAAGTTTATGTGCATCCACGCCAACAGAAGAGCCGAGAACCGTGACACATACAGCTTAGTGTTGTCCATTTAGAGTAGGTGACTGACGGTAGCTCCACTCCTAAACCTGTATCTGTATCCACTCTTTATAATAATCTGGTTTAGGGGATTGGGGTCTATGCAGAAAAGCATTGGGGATAGGGCATCACCTTGGTATATGCTACATTTAATGTTCACTTTTGTTATTGTCCTGGAATTGGCTTTTAGAGTGGTTTTCCACTTGCCATCAAGTTCTTGATTAAGGCGCTTATTGTCTTGTTGACCTTGTATAGAGCCAACCATTCAAGCATTCATGTGTGTGGCATTGTGTCATAGGCTTTCTTGTAGTAAATCCAGGTAGGGCACAAATTGGTCTGCTTGGTCTTAGAATCCCATGTGACTGCTTGGTCTACCAGTAGTTGGTGTTTTAAACCACTGGTGTTGGTTCCAATACCCCTTTGAGTATTGCTCATGTACTAACTCTTATGCCCATCAATCTTGGAGGATATGATATCTGACAAGACCTTCCATGTTATGGGAGGCAGGTGATTGTTTGGTAGTTGGATGGTGTTGTTCCCTTGTGAGAGAACTTCATGGCAAGTATCATTCTGCCTTTCAGCCAGTCAGAGTAGGTGCCTGTTGCTACTAGCTGATTCATTTGTGCTGCTAGGCATTCATGCAAATTTGCTAATTTATTTATCCACTAGGTGTGGGTCATGTCAGGTCCTGGGGTTGATCAACTTTTCATTCTTCCACAAAGTGAAAATCTAGATCTTCAGCTACTACAACAGCATACACAATGATATATATATATATATATATATATATATATATATATATATATATATATATATATATATATATATATATATATATATATATATATATATATATAGATATATATATATATACATATATTATTTGATTCCTTCAACATGTTGATGCCAAAATGTGATTAATCTCTGAACTATTTTATTGTTTTCTATCCTTCTTTGAAGTGGCATATGTGTCTTATTTATGAGTTTGATATACATTAATGATATATACTATTCTGTATGCCACTCTACTTTACCCTAGAGGTCAACTGTTCCTTCTTTCACATTCTATTGCCTCTCTTTAAACCAGAAGACAGGATTTAAGTAGTGACATGCAGCCCAATGAGAAAAGTTAATGGATTTATCCAGATGTTGCTTAACTTTCTGAAAATCACATAGGGATCTGTGTTTAAAAAAAAAAAAAAAAGCTGAAATCCACTGTCTGTCATCAACCTTACTATATTTAAACTTTGTATGTGTATCCCATTATAATTTCACTCAAGTGTTTTTCATAACTTCACAAGCACATATGAAGTCTCTAAATCATATTTTTTTCTTCTTGTACTCTTTAGTATTCTCAGTCCCAGTGTCCATTTCAGATCCCTTATACTCCAGCTGAGTATATCCGTGCAGAATCTCCCAAGTCCCAGGTGCAGTAGTGATTATAGCTCCCAAACATGAGCCTAGACTTCATGAAGGGTAAAACGAATCGGTTTAATCCAGGCATAATGGCCTGCTTATATACAGTACAAGGACACAGAAAACACGCCCCTGACACTCCTATAAACACACCCATAAAATGTCCCCAAAATGCCATGTCACCATGACTAAGTAAAAATGACAATTTGCAGAAAACACCCTAAAATACATATTTAACATAATGGAACCCCCATAGCCTATACAACCCCGGTTAGCCTGGATCTGAGTGCCCAAGCTGTTCAATTAGCGATCAGATCCCACAAACACAGCTGAATCACCACTGGGGTGAAGTTTTGACTGACCACTCACGAGACTCCTGCCCAAAATAGTTCCACAGTTTTAGAGGCAGTGGTCGGTCATGTTCGAGAGTTCCAAAACACACAAAATGGTGCACTGTTCCCCTGGCTCAGTGGTAGCAAACAAACGTACCAAACAGCTCTCTCCTGGCTTGCCGTGAAGAGAAGCAAGCGTTAGCATAGTTTTACTGGTGTTTGCACCATCGAGTGTCCACTTCGAGTGTCCACTTCAGAGTTCCAGACACTAGATGACCAAGTCCCGCTGCCTGCTTTCATGCGACGAGATGTTTTCTCCCGCACGTGTCGTTCAGTTATACGAATGGTGGCCACACAGAGAGAGCACTTAGTTCTTGCAGTTTTCTTTGTACTTAATGATCCAGGGGGGTGGTCGGTGTTCGGCAGTTTAAAGTACCGAATGAGGGAAAAATATAAAGTAAAGTTTAGGCAAATTCCTGAACTGTGGAGGAGAGTAGCCCCTGAAAAAAAAAGCAAAATAACAGTTTTGTCATAAGCTCCCTTTTTAGTTTTTGTTTTAGCTTTCTTTGATTGTTTTTTTTTTTCATATTGTTTACCATTATCAGCCTTCCTTACTTATGAGCCCAATTTGTTCTTCTGACTGCAAACCCTTTGGATTGCAATCATGGCTCAGGCCACTTTTTTTAAAAGACCCTGTTTAGCAATAATATCTGTGCTAAAAATAGTAATAATGTGATTTCCAATAAGGAATTAAACAAATATAACTTTTATAAATAAAAAATGATTTTCAAAACAAGTCACCTGGGCTTAAAATAATTTACAGTAGAAAATTAGAACATTTTCTCCTATGCAGAGTTACACGAGACACGGTAGTCTAAATGATTTGCCAAAAAAATCTGCTATGAGTTATTAAACCTATACGTAGAATACAATACACAGTGTAAATTGTATATGTAACATATATATATATAGGCATGGGAAAAACAAAGTATACCCTCTTTAAATTCTATATATTTACATATCAGGACATAATAACAATCATCTGTTCCTTAACAAGTCTGAAAACTAGTTAAATTTACTACAGCCTCAGATGAACAACAGCACATGGCTTATTAAACGGTGTCACGATTTATTTAACAAAAATAAAGCCAAGGTAAATAATACCTAAAAAATAAACTATTACTGCACCATTTCACACCTTTGCTAGAAACACAGAAAATAAATATAGTAAAACACTCTTGTTTTTTTTTGCCATTTTTAATTTGTTTCACTACACAGACTGTATCTAATCCTTAGTTTTTTTTTTATCAAAACATGCTCTTTTCTCTCTCTTCTATTAACAAATCCTTCTCTCTTTTTTTCTTTGGAGTGTATGACCCAGGACATTAGAAGAAGGACAGTGTTACCAGTGTGATTTGAGCCTATCCTATGTGGCTCTGATCTATGTGAGTTTATCCAATATTGTTATAATCACCTTAAATATGCACATGTATACACTATATGGTTTTCCCTTTTCCTCTCAGGTTTGGATCCATAATAATTCCAGTGATTGATTAGTGTGCATACTTGTTAGGCACTCCACTGTAAAGGCTGGTGTGGGACCTTTTTCCCCATAAGCCTTTTTTTCTAGTTTGCATGTTTTGATGGGTGAGGGAGATACCTACAATAGTGTTGTAGCAGCTTATTTCAGATTGACACATATTATTAAGCACTGCTGTGATATTTACACTTAATGATTTTTCATAGTTAGCAGTGTTCACTTCCAGGATTCTAATGCATGTCATTCACATTCTAGCACACAGTGTAAATTCTGACACTGTTTCTATATATGTATGCTTGTTAAAACTACAGAAATCCTAAGGAAATATTGTATAAACTGACCAAATTAACAAAAAAAGGACAATTTCTTCCTGTGTACCTGTCAACTCAGAATGAATATAACACACACATCATATATAATACACAACATCAATAAATCCAATAAAAAAAACATTTAAACAACAAATTACATGTTGTCACTGGTGTTACCTGTTAACCCATTAACCTCATACATAATACGCTTGATATACTGTATATTGCATCATGCCTTGCTCTATAAACAATGTAAAACCTATTGCCCCTATTAAATACGTCCTTCAGGTAAACAGGGTAAAAAAAATGTTCAATGGAGGCTGAAATTAACAATATGGGTTGAGAAGGACAGATAACTGAGAGGGAAATAAAAGGACGGTGACAAAAGGAACATCAAATGGACAAAAGAGAAGCATAGTGACAACAATGGGGCAAAAATAAAAAGTTTGAGGTCTTAACCAAGTGAGACAATGGTTAACTAGAAACAGGGGGGTTGGTCTAAGAAGAACTGAGTGGATGAGGCAGTGAGGAGCAGTGGACAGGTAGCACGTAATCAGTTGCACAGGCCAGATTTTTCAATTAGTACAAAGTTAATATTTTTCATGGACGTCAAGACCACACAGCATAATGTAATATGGCAATGGTGAAAATGTATATTGTTTGGTATTATAATGTGGTACTTTATCAATTACAAAGTGCTTTACTTATAGACATAGAGTTTCCCTTTGTAAGTTATTGTACAGTATCACTGCAAATATGTTTCTTTTAACATTAGACTGCAATTAACATTTAATTAGTAACAGTACAGTAGATTGCAGCAACATACCACTCTCTACTGTTTTAACTAGGAAACCCATCTGCTAATATCAGTAGTGATATTAGCAGAGGGTTTCCTTTGGGTTAGCAGAAGGAACAATGTAGGGTTAAGGATAGGTGCAGGGCCGCCATCAGGGCATGACAACCGTGACAATTGTCACGGGCCCGGCCACCTGGGCCCCACGTGTATCAGCGGAACTGCCGCTGGTGCATCTGCACCAGGGCCCACACGCTGATGGGGCCCATCAGGTGGCCCAAGCATTTAGGGCCACCCAATGGGCCCTATTATTTTAAGGGGCCCGATCAGCGCTGTAATAGCGCGACCGGGCCCCTTTAAAAAAAAAAAATACAGCCAGAAGCAAGTGCTGCTGGGAGGAAGTGACGTCCGGTCACTTCCTCCCACTTTACTCCGCGCGGGAAGGAGGACGCAGCCTGAGGAGAGGCAGCCGATGCCCATCATCCCCAGCCACCCTCCTGCAACGAAATGGTAAGGAAGAGAGGAGGGTGGCTGAAAATGAGGTGTATGTGTGTATGCCAGTGTGTGTGTGTATGTATGCCAGTGTGTGTATGCCAGTGTATGCGTGTATGCCAGTGTATGTGTGCCAATGTATGTATGTATGCCAGTGCATGTATGCCAGTGTATGTGTGTATGTATGCCAGTGCATGTATGCCAGTGTGTGTATGCCAATGTATGTGTGTATGCCAGTGTATGTGTGTATGTATGCCAGTGCATGTGTGTATGCCAGTGTATGTATGCCAGTGTATGTGTGTATGCCAGTGTATGCCAGTGCATGTATGTATGCCAGTGTATGTGTATGTATGCCAGTGCGTGTATGCCAGTGTGTGTATGCCTGTGTGTGTGTGTGTGTGTGTGTGTATATGCATGTATGCCTGTCAGTATGTATGTATATATCAGTATGCAGTATGTGTATGTATGTTTGTCAGTAGGTATGTCTGCATGTATATGTGTGTGTGTGTCAGTATCTCCCTATGCATGTGTGTGTGTCTGTTTCCGTATTTGTATCTGTTAGTGTGTGTGTATTCCTGTGGGCGGGATTTGGAGGCGGGCTTGAATGGGGGGGGAGGGCAGAATTAAGGTGACACATACTGAATACATGTCTGGCTGCCTCATTACAATATTATTATTATATCATGTTATGCTACAGGCAGTACATGTGTGCAAATTCAGCATGATTGCTATATCTTTAAAACAAGACCTGATGTGGCATTAAAATCGTCATCACTGCAATTCCATTATCCTGATGATATATTGTAACATGCTAACAACATTTTCATATTCATGACATCATGGTTATATTTTTATAATAATTATGGAATCACTACATCTTTAATACCAATAGACATATTCAAATCATGGTTATATTTCTATGAAATTATGACATGGCGTTAATTTATGATGTTCCCTATTTATAACTTTCACCTATCTGATATCTGCCATTCCCTCATATCCTTAAATTTTAATTCTTTCTCATCTGATTTTTTCTTGATTTATTTGTAACACCTCAATGCTTCCCCACCCACAATCTCTTATGTAACCCCAGATTCTCTCTTATAGCCTGGGCCCAGTGGCGTACATATAGCGACCGAGTCCGTCACTCCAGGGGGGCCCAGCCGCCCTGTGGACCCCTGTGACCGGGTACCAGCAGCTATATTTTGGCCACCTGTCGGGTATGGATTTTTGCAGGAGGCCCCGGTCACTCCTCCCAGCTATCAGAGAGTCACGTGGGAAATATGACTCCCATCAACCTGAGCCACCACTGGATCCCAGGGAAAGTCACCCTTCTGCACCTAAAAGGTAGGAAACAGGAGGGTGACAAACATTTTGTATATGTGTGTGTGTTTGTTTGTTTGTATGTATGTGTGTGTGTCTGTCTATCTGTATGTGTCTGTATGTATGTGTGCATGTCTGTGTGTCTGTCTGTATGTGTCTGTGTCTTTGTATGTATGTGTATGTGTGTCTGTGTCTTTGTATGTATGTGTATGTGTGTCTGTCTGTGTGTGTGTGTCTGTGTGTATGTGTGTGTCTGTATGTGTCTGTGTTTGTGTCTGTATGTGTCTTCGTATGTATGTGTGCATGTTTGTGTGTGTGTCTCTATGTATGTATGTGTGTGTGTGTATGTATGTGTGTGTGTGTCTGTATGTATGTCTGTATGTATGTGTGTGTGTGTGTGTCTGTCGGGTGGGTGAGAGGGGGGGAGAGGGAGGGAAGGAGGAAGGGGGGGGCATGGATCTGTTTCGCACCAGGGCCCCATTGGTTGCCACTGCCTGGGCCTCATACAGCATTTCCCAAGTTATTCCCAGGACTAACAGTACCAAACCCTGCAGGAACAACCATAAGCATCCCACCTTCCCCAGGAAACTCATTACATTTATAGATAGCTCAAATTACCTAAATTTCCTGACAAACCAATCATGTCCATCAACCCCTCTACACCTGAAATATCTTAATTCATACAATAAATACCTTTCAAAGAGTTAACATACTTACAGTATACTGAATGACAGATAAACCAGTTATACAACGGATAAAGTTCCTTTGGTGGAACAAAAAATGTCAGATATGTTGTTACTAGTTAAAAGTCTTTACTGAGAAGACGACTTGTACACTGGTGCACAAAGCATTCAGTGTGGGTCTCTCATTATACTGAATTAATGCAGTCATTTTTTCCTACATCCACTCTGTGCAGTGCTTAGATATTGGTGGTCCAATAGATCTAACAGCACAATCTTTCAAGTATTGCACAAGGGGAAGAAGCAAAAACTCTGAGAATAAGGTGGCAGACAGCACGTGTTTTGGGCCTTCTGCCCTTTCACTGAAGGGATTAAATGCACAGCAAGTATTTGTTTTATCATCAGATCTCTGTTCTCTACCAGATCTATAAGAGGATCGGAGAACGGGACTAAACTCAGTAGCATTAAGCTGTTATTGACATTATTGCTTTGGCTATATTGTATCCACTGATACTTGAGTTGCAAGACGTTACTTATTCAAGAGAGTCAAGAGCTAGATTCAGTACACAGTAACAAAAGTATTTAAAGGGACACTTTAGTCACCAGAACAACTATAGCTTATTGAATTTGTTCTGGTGAGTAGAATCATTAATTTCTGGCTTTTTGCTGTAAACACTGTCTTTTCAGCAAAAATGCAGTGTTTACATTACAGCCTAGTGATAGCTTCACTGGCCACTCCTCAGATGGCTGTTAGAGATCCTTCCTGGGTCATGGCTGCCTAAAATGCATCCAAACATTCAGTATCTCCTTCCTCTGCATGCAGACACTGAACTTTCCTCATAGAGATTCAATTCAGCACTATGAGGAGATGCTGATTGGCCAGGGCTGTGTTTGAATCATGCTGGCTCTGCCCCTGATCTGCCTCTCTGTCAGTCTCAGCCAATCATATGGGGAAGCACTGTGATTGGATCAGGATACCACTTCTAATGATGTCAGCAGACTGCTTGTTTTTTTTTTTTTTTTTGAGGCAAACAGCATGCAGAGTTACAGATTTTGGCTTGAATACAGTAAGATTTTGCTATATTTATGGAGGCATGAGGGGCCCAGGGGGGCTAGATGGTGGTGTTAACACCATAGGGTCAGGAATACATGTTTGTGTTCCTAACCCTATAGTGATCCTTTCATTTTTATGGAGAGACTGTACTAAGGATTTGTTTTTGAGTATATTATACAATACAATACTACTTGTAGTTTATTTTATTATAAACTGGCGCCTTGCCAGTACTGCAGAAAAGTTGTAAATCAGTCTATTCTGAAAAATCCAAATAAAAGACACAGCCGGGATACCACTAATTAAAATTTCAGTGATAATTCAATATAATCATCATCTTTCATTGTCAGTGAGTAAAAATATCACTCGTATCTATGAATTAAATTTTTTAAGGAGAAAGAGCTTTTCAGCCTTTGCCGCCTCAGTATACCCAGACTATGGCTGTGCACCCTTTCTACAGAATTGTGCCAGTGGATTCTGCTCTCATAATGACACCAATACTCTTCACCATTGTTGTGTCAATTTTAACACAGTATGTGGATCCAATAATGAAAATAATGCTCTGCACCATTCTTGAATCAATTTTGATGCTGCTCGCTCCCACACTGCTACCTTCATAGATTCTGGTACCCTGCATAATTCTAACATGTTGGTGTCCATGGTGCCATTTGTGCATCAATCTCCGCACGGGTTCTGGTACAGAAAAGTGACGTTGGCCAACAGGGAACATTCTGTACCTATATAAACCCTCTTCTCCTGGTTTTGACTTTTGGCTTGTCTTGACTACTCTGATATCTGTTATAGTGACCATGGCTCTGATTCCTCAAATTGTTGTCTCTCTTTACTCTGAAACTTGGCCAGTCTGTCTATGGTATTGCTATTTAGGCATAGTTTGTCAACCTTTTACTATAACATTAGACCCAGCCATGCTAAGAACAAGTAATATGCCCTACCCTCCCTTTTTCTCTGTTTCAGCTTTGCAAGCTAGTGTACACAATACTAACATCTGCCACTTTATGGTTGAACCAGAAATGCTCCTTTCACAAGTAGTTAAATGATAGGTTTTGAAAAGGCAATGGGTGGTCAAGGTAGCATTAAATATAGTGGATATGAAAAATAGGAATGATTTATCAGGACATGTTCACATGGATCTAGTAATGTTGGTACTATTAAGAGTCTATCTAGTGGTGGTAAAGTGTTAAATAAAGATAAGGTTGTGTTAAGCACTATATTTAATAATCAATTTAGTAATTTAAAGAATTTTGGAACAGTAGAGGAAAGTCAGCGTGAAAGTCAGGATGTCCAGCGTCGCTTAAAACACTTTTAGTGTTCTAAGAACACAGAAGTCCCTCTAGTGGCTGTCTGATAGACAGCCACTAAAGGAGGACTTAACCCTGCAAGGTAAATATTGCAGTTTATAAAAACTGCAATAATTACACTTGCAGAGTTAAGGGTAGTGGGAGTTGGCACCCAGACCACTCCAATGGGCAGAAGTGGTCTGGGTGCCTGGAGTGTCCCTTTAATTGAGCAGTCATGTCCCAAGAGGGTGATTGAATAAAATTAAAATCTCCACACAGTATTACATAACAATGTTTAGACTTATCCATTCTGTATAACAGAGATTGGAGAATTTTTTTTTGGTTTTTGTTGGGGAAGTATACAGTGAAAATGGTATATTGAATATCATTAAACAGCCCTGTAACAAAGATATATCTGCCATTTTTATCTATTAATTTATTCTGCTCTGTGAAGGCTACAGTCCTATATATGAAGATAGATACCCCTTTTGACTTATTGTCAAAGACTGCATGATATTAAACCGGAAACTGTTTAGTGAAAATAGCTGGCTCCCTACCCCGTTTAAAGTGTGTCTCTTGTATGCACGCCACATCAATGCCGTGTTTAGTTATATCCCTAAGGAGAAGTCTTTTTTTACCAGGGGAATTCAAACCGTATTCTATCTTTCTAACACTCCATTGGCATTGATTTTCCACTAGGCATGCGGATTGGACAAAAATAGTTCCAGTTAGGAAAGTCATAAAAACTTTGAGCCACATAAGTGCCAGTTTGGGATGGATCATCACTATCAGGATCAGTCAAAGGAGGACCCTCAGCAAGATGAGAGGGAGCAATCCAAACAACAGATGAGAGGGAGCAATCTAAACAATCTAAAGCAAAGAATGAAAGACAGAATCGGTGTATAGAGTTGCCAGGCTAAATGTAAAGCAGGAACAAGTAAATAACAGGCCAAAGAGGAACACAAAAAATAAAAAATAAAGACAACTGTGTACAGGATAAAAATACCAGCAGGAACCGGAACAGCAAACATCGGCAAACAGGCCAAAGACAAGATTACGGCCTGGAGCAGGTCCATGAACAAGCCATGTCCGGTACACGAACATGGTAATCATAAAAACCAGGTCTGATACACAAATACAGGTGAATTGTGAAGGGATAAGCTGGGTCAAAAACTCAATACAGGATAAATGCACTAAAGGGCCCACAAAAGAGTTCACGGCTCTTTAAAAGAGGCAGTTCCTGTACATGATTGGCTTTGCTTCCAGGGAGTTGTCAGCA
Source organism: Pelobates cultripes (assembly GCA_933207985.1). Taxonomy (NCBI): domain Eukaryota; kingdom Metazoa; phylum Chordata; class Amphibia; order Anura; family Pelobatidae; genus Pelobates; species Pelobates cultripes. Next base: position 194,915,149 of record OW240917.1, read on the forward strand.
TGAAAAACAACCCTACAAAATTAACAATCATCAGTTGAACAGTAACCAATAAACTTTCTGGAATCTTCAGAGGAGAGCAGGTTTCACAGCGGCACAGCATGTAGAGGCAGAAATTGGGAAACATAGGTTCACGTCCCAACAGAGGTACGCTTTTTGACAATCCCCTTGTTCACTCATCCTATCTTGTTGTTATTCTCTACTACTCCCGTTAGCAGCATAATGCCAAGACAACATGTTTGAGCTTTGGTCTAAGTGAAGTAGTAATCAGCTGAATGATCAGAGCCAACCTTATTTTCCTCCTAGTGAGGACCTTCTAAGCAACTGAGATGAGAAGATGTGTACAGGCTGCTCTGTATCTGGTTGCACAGTAGCTAGTGTTATGTCCATCGAGTGAGCAAGTGTTTTCTCTGAGAGGGAATATTCTGAATCACCAATGCTTACAAATATCCCTGCAACTGATGGAGCAAATAGCCCCCCAAGTTTGGTTACCCTGCTCTTCATCATTATCTGCTGAGATCCAATTAGCCACTTAATTTTTCCTTCAAAATTGTTTTTACATTTGTAAAAATATTTAAAAAAAGACGTAAAATTTCTCTTGCTGCTTAGGCTCCCCTTTTTAAAAAAAAATTCCTTTTATTATAGTAGTTTTGCCCTGCCTGAGTCTTCCAATGCCAGCTACCTCCGATGTGGCAGATACGCTACAGCCTGCATATGTAGGAAAGCTTTGTTTTTGTCAGGGAGAAAGGGGTGATTAGTTGTTCATTTGCTCACTGACTTTTTTCTTTCATTTTTGGATAAATTCCATATTTTCAACTTTAGATAACTCCTGCTCCCCACTGTAGTGGTTATGTTAGTAGGAGTACCCTGGCAACATTCAGATGTTTTACAGTTTGCCCTCTTACCTGGTATCACCAATGGACCTACGATGGCAGCTGAACCGCATCTGGCTTCAGGTTAAACATGGTATGTGCAGGGTATTAATAGCGAAATTATATCTGAATAGACGTTACCCATTAGCAATCTGCTGGGCCACAAGCACCACCAGTTTGTGTTAAATCACTTTAAAATGGTTTAGAAAAAGATCAGGGGGACAACACCCCTATCCTTCTAGCAAGATAATGATTTCTAAAATATGTAAATGTTATTATTGCAACGTTTGAACACTGGTCTTCCATTATTCACATAGTAAAAGTTCAGACTTCCAGCCTGGTGCCCTCTCAGGTGTACATCTCCCCTCTTAAAAGGAAAAAATGGCAAAACATGAAGATTCTTTACAGAAAAAAAAAAAAAAAACATGAACTCAGAATAAGTAAAATTATCTGCAATGTAAAGGTATGCTCCTGTATATATGGTTCCACCTATTTCATTATGCATTAATAATTTGCAAACTGGTCTATTTAACTTTTTTTCCTCTGGTAGAGAAAAAAAAACTTAATAAGAGTGTATAAAGAGAATAATAACAATTGTATCAATCGACAACTCTGATTAATAGAATCAATGCATGAAAATTATCATTTTAATTATAATTTAGTCACGAGGGATATATTCGATAAACCTAAATATTTTACAGGTTATCAAATTTAAAACTGTTAACTTTGGAGAAAGGAAATGTTTTTGTTAAGACTTTACTGGCCATCTAGTGTTTAAGAATGAATATTACATGTTATTTTACTAAACAAATGTTTACTAAAAACGTTTAAGTATGTTCATATTATATATAGCTTTTACATTTATGACTCTATAGATTTAGAAATGCTCAGTTACAAGAAAACAAAGTCACAACAGATTTATCACAATTGAATCCAGTGGACAACACACAACACTTTCTGAAAGGAATTAGAAGAAAGTCTTACGAAATATATGCTTAGAAACTTGTTAAGCATTGGTATATGAGTGATATGGTAATATATATGTGGTTAGATAAACCTTCATACTTTCCCAACATACAAACAATGACCAATTAACAGTCTGAAAGGCAGTGTATGGCAATTTGAATAACATAGTACTATTTACAAAAAGATGCACACATTAGTAGATAACTCAAATCTCTTTATTATATACACAAAGTAAACAAAATTAAATTAAAATAAATCCAAAATTTAACAATATTACAAGACTATAACAACCAGTGATAGAGGCTATGTATTGTGGAATTAAATCACAAAAGCATATAAACTCAATTGCATATTACCTCAAAGGGATGGATACGTGTACCAAACGAACCCCCAACGTTTCGGCACAGTTACTTGTGCCTTTCTCAAGGGATAACTACATATACCCACACTCCATTGTTTTTTTTAAATAGCCCTCCTTCCAGCCGATGGCCATCAGGGTAATGACAACATCACGCTCAACATTGCTCGGTTAACGTCTCTCAAAATACATGTAAAAAAATTCACAATGAAACAAATAATATCAGAGAACCTGAGACATTAAAAATAAATGAAATAAATTTAGCTTGTCTTTTTGCTGTCCTCAAGTTAAAATGGTAATCCAGACGTGGACCCCTTGCTCACGGTGTGACGAAAGTACTGAACGGATCTGGGTGAATTTTGGATATGTGGTTCACCCAGATCCCCCGGTTCCAAGGATATGGGGTTATTGCATGTTTTGGGGTCTGCTTGCCCGCCTCTTGCCCTGTGATTATGGCCCCTGGGATGTATTGCCCTTTAAAAACATGATTTGGGCATAATGGATTTGTGTTGTGCTGCTGCTGGCCCTTTTAAGAACCATCTGGGGACATCCTGTGGAGTTACTGGGTGGCCACCATTTCCTGTATCAGAAGCACATGGTGAGAACAATGGATGGCGGCCATTTTAACTCACAGACACTGTGTGGATTTTTCTACACGGTGCCATCTTGCCAGTATTTGGTGCACAGAGACATCGTGCAGTGGTTTTTGGACTATACAGCAGGAGACACATTATACAGTGATTGTTTTTCATTTAGCCTGTATATGTTCTGCAGAATCTGCATTAAACTGTATTTTCCAAAGTACTGAACGGATCAGGGTGAATTTTGGATATGTGGTTCACCCAGATCCCCCGGTTCCAAGGATATACTTTTTATGTGGTTATTGCATGTTTTGGGGTCCCTGTGTGTTTTATGAAACTGTATTTTTTCTGGCCAGCAGATAATTGAGCTTTGTGTATTGTAGAAACTCAATTATCTAGCCTGGACCAGAGGAGGAGTTTTGTGTTGCATAAATTGTGAGTTCTGTGTGCCAGTAAATCAGTCTTGTTCCAGCATTAAGCCTTGGCTCATGTTTGGGGGAAGGGATACCTACACTCTGGGGATTGCTATAATCACTTACTCCCAGAGGAAGCTCTTGCAATAGCTTGATTTGTTCCTGTTCCTGCTCTCTGGGGAAAGAGAGGTTCACCCACTGGAAGCTGGATCCTGGCCTTGGGTCCAGGGTGGGTGGAAACAGCAGAGACCCCGGCGCAGTTGCATCGCTGGAAGTGGGGTCTGCAGTGCTGATGGTGTCGGTTGGCGTGCTTGGAGTCCTCAGCGAGCACTAGGAGCATCGATTGGCGGAGGTACTCAGTCGGAGTGCTAGCGTTCCGCCACATTTGGTGGCAGCGGTGGGATGGCGTCCTAGTGCGAGGACCAGCAGCTCGGAGACACCGGTAACGTGTGGAGTTACGGATTTATAATTGAGGGCAACGCTAGCCTCTGCGCAGCATCCCTACCTGCAGCAACATGGAGCTAGCAAGACCCTGGACAGCAGCCAGTGAATTGCAAATCTGCCTGTCACAGTGCTATGAGGGTGCTGATTTCATGAAGGAAGTAAAGGCGCGGCTGGTCTGGTTTGGCCCAAACCCTTCAGATGAGGTGGTCCATCAAGTGATGCGCATGTTGAGTGCTGAGAACCAAGACGCACGGAACTTCGAGTACCAACTGTGGAGTTTGGGGGTATTGACACCCCGTCTCCAGCGACAGAGTGAGTTACAGGGAGAGGAGAGCAGCGACCTCCCATCCCAGTGGAAGTGCACCGTACAGAGGGAAGAGACAACCGGTCTCTCTCCCCAGCGGCGGCCTGAGTTCCAGGAGGAGGTGATGGTAGATCCCTCCCCCGTACAGCAACCAGCGTCCTGGGGAGGGGAGGCAACCGGCCTCCCTCTCCAACAGCAGCCGGAGGTGGGCGACCTCATAGACTTGTCCTGGGGACACAGAGAGATGGCAAGCGGAGATGGGACCGAAGTCTCTCTGCCAGCCCTACAGGGATGCTGGGCAGTCAGCCCAGGTCCCCAGCGGCAGTATAATATACAGGGAGAGGAGACAACTGGTCTCTCTCCCCAGCGGCGGCCTGAGTTCCAGGAGGAGGTGATGGTCGATCCCTCCACCTTACAGCAACCAGCGTCCTGGGGAGTGGGGGCAACCAGCCTCCCCCTCCAACAGCAGCCAGAGATACCGGGAGAGGGGGAAGACAAACCTACCCACACTGGCGCAGATGGGACCGCGGTCTCTGTGCCAGTCCTACAGGGAGGCTGGACGGGCGGTCCAGATCCCCAACCAACTCCACAGGGATGCCAGGAGGAGGAGGTAAGTGAAACTTCCCCTCCCCAGCTACATCCCAACTGGGTCCTGGGGGCAGTGGATGAGCCTGCGATACCCACTGACCCCCTCCCAGCAGAAGAGCTGGCATCTGGGCAGAGCTCTGTTAGCCTCTGCCCCCCCATTTCCCCTGTATCAGAGCCTGACTTACCACGGGTTACCCCAGTGGAAGAGCTGGCAGCAGGGCAGAGCGCCGCTGGCCTCTGCCCCCAAGCAACACCAGCAGTTTGCCTAGCTGCACCAGGGAGACCGAGAGTGCTGCGCTGTCCCACTACAAACTTGAACCTACAGGCCAGTACCATTTATTGTGGGGGGTTACTCTGCGTATTTTTCTTTGTGGGTGGGCTGCCCGACTAATCTAGGTACTGACCGGCAGAAGGTCAGGTACCTGTTTAGTCTTCCCCCCAAAGGGAAGATGTGTGACGAAGTGCCCTTCGCCACTTGTGCCTGGAGAGGACTGCTTGCCCGCCTCTTGCCCTGTGACTATGGCCCCTGGGATGTATTGCCCTTTAAAAACATGATTTGGGCATAATGGATTTGTGTTGTGCTGCTGCTGGCCCTTTTAAGAACCATCTGGGGACATCCTGTGGAGTTACTGGGTGGCCACCATTTCCTGTATCAGAAGCACATGGTGAGAACAATGGATGGCGGCCATTTTAACTCACAGACACTGTTTGGACTTTTCTACACGGTGCCATCTTGCCAGTATTTGGTGCACAGAGACATCGTGCAGTGGTTTTGGACTATACAGCAGGGGACACATTATACAGTGATTGTTTTTCATTTAGCCTGTATATGTTCTGCAGAATCTGCATTAAACTGTATTTTCCAAAGTACTGAACGGATCTGGGTGAATTTTGGATATGTGGTTCACCCAGATCCCCCGGTTCCAATGATATACTTTTTATGTGGTTATTGCATGTTTTGGGGTCCCTGTGTGTTTTATGAAACTGTATTATTTCTGGCCAGCAGATAATTGAGCTTTGTGTATTGTAGAAACTCAATTATCTAGCCTGGCCCAGAGGAGGAGTTTTGTGTTGCATAAATTGTGAGTTCTGTGTGCCAGTAAATCAGTCTTGTTCCAGCATTAAGCCTTGGCTCATGTTTGGGGGAAGGGATACCTACACTCTGGGGATTGCTATAATCACTTACTCCCCAGAGGAAGCTCTTGCAATAGCTTGATTTGTTCCTGTTCCTGCTCTCTGGGGAAAGAGAGGTTCACCCACTGGAAGCTGGATCCTGGCCTTGGGTCCAGGGTGGGTGGAAACAGCAGAGACCCCGGCGCAGTTGCATCGCTGGAAGTGGGGTCTGCAGTGCTGATGGTGTCGGTTGGAGTGCTTGGAGTCCTCAGCGAGCACTAGGAGCATCGATTGGCGGAGGTACTCAGTCGGAGTGCCAGCGTTCCGTCACACACGGTACCTAGAGGGATATAAGCTATACCTTACTGACGGAGCCTAACAAGGTTGAAACGATCATCTGGGGTTGCTGTATCTCTCGTGCAGAGAAAGCAGGCCTGCATTTTGAATCTGGACTTCCCTTTTGGGTGGGCTCAGTGTTATTTGCAAATGGCCCTGGCTGTTTTTCTAAAGGCACAAGATCAGCTAAAACCAGCTTGAGATCTGAGTGGAGACCCACCGAAAGGCAGGCTTTTATTCGTTCTTAGTACTCTCTCGCACCTTGTTTTTTTTTGCTCTCCCCAAGAATGCTTTAGCCCCTTAAGGTAAGAGAACGGCTTGGGCCTCCTGGCACTATAACAATTTCATTAAAATGAACTTGTTATGGTGACCAGAGTGTTCCTTTAATTTAATGGCTGAAACTCTACATGTAGGGACATTATGATTTAAATGGTTTTATTTTTCTCTAGATAATAAACCTGCATTAAGTTTGTGTTTATTAAGTAAAACAAATATTGTTATGCCATATTAAATCAGTAAAACAGATTTAATGCTATATAACTGAGATAAAAGCTTGCATGGTAAATATAATATCAGTCCAATAACTAGGTATAATTTGTGAAGTGTTTTTCTCTAACAGTTCTCTGCTAACTTAATGATGCTCTGGTTTAATACTCAAGGGCTGCAAAAAAAGTCCAGGTTTCCAGATTGCTCTAATTGACTCTTAATTAGCGTACCTGTAGATACCACCTGGAACATCGCTTAGGTAAGTGCTAAGCTAAATATCTGGCAAGGATATAGCCTATGAGAACTAAACGTATGGATCAATGAACAAGCCCTATATGCAACTGCATGAGACCAAGGCTCCCTAATGCCCTAACAAGCTAGTGATATAATAAACTAGGTTTCATTATTTTCCTTGCATTTTAACTAACAGGGTGCACAAGCCTAATGTGGGGCTCTCTTTTAAATATGTGATAATTTCACATAACGCACTTTAGCTTGATGAAATGCTTTGTGTGTGAAGAGTGTGTCCTCTTTTTCATTTTACAAAAAGTACAGATTTAAATAGAAATTGGCACATTTATACATTTACCTTGTTACACGCTCTGGCTTTCAACCAGACAATCAGCCCTGTTACTTCATGGTTTGTAAAAGCTCAGTGGAGCTAAATTTGAGGAGCAGACAACTGCCCAGAGCTCCTGCCTTGCACAGATTTCCCATTGAGCTCCATTGGGAAGTCCGTAATTGGATAGCTACATAAAGTTTGGGCAGGGTTAGAAGGGGAGGGCTTGCAAAGGCTGCAGACAAAAAAAAACTATTAAACATTTATTTAGAAGATGAAACATAAAATAAAACCTACACAGTGTGCTTTAACTAATACAATCACAACAATATATGAATAAAAAATTATTTTAGAATTTGTTCCAGATGATAATTATATGGTGGATCTGGGTATTATGGGATACTCCAAGCACCATCAGCATTAAAGCTAGTGACAAGAGGTTTGTGGGACTGTCCCACCATTTTCATGTTGTCCTAAACACATTTAGCTTATGTACCCGAGCTACCCAACCTTGGTAATGATAACCTTTCATTGCTTTATTGCTATTGATTGGATGAACTAGTAATATGCAAGAAAAACACCCACAGTTTCCTAGCTAAAGCAGTGGCTTTGTGTACTTTTAGAACCCTATGTTTGTGTGATAAAAAAATGAGGAAATGGTGCCATAAGAATCGTCCTCAAAAATCACTAAAATAACTATAGGGGATTTGAGTTTCTCTCAGAGCTGGCCACAAGGTGAGTCAAACGTTCTTTGGAAACAGGAGTTTTTTTGAGATTTCTAGAAAAAAAATGGAGCAAAGTTATTATAGTGGCACCACAAAATTAGACACTGTGCAAACAAACATATCATAATTTTCCTGATTAATACATGTGGTTATATTAGCATGCATGGGTTATTTCTCTCTTGATTTTCAACACAGAATTATGTTAAATAATGCACTGCCTTTCATTTGTGCTGTGATGTTAATGTGATCTTCTGACGTGTCAAAGTAAAGCAAATATCAGTCTTGTCTCCAGGACTCCAACAAGGCAGCTTTTCTGAGGCAAACAAAACTTTGGCACCAAATAAAGAAGAAAAATGAATTGGCAAAATAAAGATAACATACAGAGAGTAAACATAAAGTAATATCAAATCTAACTTTAAGTAATTCCTTAAAGTTAAGCACACTTCAGTAGTTCTGTTGCAATTTATATTTTGAAGAAAAAAACTAAATAAAATAATGGAATATTTTCTTGAAACCCACAATTAATAGTGTGCACATTAATTTATAGCAAAACACAATTTTGTGATTAGATTAATGTTCAGGAATTTTAATTCCTAATTTTATTTTTTACTATATAAAAAAATATTGAAGGTAATACTGTATATTTTTTTTAACATTTTTTATTTTAGGAACAGTATATAAAGTTACCTGGCTAAAAACAGCATTTGTATTCTATCTGTATTGCAAAGAAGCAATGTAGTGTGTCTTGAGCCCTCCCTCGTTATAAGAGTTCAGCCCCGTATTTGCATAAAGGGCCCTGTACAACATGGGAATAGGTGGAATTTACAATGTCTATAAATGTTAGTAAATGAGATGGCAAAATTGGTTACTCAGCTAGGTATAATAGTATGATATCTTCACCAGAAGCATTAAAACATACTAACTTGCATTTCTGTCCCAAGGAAGGGGTGAGCGTTTTTCTTCGTGTTTGCTTGTGTCATGCAATTAAATGGGGGGATTTTTGTTCCCTTCCAGGCTTCCTCTGATTGCCTACTTTTCCCCCGGGTCCCTGCTTATGTTGTAGGACGAGGAGATGTGTGTGCTGGCCAGGTACGAACACACACATATATGGTTACATATAACTACATAGTTGCATATCTGAAAAAAAAACATGCGTTTATCAATTTCAGCCTTTCTGACATATGTTAAGGCTTGGCCAGCAGTTGTGGGAGGGGCATGGTACCTATTTAAACCCCCCTACTCACCTTCCTCCGTCCCGTATGTTTTTTAGCGACTCGCATGTCACTATTTCAGGTCGGCATCCGCTTCCCTGGTGGTTCTCCTCACCTGGCCTGCCTTTTTCGTTCTGTCCGTGGTCCTTTTTTTCCTGGGCTCTGCTCCGGACGTGCTGATGTGGCTGCATAGCCTCAATGCTCCAAAAACCTTACGCATCCCTTCGACACCATCCTCGCGTACCAGCTATACCGGTGGCCTCACCTGGAGCCCGAGCGTTACCCTGGCTCGGTTACCGTTAATACCCAGCAAGATGGACGGGATGCGGCTGCTCTCTGCAGCCATGTGCTTCTCACAGTGGGCTTGATTTTTCCGGCAGCCTGTAAGTAACTGAGGTAACCCCAACATTCCTTAGCTGCTTCTACAAAGCCCAGTCCAGCCTGGCACTGTACCTTTCAGCCTACACCCCCTCCCCTTTTTAATGCTTCTGTATTTCAGCTTGCACCCCTCACTTTTTCTGCCTCTGTATTACAGCTGCACCTCTACATTGCAAGCTATACTATATCCTCTACCCACGGTTTCAAGCATGCTCCTCTATATTAATACCTACACCCCTAATTCTTCTGTTGTGCTCCCTGATCCCAAACATTTTAAACTTGTCCAATATAGTATTGCTTTTTCCCCACTATTCCAACCTGCTATCCTGCACCATCGCATTCCAACCAGTTCTGATATAGTACTGTCTGCCCCCCACTTTCCAGCCTTTGCCTCTATTGCTTAAGCTGCTCCACCACATTCCAACCTTCTCTTTTGAATTATCTGCTAAGCTCTAACCCTACAGCTGCGTATTTAGCGAGTACCGCTCGGATTTTGGTGAACACCGTATGGTAGGATTTCGCATTTCACTGTTTAGTTAATTTTCCGTAGACCCGGGCAGACGGATTGCTGAGGTTTTTATTTGTAGTGTGCGTTTTTCACGTCATACGCCTTTTGCTTTGGATGAGTGTGTCGCTCAAAATGTGTAATTACAGTTTTTGTATTAAGGGTTTTTTCGGTCCTGTCGCAGAGTCCGACCCGCGCTCTTCTTTCGAGTTTTTGTTTTTCTGCGTGACTGGGCCACGCTTGCCTGCCATGCTCCTTGTGCTTCATTGTTTTCCTGCTCACCCCTTCCTCCCCCACTTTCCTTCCGTGTTCCTCAGGTATGTCCTCTCTCTCTCTCGCTACCCTCCCCCTTTTAGTTAGCTGTGGCTGGCTCCTTTTTGGCATTAGCTGGTATGCCAGCACACATTGGGTTCCTATACGCTGCTTATTTGCTTCCTTTTCGGCCTGACCGCCTGGACTCTGATGTGCTTACCCTGCACTCCAGTTGCGGTCGGCCCCGCGGTGCTCATTTGTAAACCCCCACATCTTCGACACGCGTTCCTCAGGCACATCCTTTCTCTCACTCCTTTCCCTCCCCTCTTAGTTAGCTGTGGCTGGCTGTCAGGGTCTTAGGTGTCCACTAGTTGTAATTCCGCCTAGCTTCTTTGCCATAGGTTAGTGGTCCCGTGACGCCAACACCCATCCTCATACTCGGAGGTACGACGCCCCCCGGGCCAATTCATAGTTAGTTGCCTTGCATTGTAGCATAGAGAGGGCCTCACCTGTCACTCCCATTCTATCTTATGGTTTGACTGTCACCGAGAGGCCAACACCCCGCCACAACATTCAGTGGCCATGTTATCCCCTCGCGCTAACTCATAGATAGAGCCTCTCCCGCCGCTTGGCATCTAGCAGGGCCTCACCTGTCACCAAACCTAGTCTTAATTGTTTCGCCTTTTTGGCTTTAGCTAGTGTGCTAGCACACATACACGCACACACACGCTCGAACTCACACATGCTCGCACTGGGTCCCATGGGCTTTGCGTCAACTCGTATTTCTATTACCTATTGCCGGGCATGCTCCATACGGCCGGACCACCTGATCTCTGTCATGCTTACTCTGCATTTCAGTTACGGTCGGCTCTGCGATACTTCCTCGTTCACCTCACATTTTCCATAAGCATTCATCAATTCCATCCTCTCTTACGCTACCTTTTCTCCCCTCTTAGTTAGCTGTAGCTGGCTGTCAGGGTCCTAGGTGTCCACTAGTTTTTACTCCCCCCTGGCTTCTCCGCCTTAGGTTAGTGGTCCCGCGAGGCCAACACCCATCCTCATACTCGGAGGTACTATGCCCCTCGGGCCAAATCATAGTTAGTCGCCTCGGATTGTGGCATAGAGAGGGCCTCACCTGTCACTCCCATTCTATCTTATGTTTATCTGTCACTGAGAGGCCAAGACCCTGCCGCAACGTTCAGTGGCCACATTATCCCCTCGCGCCAACGCATAGATAGAGCCTCTCAACGCCGCTTGGCATCTAGCAGGGCCTCACCTGTCACCAAACCTAGTTTTTTAATTGTTTTCGCCTTTTGGCATTAGCTAGTATGCCAGCACACTCACGCACACACACACACACGCACACATACGTGCACGCTCACACACACATTGGGTCGCTTATGCTCTGTTTCTTCGTCTCTTCACGCAGTGGAGTTTCAGCTACTCCTACCTTCTTTTTGTGTCCTGGTCTCTTCCTCGCTTCACTGCGGTTCTCGCAAGTCCACATTTTTCCCTCCCCGGCAGCCTTTCGGACAGCCGAACTCTCAGCGTCTGTCCGCCTCCACGGGTTACGCTGTTGCTGGAAGGGGCCCTGATTTCGCTCTTCTCCGCTACTGTTGTCTATGGGGCAGTTTCGGGTGGCAACTTGGGTACTTGGCGTCTGCCGCTCTGGCTGGATCCGAGCCAGACTTCCTGCATCTTTTTCATACGATCTCTCCTGTGCCTCCTCTACGCTTTCTGCCTGGCTCTGCCCGCGGCCTCTGCTGTTCCCTGCGTTTCGCGGTACGCTCGCGGACTGCAGGCCTTGTTAGCTCATGGTCGTCATCTTTCACATCTGGCTCTTTCTAATAGCACTCGCGGTACATGTGTTAGGGCCTTCTTCTCCTTGGAGGGCCTTTTCTGTTGCTGTCTCTTTTGATTTGTTGTCTGCGGTTGTTTTTTTCACTTTTTTTTTCTTTTTGCCACCTCTAACTTACATCAACTCTACCTATCTGCATTACTACTTCACATGCTGCACGGGTTTACCTTTCATACGCAGTTTTTCATGTCCGCATACCAGATTAGTACCTTGCACAAGACATTTCCGGTACCTGCGACAATTTTCCCATCTTATAGATTTCCCATCCGCATCCAATTATTTCAATCACTATCAGTCCTATTAGATGCCCGTCCTTTTGAACCAAGCACCAACCTTTACATGTAGGGCTATAATTGCTTGATCCAAGGAAAATCTGACTGCCATTATGGGGTCAAGAAGGAATTTTTTCCCTGCTTGATGCAATTTGGCAGCGCTTCAAACTGGGTTTTTCACCTTCTTTTGGATCAACCGTTTTAAACACAAATGTGAGGCAGGCTGTACTTGATGGGCACTAGTCACTTTAACTTTGCATCTAGTTGTTGAGCCACTATTCTTGCTTCCACAGTTTCTTGGGTCTCACATACTTTCCCACAGCCACCATGTCCTTCTTGCAGCATTATCTTAGGAAGTCTCACCTATTCATGCAGCCTACTGATTACCTTCTCTACCCCACATTTAGTCTACCCTAAGTGGCCAACACGTTTAACATACCTTACTTCCCCTTGCACAATTAAGAGTGCCTGTTAAAGTGCTGGGCAACTATTTCCCCGCTCAGCATTTACCATACAGCTAGGCAATTAGGTTTTGTTGATTGTTTTTCGTTTCTGACAGGTACCCAATTTTTGCCCTCTTTTATTACAGGCCTACCACAACGTCGGTTCTGGCACACCTCAACCGACTTATTTCCTTTACGGCCTTATTTGCCCCTCACACAACTGTTTTTGCTGCTGATAAATAAGGCAAAAACAGTCTAAAGCACTTCCAATTTTGCAACAAGCTAGGAGAAAAATTGTTCTTGACTCCAGAGTGTCAGTCAGGTATCTCATTGGATCAAGAAGCTATTATGCCACAAATTATAAATGATATTTCTAAATATTATGGTTTTTAAACTGCTGTTTAAACATCTGTATAGACTCTGATAAAACCACCTCTCCAGGTAGAGAATTCAGTATCCTTATTGTTCTTATTGTGAAAAAAAAAAGACATTTCTTTTGCCTTAGATTAAATCTCCTTTCTTCCATACACCTCTCTTATGACCTGGTACATGTCCGAATAAGTCAGAACGCAGAATTAATATCTTGACTCTGTCTGGTTTCAGCGTGCACTAGACTGCAAATGAGTTGAATAGAATTATGCGCAGCATGATCGCATAAATGCCCATTCCTCCTCCAGGCCCCTTCAGGCACCAGAGCACCCCTCTCAGGGGGAAAGGTAGGTGGTTGAAGGGGGCCCAGAGAGGGTGTATTTTCATCAAAGATCAGCATTAGTGGTCTTGCAGGCATGAATTACCCTGGGTCATATTCGTGCCAAGGTTTGCTCTGCCAACTTCTTTAATCTTTGAGAGACTTCTTAAAGGTTATCACGAAGTCACACAAATAAAAAATGTATTGGCTTGCTTTGGTACCTTAAAGGGATTCTATAGTGCCAGGAAAACAAACTCGTGTTCCTGCCACTATAGATTTCCCCTCTGTCAAGGCCCCCTCCAGCAGCACTGAAGGGTTTAATAACCCCTTCAGTCACTTACTTATTGGGTCCAGCGCCGATGTCTCTCTGTGCTGGCTCAGCTCCGCCCATGCTCCTCCCCCAGCGACGTCCGCCGGCGGGGGAGACCTTATGCAATGCTTTCCTAATTTGGAAAATCTGATGCTGGAAGTCCTCATTCAGAGCGTGAGGATGTCCAGCATCAGATAATGGATCAAAAGTCTGTTTCAATTCCGGAAGTCCCACTAGTGGCTTTCTGGTAGACAGCCACTAGAGGAGGAGTCAACCCTGAGAGGTAATTATTGCAGTTTATAATAACTGCAATAATTACCAATGCAGGGTTAAGGGTGATGGGAGTTTGCACCTATACCACTCCAATGGGCAGAAGTGGTCTGGGTGCCTACAGTGTCCCTTTAATAACCATAAAAACACTGTTATAGCCAAACTGTACCAGGATATCTTCATCCATAAATCAGATTACTGCTGGACATAGGGCTCACTTTGTACATTCTTGATAAGCACTCACTGAACACTTTTATAATGTAAGTGCTATTTTAATGTGTGCAATAAAAAAATGTACCAGCCCACTTTATGGTGTATCACTTTTTGACACCCCTCATGCTATTATATTGTGAATAGTTGTCATATAATCGATTATGACTTATTTCTATGTTTATAGAACACCTTACAGGAAATGTTATTGCAAAATAGAATGAAAATAATGAAATGAATTTCAAATCATTGTCAAAAACTCAAGTTATTTCTTTGGCACATGTATGCTGTAGACTGCAAATGAGTTGTATAGAGGTACATATATCAGCGCTCAGGGGGTTTGTTTTTAATGGGTCATATAGCCCCTGTAATTGATGTGTACTTACATGTCAACTGCTCCAGGTTTTTCACACAGTCTAAACTCACCTACAGTAATAATTGCTAATCAATGGGTTTGTTTTTTTAATGGTATGTCTTTGGGATGTAGGATCTGCAAGAGACAGTGAAGCACATTGATTGTGAACTGTATAAATATTCCTGTAAATATTTCTATTTATGCTTTGAAATTGCAGTTGGCAAGTGGGTCATTCATCTTTCTTCAGTTAGCACTGTTATATTGTGTATTAAGAGCTGTGGAGAAAGGTATTGTTGTGCTGTATTTATGTATATTACTGCTAATTATTTTCAAAATAAACAGGATAAAAATAAATAGCCCAAGACATTTTGGTGTTTTTACAGTAAGGATGTGGAATGTTCTGCCTAAAGAGGTGGTTGGTTTTGTCAGAATCTATACAAATGTTTAAACAGCAATTAGATAGATACTTTTTAATTAGTGGGGTAATAGCTTCTTGATCCGACTGCAAGAGATCTGACTGCAATTCTGGGGTCAAGAAGGATTTTAATCCTAGTTTGTTGCAAAATTGGAAATGCTTCAGACTGTGTTTTTGCCTTTTTTGGGGGGGATCTTTAGCAATGCAATGTGAGAGAGGCTAAACTTGATGGACGCATGTCTCTTTTCAGCTATGTAAGTATGTAAGATAGGTAAAAACTAATACAGCTATTATGTAAATGTTTTCTGCTCTGGAAAGATTCAATGTTTTTGGTGAACCCAAAAATAGAATTTCATGGAGAGTGGTATGTTTTTCATAATATTAATTTTATTAATGTTTTCTTCATTTCTTTTTATCAGTATAAATTACACAATTCTCTCTCTCTGTCTCTCTGTCTCTCTCTTATATATATTTTTTGGGGCATTATTGAATCTGAACTTGTGTGTGTATATATATTTATATACACACAAGCTCAGATTCAATCATGTCAGTTCATTGTAGTAATGTAATGGTTAACTCAAGGTGCTTTGGCAGATTCCAGGCTTTGTACAAAATATCTATTAGAAAATGGCCAAACGCACTGCACAAATGGAATCTGCATTAGTACCGTCAGCCAAGCCAACTGGCAATGAGTTGCACCAACGGAATTCGTCCATATGTCATCAGGAAAATGCATTTTTAAAACAATAGCATTCCGAATTATAGTGTTCATCTTGGCCCCAAGGAAAGAACTAATAAACGGATATAAAAGAGGCATTAGAAAACAATGCCATTATAAATAATGCTATTTACGTCAACATTATCAGAGACAAAGTGCTGCAGTTAATTTCAGCTCATAAGAATGTAGGTATATTTGAAAATCCATCAAAACAGGTCTGCACACAGTGCAATGTATTATTTTTTTTTAGTGTAACAATGAATATTATTTACAACAGCTTACGAACAGTGTATCGAGAGGGCTTAAAACCAGCACTTAAAAGAGCGATGCTCAGAAGTATTGCAATGCTAAAAGAGAATATTAGAAAATGCCAAACAAACACAGTTTCAGAAGATATACAGTAATAGCATATATTTTATAGAGGGGTGTTTTGTTATTTTTGCAGGTCTGTCAACACTGCCGTTGATGTTCTTCTATTTACATTGCTTCTGCAGCATACAAATATCTCATAGGAAACATTAATATGTGTATATGGGAAATACATTTTTTCCCGTTTTATCTGTGTTTATTGCTACTGACGTTGCTTGCATTGTTAACATTTAGGGGGAGTCAAAATCATTAGCAAATGTAGCTTAAAGGGGATCACCAAATAAACTAATCATCTTTATTTACATTTTGTAGATTTTTAAAACTCAGGATTAATGTAAACTTATTAATGTTTCAGGTGATTGAATACAAAATTGTGAGTTGCATGGGTAATATTTTGCTAGGAAAAGCAAACAAAGGGGCTTATCTGAATATTGTTCCCCACAGTTATTCTATTTCTTCCTGGCTTAATACTGCACGGTTCCACAAGAGACACCCTCTTCATTGACAAGACAATCTTCTTTCTGTAGCAAGCAAATATCAAAATAATATTAATCATAAAAAGAAAATAAATGTTGTATGTGTAAGTTTCGAGATCTGTACAATAACTTAGTGGAGAAATCTCCACTAAAGAAATTGTAATAATCCAGTCTCTATAGCAAAAATGTCACATCCCTGAACATGACATTTTCTTATTCCTTCACCCAGAAAAGCCTATTGAAGTGCATTTTCTCCCCACAACATGTTGTCTCAATGTACAATCCCCTCTAGATTGTAAATTCACGGGCAGAATTATCTTCTACTTTTGTTCCAGTGTGTCTAAATATTTTTATTTGTGAATATCTTTTTATTTTATTAATTTTGTATATACATATAGCATGTCAAACAGTAAGACTCACAGGACTCAGATAATCAGAAAACAAAAAATACCGGAAACGTGCAGGTCTCAAATTTCAAGAACTCGTGTCAGAAACGAGAAAGAATAAGCCTTGTAAAACATGTCTATTGCTTCATATGGAGTAAGGAATGAGAAAACTAAGGTAAGGCAAAATTACATTGTCTAGGTGCTTTTCCATATGTTGATAAGTTAGCAGTGAATTGTGGCTCATGTGTGTAGTTATATTGTTCAGTCGGAGAGTAGAGTCTGCAATTTCAGGAAGCCGTAGGGTTCCACAGTATATCCTCCTAAGTATAAGGATCTAGCCTGGTGCCTCCCCTTCTACAAAAGAGTGGGAGAGGAGAGGAAAGAGAAAGGAAGAGGAAAACAAAATTAAAGAGAGAAGAGAGTGAACTGGAGGAGGTAGGATCAGCTTCATCCTAATCAGTCAGACACCTCAATCTCAGGTTACAAATGTCTCAGTGGGGGTGTTGCATCATTTCGATTGATGGGTTAAGGCTTGTGGTCTATCAGATAAGTGTCTGGTAGTTGGCTGATGCTGTGGTGAGTATCCAATGGGTCCAGATGTCCAGGTATAACTGGGATCTGCCACTGGATTGCAAGATAGGTTCTTCCATGAAGCGGAGTTCCTCCATGTTTTGGAACCATAGAGCGATGGGAGGGGGTTTGACTTAGTATTATTATTATCATTATTATTATTATTGGTATTTATATAACTTTTTGTATAATTACCAATGTTTTAGGGTTGTTGGGTTTTTTTTGCATAAAATGTAAAATGCTCTGGATAAGAGCCCTATATATGAACTGCTGTAGAATGTGGTGCATCAGGTAATATCCTTGCAGATTTTAGCCTCCTTTCCAGCATTTTAAAATGTCATTAAAAGAAAAAGAATTGGATAAATGTCAATAAGAAACGTATTAAAGCTTATTACCATTGCTGTTGCTACTTTTTACCAGTCAGCTGATACTATAAAAGTTAAAGCTGATGTTTACCTACTACAAAATGTCACCATTAGTGGCAGGTAGTTACTTAAAACCAATCACTTAGCATTGGCTAATGGCTCCCAATGTTCTCTATTAGAGTTCCTAATTAGTGACTTATTTCTCGCTACTTATTACCAGATACCACTAATCCTCAAAATTTAACACCAGCACCTTGTCTGGTTCTAAGACATTAACAACAGCTAGCTCCCTAAAAATCCCATCAGACAATTATGGGGTATATTCACAAAATGTGAAGAGTGCTGTATAGAAGAGGAATTTTAACCATAAGGTCAACTTAAGTAGCTGTCTAGTACCCAGATGTTAGAAAGGGGTCCCAGAATGAATGTGCTCCCTATATGAAGAATAAAACTGATAACCTGTTTAGAACACTGTTGGATCGTAATCCTTCTCTAGTGAAGAGAAAATCAAATCGAAAATTTAGAACAAATGAGAGAGTTGTTTAAAAATACAGAATTATTTGGTTTTCCATGGAATGTATCTAGCATCAAATGGGTTATTGTTACTGACAAAGTTTAACTGATAACTAATCACTGGGAATTGGGGTAATTATAGATTAGTCAATAAACATGGATAGAAATGGATGATGATATATGTAAATGTTCACCTATTCTTTTTCTGTATGTTTAAACAGATGTTGTTTGTTCAAACAATGTATGGCCATATGGAATAAATCTGTATCTTGCAGTACAAACTCAGTTCAGAATGAATACATTCAATATTGTTGCTTTTAAATATAGACACATGACACACCTGTAACATAAAACCATGGAGTTTATTTTATTTTATTTTTTTAAAGTGAATTCGGTGAATGAAAACATACAAAGCAAAATATAGACTAAAATTAGATTTTTTTTCTCCCAAGTTGGCTCATTTTGTCTGTAATTTGATTGTTAGTTCCAAACTTGGTGTAATACATTCTGTACTGATATGTATTTTGTTTGTTTTTTAGAAAAGAGGCAGATGGATATTTAAATCCTTACTAAAGATGAGCTGTCACTTCTCTGAAATTTACACTTTTGGATAAATCTTTAAAAGCACCTATAACTTCTTTTAACCTTTTATTTCATTACAGGCCCTGTTTTTTAAAATTCATTATCCAGTTCAGACAAGGCAAAAAAGAAAAAAGAAAAATGTTATTTCGCCTCTTGTCTTTATTTACAGTAAAAATGAAAATCCAGCGCACTCACTTATCTACTAAACAGTTATTTTAGTGCTGAACAATATTTTTTGCCTAGATTAGGTGTTTTTAATAAAACTAACAAAATTGTTCAGCACTAAAAGTACTGTTTAGTAGATAAGTGAGTGTGCTGGATTTTCATTTTTACTGTACTTTTTGGCCCCCAGCAGCACCCCATTTAAGTATGTTTAGGTGAGTGCAGCCAAGCCCTTGTTTTCTCCTATATGTTTATATTTAGGAGTCTAGCCAGCTCCTTGGTTTTGCACTCCTCCCTGTTACAGGTTCCTCATCTCTGGAACCTATTTAAGCCTTGTACTGCAGAGAACTCGAGATGGAAGGATTTCCCCAAGTGAGTAGCTCATTTAGTAGACAGAGTAGGACCTGCCAAAGATGGGGTACATTGGCGTTGTGGCAGGCTTATGCAATGTATGATCATATACTGTAACTAAACCCCCATTATTTTTTGCCTAGATTAGGTGTTTTTAATAAAACTAACAAAATTGTTCAGCACTAAAATAACTGTTTAGTAGATAAGTGAATGCACTGGATTTTCATTTTTACTGTACTTATTGGCCCCCAGCAGCACCCCATTTAAGTCATAGAGTCCGTTTGGGTTACGTTAGAATTTGGTAATCACACAGTAACTCGTGTAGGTGTGATTTATAGGCCCCCGGGACAAATTGAAGAGTTAGATAATCTACTAGTTGAGGAAATAGCTAACATGACAATGAAGGGGAGGTTATCATCATGGGTGACTTTAATCTTCCTGATGTGAATTGGAAAACAAAAATAGTTGCTTGTGCCAGGAGCACAGATATTCTAAACTCCCTACTGGTATTGTCTCTAAAACAAGTCGTTGAGGAGCCAACTCGTAAAGAGGCCATACTAGATTTAGTGTTATCAAATGGAGATTTGGTATCAGATATTACTGTAGGTGAAAGTTTAGGATCCAGTGATCATCAGTCAGTGTGGTTTAATATAAGAACAGTGACTGAGTCACACCACACAAAAACAAAAGTTTTAGACTTTAGAAAAACAGACTTTTCTAAAATTAGAATATTTGTAGAGGAGTCATTATCAGCCCCGAGCAATTTAAATGGAGTCCAAGAGAAATTGGATTATTTAAAAGTTGCACTACTGGAGGCAACAGAAAATTGCATTAGGCTTGTCAGTAAAAGCAAAAAAATTCAAGAAACCACTGTGGTACTCCGCAGATATGGCCAAAATAGTTAAAAACAAAAAGTTAGCATTTAGTAATTATAAAAAAAACCAGAGTGAGGAAGACAAAATGATCTATAAGATTAGGCAGAAAGAGGCTAAGCAAGTTACAAGAGCTTCCAAATCTCACACACAAGAAAAAATAGCACAGTCAGTAAAAAAGGGGGACAAAACTTTTTTTAGATACATAAATGAGAAAAGAAAAGTAAAACAAGGATTAGTTAGATTAAAAACAAAAGAAGGAAGGTATGTAGAAGACAGGCTGAGTGACAGGCAACAGAGGGTTGTAGTCAATGGAACATATTCGAAGCTTGGACTTGTCACCAGTGGGGTACATCAGGGATCTGTACTTGGACCCATTCTCTTTAATATTTTTATTAGTGATATTGCAGAAGGTCTTGATGGTAATGTATGTCTTTTTGCTGATGATACTAAGATATGTAACAGGGTTGATGTTCCAGGAGGGATAAGACAAATGACAAATGATTTAGGTAAACTAGAAAAATGGTCAGAATTGTGGCAACTGACATTTAATGTGGATAAGTGCAAGATAATGCATCTTGGACGTAAAAACCCAAGGGCAGAGTACAGAATATTTGATAGAGTCCTAACCTCAACATCTGAGGAAAGGGATTTAGGGGTGATTATTTCTGATGACTTAAAGGTAGGCAGACAATGTAATAGAGCAGCAGGAAATGCTAGCAGAATGCTTGGTTGTATAGGGAGAGGTACTAGTAGTAGAAAGAGGGAAGTGCTCATGCCATTGTACAGAACACTGGTGAGACCTCACTTGGAGTACTGTACACAGAACTGGAGACCGTATCTTCAGAAGGATATTGATACCTTAGAGAGGGTTCAGAGAAGGGCTACTAAACTGGTTCATGGATTGCGGGATAAAACTTACCAGGAAAGGTTAAAGGATCTTAACAAGTATAGCTTGGAGACAGGGGGGATATGATAGAAACATTTAAATACATAAAGGGAATCAACACAGTAAAGGAGGAGACTATATTTAAAAGAAGAAAAACTACCACAACAAGTCTTAAATTAGAGGGACAAAGATTTAAAAATAATATCAGGAAGTATTACTTTACTGAGAGGGTAGTGGATGCATGGAATAGCCTTCCAGCTGAAGTGGTAAAGGTTAATGTGACGAGACCAATCTCGCCACTGTGCATTGGAGGAGCCTGGTTGCCTGCCTGCTGCCTTTTGACTATGGACCGGCATTTAAATACCCTATTTTCCTATGCAGAAAGGTCTATTCATGTTTTCTGCCCTGGCGTTCGGTAGATTCTCGGATTTACTGAATGAACTCATATAACCCAGATAGCTATGCCATGGAGCCTATTCATGTAATAAAAGACTTTGGCTCCATGGCAATTGAACTGTTTGTGGTCTGAGCGCCATTCGGTATTGTGCACTCAGACCTAAGCTATCTGGGCATATGTTGCATGTTTGTATTTTATGTCATAAATGTAACCTTGTGTATTTTATTGTATCTTATTGTCTTTTTGCTGCCATGTGTTCAATGGAGTTTTGCCTCTGTCTTTGGAGATAATTTGATTACTTCTAATTATCTCCAGGATAGAAGACTCTGTGGAACTGGTTTTGGGCAGAAAAGCCATGCTTCCTGTGGTCACAAAGGACTACGATCTATCATTTGAACCACTGGACCAATTTGTATGATTTTGACATATGTTTGTATTTGGAGTATGCTGATTCTGAAAATGTATGCTGATTATGTGAATGTGATGCATACTTTTCAAGTTATGAATAATGTGGAAAAATTGTATTTCTCTGCTTGCAGCCAAACCCTTGTTTTCTCCTATATGTCTTTATGTACTATAGCTGACTACCAGGTGCAAAGGATAGAGGTAAGAAAATTATGGACGTAAGAGGTTTATTTTTCACCTCTCACAAATACATATTTGTTAACCCCCTATGGACCGGCTTCTTTTTGCAATGTTGTACGTTAAGGACCAGGCCTCATTTTACACTTTTGTGGTGTTTGTGTTTAGCTGTAATTTCCCATACAAATTATATATTGTTTTTTTCAGGACAAAAAGGGCTTTCTTTACATACCATTATTTATATAATCTTATGTAATTTAATTTTTAAAAAATGAAAAAAATGAAAAATTGAAAAATCATTTACTCACCTACAAAAGCTAATGAAAAAAACTGCTAAATAGATTCAGAATTTTGTCCTGAGTTTAAAAATACCCAGTGTTTACCTGCTTTTTTTGCTTTTTTTTTTTTTTTGCAAGTTATAGGGCTATAAGTACAAGTAGGATATTGTGGTTTAAAAACATACATTTTTAAAATTTATCAATAGTGATATTGTAACACTATTATCTGTCATAAATCTCTGGAAAACACCCCACATGTATGTATATTTTTTAAAGTAGACAACCCAGGGTATTCATCTAAGGATATTTTGACACTTTCTATGCAGCCATTTTACCACCCATCTTTGCCAAACTTCGAATAGGTAGTTGTTGTTTTTTTGTTTTTGTTTTTTTACATACATTGCAATTTAGGTATAAATTCACAGACCCTGTTATGTGTTGCTGCCAAATATACTAACATGTGTTCAGCAACATCTCCCGAGTACAGTGATACCACCCATGCATAGGCTTGTCGGGTAGTTAGGGGGTAAAAAAGGCCACATTTGGCAGGTGCGCATATCCATTTTCCAACTTGGAATTTTGACATGTAGTCAACCTGCGCCTATATACTATTTGGGACATTTTTGAAGCCAGCCAATGTATTGTACCCCCATTTTATACCCCCAGGGTATTTTAAATGGTGGTATTTTAACACTTTCCATGCACTAATTCTACCACCAGACTTTGTCAAACCTTTAGGTAGCAATTTCTTTTCAGTTTTTTTCACACACATTGTACTTTAGGCATGAATTAACAGATCCTGTTATGTGTCACCCCAATATGTGTTCAGCAACATCTCCCGTGTACAGTGATACCATCCATGCATAGTCTTGTTGGGTTGTTTGGGGGCTAAAACGCCACATTTGGCAGGTGCGTATATCCATTTTCCAATTTGGAATTTTGCCATGTAGTCAACCTGCGCACATGTCCTATTTGGGACATTTGTAAGGCCGACCAATGTATTTTACCCCCATCAAACCATATATTTTTGAAAAGTAGACACCCTAGGGTATTTCAAATGGTGGTATTTTAACACTTTCCATGCACTAATTCTACCACCAGCCATTGTCAAACTTTTGGGTAGTATTTTTTTCTATATACATTGTACTTTAGGCATGAATTAACAGATCCTGTTATGCATCACTGCCAAGCAACTCCCCAATATGTGTTCAGCAACATCTCCTGAGTACAGTGATACCACCCATGCATAGATTTGCTGGGTTGTTTGGGGGCTAAAAGGCCACAATAGATACTTGTGCATGTCAGTTTTTCAACTTGATATATAGGTATGCTTGGCCTATCTTCAGTTTGGTGTATTTTTGCATCCCCCAGTTAGTGTTACCATCATGAAAGTATATATTTTTATCAAGTAGACATTCCAGGGTATTTTATATGGGATGTTGTAACATCCTTTCCCCAACCATTGTACTAAAATAATTTCAGAGAACCTGCATGGTGATAATTTGTGAATTCTGCTTTTTGATTTTAGCCAGCAGGTTATATGTTACAGCCAGAAAGCACCCTATTTTTTTTTCTGCAAAGTCCCCTGAGTACACCTATGGCCCCCCATGCATTGGTTTGCCACGATTTTACAGTAACAAATTTTGGACTTGCCCATTTTGGCTGAATATAGTTTGCTTGCTTTGCTAGGCACATGTTGAGTGTGGTGCATTTTTCCATCCCCCAAGTTGAATTTATGGTTTGAACGTATATATTTGTATAAAGTACACATCCAAGGTTTTGACTTCTTTTCCCCAACCATTTTGCCCAAATAATTCAGAGAAAGTGTGTGGTGGTAATTTTTTAATTCTGTTTTTTATACACACTTTGCCTTTAGATTTCTGCCACAATACTTTAACTTTTTTAACCAAATGTGTGGGTATCAATGCACCTTTAGCAGCAATCTCTGAACTAACTCCTGCAAAAAGAATCTAACTGGAGATTTGGGGAAAGGAAACTAACTAAAATGTTCTGCTTTCCGAAGAAACAAAAAAAGGAAATTCAGGAAAAAGTCTTACAAAAAGGTATACTCTGTGTGGTAGAGCTTAAAAGATGTTCCAATAAATAATCTGGGTTTTGAAGGGTAATCGGGACAGTGAAAGGGGGTGTCTGTCCTTTTCCCTTTTTTGTAACAGACCCGGCAACATTTCTGGGGATTTGTTTTATTTGCAGTAGGGGGGATCTTAAAAATATAATGCGTAGCACCAATTCTTGATTCCCCGCACCTTTGTTGGAACTTCAACGGAACCATCTCCATAAATGATTGTTGAAATCAATTTTAGTTGAAATTGGAGAAAGGTGGTTCTACCAGGATTCATTTTTAAAAAAAAAGTATAAACGAATTGTGGGTTGCTACTTGCATCAGATAGATAGCCACCTTTTTGTAGCAGGCGTTAGTTTTTAAAAAAAATAAGATATGGCTGTATGAGCTGATAGCTGATTAAATATTTAATAAATCTATAATATATATTTTAAGTGCTCTTTCTTTTTTCTCTTTATTGGTTACTTCTTCGCAATTGATCTGTAAACCAAATGGCAGGAAAATGTGCTGATCAACGTTTTGCAAAATATATACATATTAATTATATTATGTATATCCTTTGCAGGACACTAATTAGCCCATTTTTGTGCCTTTTTGGTTTTGTTCCCTGAAATTATTACATGGACGAAAGTCGTCCAAGATGAAATATCACATAAACAAATGTAGGTCCAGCCAAGCAAAAACTTTTTGACAAATAGATTTGTCGGAATCTAATTTTGCCCCCATGCACAAGTCTAAAAGGTACAAATATTTATTTACAAAATGGCTGTAATGTGGGCCATGTCAGGTGGGGACTATTTTCTTACACTAGGCTTGGGCAGCAAACATCCTAAATGCACCACTGAATACCAGCACTGTGTATCTGCTCATAATATGTTCCCCAATCCCAGCACTGTCTGTGTCGGCCAGCCTATCAGTACCTCCACATACACAAGTCTGAAAATTTTTTAAAATAAGTGTGAAGTGCTTAATAATTTAGTTAAAATTATTTTTTATGGGGTCCTATGTGCAATATGCAAACTATAAAATATCAATGTATTGCTGTAAAGTGCAATTCAATTAAAAATGTACAAATGTTCTACTGAGCTATTTAACTTACCTATGATAGAGCCTAACTATATGGCTCTGATCTTATGGGAGTCTCCAATTTTAAGGTGACAACCACCTTTCCTCTTACAGTGTAATCCTCCAAGAGAACTGGATTACAACATAATCCTCCAATGAGAAGACAGACAACCACACTGGTCTAATATTAAGGTAAATAGCTAAAATTCAAACTTAGAGCAGATAGGAAACCTGTCCACCTTAAAAAGAGCATTAGCATGCCTGGCTCCAGGTTCATATCACACAGTGGTGAAAAGAGTGACAACTCCCTTGTTTAACCCCTTAAGGACCAAACGTCTGGAATAAAAGGGAATCGTGACATGTTACACATGTCATGTGTCCTTAAGGGGTTAAACTCCAATCTCTTTGACCACTTCTGCTTTAAGTGGTCAAGGTGGCAGGAATCTGTATGTGCAGCTTTTCTGTTTGAAATGCTACAAATTCAGAGATATTTGCACTTTTGGTCCATCGACTAATTGCACTGCCAAATGATGTAATCAGCTTCTATCATAGCAAGCAGTGAATGAAGTGTCCCTTCACTGGGAGGATTCAATGTTCCCTTCCTGTCCACCAATCTTGCTTCCCTGCATTGTAATTTTCTTTTTTTGTTTGATTGCTTGTTATAATTTCCACCCTCTGTATCTTGCAAATACACTCCCTTCCATTTCTCGACTCAGAGCATGCACATGCACTCTGAGCCTGGAAACTGGTCCAGTAAAATGCCTCTTCATTTGATTATACATTGAGAGAGAAGGAGTGATGTCAGATGAGACATGGAAGGCAGAGAGGGGAGCTTTGCACAATACTGAATTCCAGTTTAAACTTATTTATTAAAAGGTTGTTTTTTTTTAAATAAAAGTAGGGACCAAGTTAATAATGCATGTTGGACATTATAAAGTAAAAAAGAGTTTAGTTAAAAAGGGTTTCAGTAAACCATTTGTGATGTACCAAACTGGATAACAGGATTTCACAAACCAGGTAGCTATAAATCAATAATGTATTAATCTTAAAAAGACTTACAAATATAAAGAAATATTTAAATCACTCCAACAGTTCATGTAGTAATTATTTTCTGAGATATATTCAAATCTTCATTGAACACCATATGTATTTCTCTTCTGTTTTTTAATCCTTGATATGGAGACATTTCTGTGCTGCTGTTACATAGCATCGAAGACAAGATACAGTAAATCTTAAAGGACCACTATAGTGCCAGGAAAACAAACTCGTTTTCTTGGCACTATAGTGTTAATAGGTCCCCCCACCCTCATGAGGGGTTAAACACTTACCTTTCTCCAGCGCCGGGCTCCCTCTGCGCTGGTGACTCTCCTCCCTCTTCCGACGTCATCCGCTGAATGCGCATGCAGGGTAAGAGCTGCGCACGCATTCAATCAGTCCATAGGAAAGCATTTCTCAATGCTTTCTTATGGACGGCAGCATCTTCTCACTGTGAAAATCACAGTGAGAAGCGCCCCTAGCAGCTGTCAATGAAACAGACACTAGAGGTTGGATTAACCCTAATGTAAACATAGCAGTTTCTCTGAAACTGCTTTGTTTACAGCTGCAGGGTTAACCCTATATGGACCTGGCACCCAGACTACTTCATTGAGCTGAAGTGGTCTGGGTGCCTATAGTGGTCCTTTAAATCTATATTCTAGATACAATTGAACTACATACCGAAATTGAGTTTCTATTGCATGTTTAGGCATTAAATGTAAGATAAGTGCTTATTGACAATATTTAATCCTTTATATAAATTAAAATAAAGGCATATTGCCTAAATGTTATTCTATTAACAACATTAACAAAATAAAAACTGTTTAAAATTATAATAATAAATGCCTTACATTTATCTAACACAAATACATTGTGTTAATCTTTAGTCTTTATAAAAAATTAGCAATATGAAATAACAACAATGGTGGTGTAGGAAAATATCATTGAGGTAAATATGATGATATGGCCCTGGTGAATATGATCTGGGGTCTATTGTCGAGAATTTTTGAGAGTGTCGGGTCATTCATAAGGATTCCCCAATGTTTTTTCAAAATCTTTTGTATTGCATGGGATTGATGGTTATATTTTGTGATAAAGGCTGGTATAGAGTTGTATGGTTCCAGAGTCTTGATTTTATTGCAAAGAGCATCTTCCCTTGGTATAGCCAATGCTTCTCGCAATAAAGTCATAGGATATCCTTTGTCCATACATCTTAATTTCATTTCTTCCATCTGCTCCATGCAGATATCTGTTTTTGAACACATATTTACACTCTGAGGTTCGATAAGAAACTATTGATTGATGGATATACTAATGTATGTGCTCTTTCCTAGAATGGACCACCCACAAAATCATCAACCCACATGAATAATATTAATCATTCTTTCACTTGTTTTGGTACCAAGTATTAAACTATGTGTTAGTTCATGTCTATGTGTATATCACTTTAAGGATGAGAACAACGTTAATGAATTACATTCTACCCGATATCATTCTATTTGGTTAGAATACTATTATATTATATTTATAAAAAAAAGTCTTATGTTCACCTCAGAAATATCTGCCACATATATTTACATTCTTCTTCTGAAAACTAATCATATTTTTTTTAACCATTTATCATCATCAGAATATCCGCAATTAAAACATCTGTATATAAGGATAGACTGAAGCACCAGACCATATCCCGTCTCTGAAGAAGTAGGGCTCCACCTACGAAACGCGTTAGACAGAGCAACAAGTCAGGATACAGATTGATTATACCAGCAGAAAGATCACTTTGCACAAAGATCCCTTGGAGAATATGTCTACCGAAATTGTCTGCACTGTCCGTCCCCCGGAGTGAGGTCTTGCTGGGACGCACATTCAGACGCACGCCGTCCTCACCGGCAGTTGCATTCAGGAGACGAATCGGCTTAACACAATCCACATCCATCCTAAGCCGATCCGAGGGTTCACATTACCATCTGACTTTCAAAAGACTGGTAACATCATTACTAACTGTTCCTGACCTGTAGTTTTTGGTTTTTATACCTATTTAATTTTTATATTTAATAAACTAGTTTCTTTTACTTGATCCAGTTTTTTTTGCATTTTACTTCAGTCTACAGCGATACATCTATTGCTTTAAGCAAACAGTTCTATATACTGTGTTGCTATTTTGCTATTTTTCTAATACTGTTATCTTTGTTGATACTAAGTTTTTCACTCAGTGGAAGTGTCATTTACCCTGCACCTTTCAGGGAGAGAGACACCAACACAGTACAGTAATCCATTGCTAATCAATTTAATATCTTCTCTCTCTCTCTCTCTTTTTTATGCAATATATATATTGTTTCTATTTTTATCCTATTTTAAGCTATTATGACAAGTCAGCTCCTGGTACCCATGCACTATCCTTTAGTGTTGCTTTTTTTGTTATGATATGTTTTATGTTTATCTCTTTTTGAGATACCTGTGGCTGAAATTAAATATTAGGCATCCTGTATACATACTGGTCCAAGCCACTATCCTCTTTTGCCTTGACTATTGTATTATTATTATTAATATATTATATAACGCCAACAGATTCCATAGCGCTTTACAATAGGTGGACTAACAAACATGTAATTGTAACCAGACAAGTTGGACGCACAGAAACAGAGGGGTTGAGGGCCCTGCTCAATGAGATAACATGTTAGAGGGAGTAGGGTAAAGTGACACAAAAGCTAAGGTAATCTACTTCTTATTCATCTTACCTGCTCCCAACTTGCCCCGTTACAGACTATGATTAATGCGGTGGTGAGGTTCATCTTCCTTTCTGCCCGCACCTCCCATGCCTCACCACTCTGTCAGGGGATTTTGTGTTTACTCAGTATTTAGAGCCTATTCTCTTCTTCACTAACTACTGTTTGAATTGTCTGAAATGGATTATGATGTAATTGGCAAAATCTTTAATATAAAATAAATAAATAAAAAAAAAAAAAGAAGTAAGATAATAATAATAGCAAAGTGTTTAACCAGGTAAGATACATTCATATATTATCTGGTTTCCAAGTAAGTCCTGGGGATGTTACTTTTGCCCAATCTTCAAAGAGATCTATATATACATATTAACTAGTACTTCGCTTTAACAGCACAATTTAAATGTACTGAATTCTTTCTTAATTCATTAGCACTTGATCACTAAATAAACGGTGGTGACTTGAAATCAGAATTCAGGATACCGTATATACTCGAGTATAAGTCGAGTTTTTCAGCACATTTTTTGTGCTGAAAAACCCCCACTCGACTTATACTCGAGTTAATGTCTGTATTATGGCAATTTACATTACATACACAGACCAGGACCGCCGGGCTTATTACAAGCCCGGCGGTCCTGTTGGGGGCTGACAGTGAGAGGTTACTTACCTTCCTGCAGCTCCTGTCAGCTCCCTTCTCCTCCGTGCAGCTCCTCTGTCAGCTCCCACTGTAAGTCTCGCAAGAGCCGCGGTGACCCCGCGGCTCTTGCGAGACTTCCAGTGGGAGCTGAAAGAGGAGCTGCACGGAGGAGAAGGGAACTGACAGGAGCTGCAGAAAGGTAAGTAACCTCTCACTGTCAGCCCCACCTCCTACACAGCCCATACACTGGACCACCAGGGAGTGAGAGCCCCCCTCCCTGGCAAGCTAACAAGCAGGGAGGGGGGACGAAAATTAAATTAAATAAATTTAAAAAAATACAATAAAAATATTAAAATAAAAAACTTAAAATATTAAAATAAAAAATAAATAAAAAACCTAAAATATATATAAAAAATTATAATAAAAATGCCCTCCTCCCACCCAGTTCACACACACACACACACACACACACACACACACACAGACACACACACTCATACAAACACACACACACTCTGCATTATATACGCACACACTCATACAAACAATCTGCATTCTACACACACACTCATACAAACACACACACTCTGCATTATATACACACAGAGTGTGTGCGTATATAATGCGTGTGTGTGTTTGTATGAATGTGTGTGTAGAATGCAGATTGTTTGTATGAGTGTGTGTGTGTATAATGCAGAGTGTGTGTTTGTATGAGTGTGTGTGCGTATATAATGCAGAATGTGTGTGTGTTTGTATGAGTGTGTGTGTAGAATGCAGATTGTTTGTAGGAGTGTGTGTGTGTATAATGCAGAGTGTGTGTTTGTATGAGTGTGTGTGTGTATATAATTCTAAAAATCACAGAATTTCATAGCCCCAAGTTTTACCCTCAACTTATCCATGAGGCATAGCATATTTCACAATTGTTGGTCACAAAACTGCCCTCGACTTATACATGAGATCGACTTATACACGAGTATATACGGTAGATAGATAGATAGATAGATAGATAGATCCAAGCTTGAAAACCCTTTTTCCAGGACAGCTCATTTGGGCTACATTTTGCAACTTAGTTTTCCATTCATCACAACTCAATTTTTATTGAGTATGCCTTTTTACTTTTATTAATTGAGTATACCCTAAAAGTTTAGTAAATGCTCCCCAAATAGTTATTTCAACAAAAAAAGAATCCAGTAAAATGGAACCTCCTAGGGAATTCAATCTGAGCACATTAATGCAGATGTAATTCTCTCTGCTATCCACTTGACATTTCTCTGTTTCTCTCCCACAATCTTACCTACTCGCATGTTCAGTTATGTCCTTTCTCATTTATTTGCCAAATCTAAGTGTAATTTAAATAAAATGTCCTTCTACACGATAATATCAGAGTCGGCAAACCTGTCCTAAGGATTCAGTTTGAGAATTAAGATTTATAGCTTGTTGGTTAAATAAATTTAGGACCTCAGTCAAGTAGCCCCTTTCTTGCAGCATACTTAGCCTTTGTGAGGTTTATGTGCTTAAAGGGGCACTGTCATATGCAGTTAGGACAAATTTACATACCTAACAAATAGCATTGAAAGAATGCACTTTCATTTAGATGCAATCAAATGTCTTTCTCCATATTAGTTCTAAGTTTCCTGCGATATCGCACATGAACAATTAGAGTCTGAATAACACAAATTACACTCATGGTGAGCAGAGTAAGAACATATATGAGGAACACAACTCAAGCAAATTGCTGCAATGTATTGATACACAAACTTATGGACTCCTATGTGACTCTGCCCAATCCCAAAAACCCAAAAGAGTTGAATACCGCCAATAACAAGTCCAACTAAATCGCAACATTTGCAGGTTTTACTTTTAAACTTTTATTTATTTTTTTGTAAATACAGGGCTGGGGCAACCATGAGGAAAACAATGTTTGGGTCTCTGACAGAAGTGAAGCGCACAGCGCTCCCCCTCCTGCCAGCCACTCCATGTAGTGTAGCTATGCATACCATGGTAGAGGATCTTCTGGGAGCAGTGAGCATATTCCTGTCAGACCATGTAGAGGATAAAAAAGATCCTCTACCACAGCGCACATGGCCATGCTACAAAGGGAAAACAGGCAGGCAAATCAAAAAGGGAGGAGGTGGTAAGAGGGGGGAAGAGGCACACATAGGGCTGACAGAGGAAGAGACACCCAAAGGGGCTGGGGCAGTAAAAGACACAAAGGAGCTGGAAGGGGGTAAGAAACACACAGAGGGGCTGGGGAAAGTATGAGACGCATAAAGGGGCTGTGGGAAGTAAGAGATCCACAAATG
Organism: Pelobates cultripes; assembly: GCA_933207985.1. Classification (NCBI taxonomy): domain Eukaryota; kingdom Metazoa; phylum Chordata; class Amphibia; order Anura; family Pelobatidae; genus Pelobates; species Pelobates cultripes. The sequence goes on from OW240917.1 coordinate 194,947,411, forward strand.
AGCGGGGGGGTTGGAGACAAAAAGGGGCTGGAGGAAAGTAAGAGACATTCAAAGGGACTGGGGGAAAGTAAGAGGCACACAGCGGCTGAAGGGAAAGTATAAGACACACAAAGGAGCTGGAGGAAGTAAGAGACACAGAAGGCAAGGAGTAAAAGACACACAAGAAGGTGCAAGACACACAAAAAGGGGGATGCACTAAAGGTGGTAATCGGCTAAGCCAATAAAAAACAGGAAAACATAGCGTATAACTGTGTAGGTGATAAACCACAAATGTTGTATTCACAAATGGCCACTCACATATTCACTGAAGTTTTAATGCCTTTGATATAAATTCCCTCTAAGGGTTCAATCTTCACTTTGTATTCAGATCACCATGGGTTGGCTGAGGTACATATACTCAAAAGAAAAAAGAAAATTGTAGTGCACAATCCAGTGTATAATAAAAAAATCTATTTATTCACTTACATAGAAGTTAAAGGGACACTCCAGGCATCCAGACCACTTCTGCCCATTGGAGTGGTCTGGGTGCGAACTCCCACTACCCTTAACCCTGCAAGTGTAATTAGTGCAGTTTTTTATCAACTGCAATAATTACCTTGCAGGGTTAACTCCTCCTCTACTAGACAGCCACTAGAGGGCACTTCCGTGTCTATAGCACAGGTGCTAGAGCGTCGCTGGACGTCCTCACGCTGTGTGAGGATCTCCAGCGTCGCTCAATTCCCCATAGGAAAGCATTGAAAAGCATTTTCAATGCTTTCCTATGGAGAGCTCTAATGCGCGTGCGCATTAAGTCTCCCCGACCGGCGGGATCAGTCTCGCCCACCGGCTGACGTAAGGAAGGGGAGGAGCAGCGGCAACCCAAAACCACCGGCGGGGGTCTCAGGTAAGTGACTGAAGGGGTTTTCACCCCTTCAGCAACCGGGGATGGAAGGTGGGAGGGAGAGGGGACCTGCAGTGCCAGGAAAACTGATTGTTTTCCTGGCACTGGAGTGTCCCTTTAAAAGCAGTAGGTGTAGTAGCTCTGTATCACCACCAGGGGTCCTGGTTTTTATATTAATTAAACTTTTTCTTTTTCCTATTATTCTCTAGTTTTTATATATTCATTTTCATTATTTTATTAGTGCCAATTAGAGATACCTTATCCCCCACCCCCCTTTGTTCTTTATCCCCCTTTTCCATGAGTGTGTGTGTGCACATTAACTGGAAGCATGCCATGCAAAGAATATTGAAATGCAATATGTTAAGACACCTCCCGTGTCTTTAAGCCAAACCGCCGTTTAGTAAACCTTCCCCGGCTGCAGTACAGTCTCTGTTCGCTTACTCTGTAACCCACGAACCAAATGCAGGGGAAGCGGCAATCTCCCGATCGAAATCCACGAACGGCTCCAAACTCCCGAACGGCAATATACGAACTGCTAGGAACCGTCGAACAATAATATCCCCAAAGCGGCTTTCGTTCCATCCAGCAGTCTCTAAACGTGAAGAAGAAATCCCCCCAATAACGAGACAGAAGCTCCGCATTGAGGGTCAAAATAAGATCTGGGTTTACTGTGGGCTACCTGCCCGTATTTATGCAGGTCTCCCACCTGGTGGACACTCCCCTAGGGGACCAAATGGAAGACTTAAAGTACAGACAGATAGCAGGACATTTCTGACACACAGTCACATATTTTACCCACAGTGCATTCTGATTCCCTCCCCTCTGTCCTGGAGTTAATTACCAAGTAACTCAATTAACTCCAGGACAAGGACAGTCGCCATCTTAAACATGAAATAATAAAAGACACAAAATGCATAACTACATGAAAACTGAACATTTCCCATTCGTATTACATGTCCCCAGATAGCCTGGATCTGAGTGCATATTATTGGCGAATAGCGCTCAGATCCCACACACATAGTTCAATCGCCATGGAGTCAAAGTTCTTACAGTCCTTCGGTACACGAATGACTCCATGGGTGGGCTATCTGGGTTAAGTCTTTTGTGTGTTCTCAATCTCCCGAACGGCCGATGTTCGCATGCTTTCGTGGAGGCAGCCAGGCGTTCCCTTGTTTCAGCGGTGTTCGACAGAAAAAGTGTCCGTTTTCCGTTCCATAGAAATAGAGCCAAACACCGCTGAGCGTTCGCATGATTTAAAATGGCCGCTGCCTCGTGGTCGACATACGAACGACGACCACCCTGAGTTCGGTTTAATTGAGAAGTGTCTGCGGTTAACCACAGCGTTATAATGGTGATCACTTCGTTAACCTGCAGCACACTCCTCACTTGGGTGGCCGTTCGTTCGGCGGTTTTGTTCGGGAAAAAGAGTCATTCGAATGGCTGGGCTATAGAAACCAGCCATTCATACGAACGGGGACAAACAGACGAACGGGCAAAAATCCAGCAGACAGATGGTTCTGTCACACGGCTCCCTCCTTGTGGGACACTCCGGCAGACCCGGCTTGACCCTGTGGCGGGTCAACTTGGGGATGACCGGACTACGAGGTGATGGAAACGTCTGTTTGTCGTGACAACCCATCTGCGTTTCCGTTTAGCTTACCGGGTCTGTAGCTGATGGTAAAATTGTAGGGCTGTAGTGCCAAGCTCCATCTCAGCAGTCTCCCATTGTCTCCTGAGACCCGGTTAAGCCAAACGAGTGGGTTGTGATCAGTCACAAGGGAAAATTCTTGCCCATACAAATAGGGGCTTAACTTTTTCAACGCCCACACCAGAGCCAAACATTCCTTCTCCACTGCCGCATAACTCACTTCTCTGGGTAACAACTTTCTGCTGAGATATGCGACAGGGTGCTCTCCTCCATCTTCCCCGACTTGGCTCAGCACAGCCCCCAGTCCATACATGGAAGCATCTGTATGGACGAGAAAGCGTTTGTTAGGGACTGGGGCAGCCAAGACAGGGGCATTCACAAGAGCCTGCTTCAGTGCCTGGAACGCAGCTTCACAAGCCGGAGACCACAGGACCTGCTTAGGCAAGTTCTTCTTCGTCAGGTCTGTCAGGGGCTTAGCGATAGCGCTGTAGTCAGGGACAAAACGTCTGTAGTACCCTGCCGTCCCCAAGAAGGCCAATACCTGGGTCTTAGTAGTAGGTGTGGGCCAGTTAGCCACTGCCTCTACCTTGGCTGGCTCTGGTCTCTGGCTCCCACACCCCACTCTGTGACCCAGGTACTGCACTTCAGCCATACCTAGATGACACTTTTCTGGCTTCAACGTCAGGCCAGCGGCCCTAATCTTATCCAGCACTACCCCTACATGTACCAGGTGTTCCTCCCAGGACCCACTGTAGATCGCAATGTCGTCCAAGTATGCACAGGCAAATTCTTGGAAGCCATCCAGGAGTCTATCCACCATCCGTTGGAAGGTAGCCGGTGCATTTTTCATCCCAAAAGGCATGACCTTAAATTGGTACAGGCCAAATGGGGTGACAAATGCCGACTTGGGGATAGCATCCTCGGCCAGGGGGATCTGCCAGTAGCCCTTACACAGGTCTATGGTGGTCAGATATCGCCCCCTGGCAATACGATCTAGTAATTCGTCTACCCGGGGCATTGGGTAGGCGTCAGTGGTGGTCCGCTCGTTGAGTCGCCTGTAGTCCACACAGAACCGGGTGGTCCCATCTTTCTTTGGCACCAGGACTACAGGCGAGGCCCAAGGGCTGTCGGAGTGCTCGATAACCCCAAGTTGGGTCATCTCCTGTATCTCCTTCCGCATTCCTTCACGGACTGCTTCAGGGATACGGTAGGGGGGCTGTCGTAACGGGGTCTGTCCAGGGGTCTCTACCTTATGCACAGCTAGGGTGGTATAACCTGGTTCCTGGGAGAACGTCGCCTGCTTCTCCCATAACAACTGCTGCGCCTGTACCCTTTCTGTGGGGTTCAACCGGTCCCCTAGCTGTACCAAGGTAGTAAGGTCAGTCTGGGAATCCCTTTCTAATAGATCTGGAAGGGGTAAATTCTCAGAATCATCTGCAGCTGGGGCACACACTGCTGCAATATTCTCAGGTCTCTCCTGGTACTCTTTCAGCATGTTCACATGAAAGGACCGCTGGATCCTCTCATCTGCACAGCTGGCTATCAAGTAAGTAGTGTCGCAGATCTGCGCCACTACCTTGTACGGGCCCTGCCAAGATGCTTGCATCTTGTTGGCCTTCACAGGTTTAAGCACCAATACCTTTTGCCCAACCTGGAAGACCCGCTGTCGGGCACCCTGATCGTACCATCTCTTCTGTCTCCCCTGGGCCGCCTGGAGATTCTCCCTTACCATCAGGGACAGTTTCTCCATGCGGTCCCGGAGTTCCAGAACATATGGCACTATGGGGGTCCCTTCCTGCTCCGTCTCCCCCTCCCAGTGGCCTCTAATGAGATCTAGGGGTCCGCGGACCCTTCTCCCATACAGCAGCTCAAAGGGGGAGAACCCAGTAGATTCCTGGGGCACCTCTCTATAAGAAAATAATAGATGAGGCAGGAATCTCTCCCAGTCTCTGCAAGTGTCTGTAAAGGTCCTCAGCATCTGTTTGAGGGTACCGTTAAAGCGCTCGCAGAGACCGTTAGTCTGTGGGTGGTAGGGTGAGCTAAGTAACGGCTTAATGCCGCACACCTTCCACAGTTGCTGGGTGAGCACAGCGGTGAATTGGGTTCCCTGGTCGGAGAGGATCTCCTTAGGGAACCCGACCCTAGTAAAAATTCTAACCAGGGCATCAGCAACCGTCTCTGCCTCTATGTTAGACAGCGCTACTGCCTCTGGATAGCGGGTGGCATAGTCCACCACGGTAAGAACATACTTCTTACCGGATGGACTAGCCCTGGCCAGTGGACCCACAATGTCAACGGCTATGCGGGCAAAGGGCTCCCCTATAATAGGCATCGATAATAGCCTAGCCTTAGGGTGGTCCCCCCGCTTTCCTACCCGTTGACATGTGTCACACGTGCTGCAGTACATCCGCACAGCCTGGTTAAAGTTTGGCCAAAAGAAGTTCTGTGAAATCCTATAGGCTGTGCGGCGGGACCCTAGATGTCCAGCTAAAGGAACATCATGCCCTATCCGCAGAATCTCCTGCCGGTACTTTGCAGGTACCACTAACTGGCGATTCGGCGGAGAGGCAACACTCTTCTGGGAAGGTTTAGGGATCCTATATAACCTGTCCCCCACCCACTCATACCGTTCCCCATCTATTCCTTCCTCCCCAGCCTCTGCCCTGTCCTTGTATCTTTGGAGGGTCGGATCCGCCCGGGTTTCCCTCCCAAACTCCTCTGGGGAATCCCAGCTTAAGGGGACCTGATCTGGGGTATCAGTCGGGGAAGGAGATCTTACCTGGGTCTCGTCAGCAAGTGGGCTGGTTCCGGCAGCACGGGTCTGGGCACGGGTGGTCACTGGGTTCACGTCTGCAGGGCCCATCGGAGCATAGGCTGAAACCAAAGGGGCCAAATCGTTTCCCAAAAGAACATCTGCGGGCAAGTCCTTCATCACCCCCACATCCACATGCCTAGCGCCCACTCCCCAATCCAAATGTACTCGGGCAACAGGTAAGCGAAACACGGCACCCCCTGCTACCCTTACTGCCACAGTGTCTCCAGTGTGTTGATGCTCTGAGACCAAGTTCTTTTGGAGCAGTGTCATCGTGGCTCCTGTGTCTCTCAGCCCATTCACCACTCTGCCATTTAGCTTCACAGTTTGCCGATGTTGCTGGCGATTATCCTGGTGAGCTGCTTGCACTGGGTCTGCCTCGTGCAGAATGCCCCAAAATTCCTCCTGCTCTAGGCAGTGAGCAGCAGGCTGAGGTGGGCGCTGGTTTCCGTTAACTGGTCTCCTCCAGGACTGAGCCTGGTTGGCACTGTTCAGGGGGCACTCAGGACGCTTGTGCCCCAACTGCTTGCACCCATAGCACCGGATGGGTTGGGAGTACTCCCGGGCATTAAATCGGGCTGGTTGCATATAATTGTTAGCTGGTGGTGCAGCTGGGGTACGGTGTACTGGGGGTTGGTAGACTGCAGGAGCGGGTGTTACTGCTGGTCGATATTCCAGTCTGGCAGGGGCTTTAGCAGCTGTACCATCCAACTTGCGGGCATCCGTGTATTCGTCTGCCAGACGGGCAGCCTCGGGTAGGGTAGAGGGTTTTCTGTCTCTGACCCATTCCCGGACCCCAGCAGGTAGTCTATCAAAGCAGTGCTCCAGCAGGAACACTTGTAACACCTCCTCCCCAGTTACCGCTTGGCATCCAGCCATCCAGTGGGCTGCGGTACGATGGACTCTGCAGGCCCATTCCACATAAGAGTCCCCAACCAGCTTGTTGGTTTCTCTAAACCTCCGCCTGTACGCCTCTGGGGTTACTGCATACCTGGCTAGGAGCGCCTCTTTCACAGCCCGATAGCTGGTGATCTCCTCCTCTGGGATGGCCCGAAAAGCTTCACTAGCCCGGCCAGATAATTTCCCAGAGAGGATGGTGACCCATTCATCTGCAGGTACCTGATGTAGCGCACACTGCCTCTCAAAGTCTGCCAAAAATCCATCAATCTCTCCCTCTGTTTCCACAAAATTTTTAAACGCAGCAAAAGGTACCTTTTTTCTAGCAACCACATTATTGTCATACGGTACCTCTGCTGCTGCAGCTCCTCTTTCCCGGGCTGCCTGTTGTGTTGCAACTGCTGCCTGCACACGAACCACGATGTCAGCTGAGGGGTTGGGGCCAAAATGTGCCAGCCTTATTTGTACTGCCCGGTTGAATTGTATTTCCTCGGGTGTTAAATCCAAGGTACTGGGCACGTTGACTCTTTCCATTCCCGTTGCTGCATCCATCTCCATTAGTAAAGCAATAATCTCCCGTTTCTTTAAATTGCTTGCTGACCTTCCTCGGCGTTCCAATATGTCCTTAAGTGTAGCACGCCTTAATTCCTCGTACTGCATGTCTTGTAGCTGACCTCCAATGCTGTAGGATTCATCCCACCGCTGCCACCAATTGTTAAGACACCTCCCGTGTCTTTAAGCCAAACCGCCGTTTAGTAAACCTTCCCCGGCTGCAGTACAGTCTCTGTTCGCTTACTCTGTAACCCACGAACCAAATGCAGGGGAAGCGGCAATCTCCCGATCGAAATCCACGAACGGCTCCAAACTCCCGAACGGCAATATACGAACTGCTAGGAACCGTCGAACAATAATATCCCCAAAGCGGCTTTCGTTCCATCCAGCAGTCTCTAACGTGAAGAAGAAATCCCCCCAATAACGAGACAGAAGCTCCGCATTGAGGGTCAAATAAGATCTGGTTTTACTGTGGGCTACCTGCCCGTATTTATGCAGGTCTCCCACCTGGTGGACACTCCCCTAGGGGACCAAATGGAAGACTTAAAGTACAGACAGATAGCAGGACATTTCTGACACACAGTCACATATTTTACCCACAGTACATTCTGATTCCCTCCCCTCTGTCCTGGAGTTAATTACCAAGTAACTCAATTAACTCCAGGACAAGGACAGTCGCCATCTTAAACATAAAATAATAAAAGACATAAAAATGCATAACTACATGAAAACTGAACATTTCCCATTCGTATTACATGTCCCCAGATAGCCTGGATCTGAGTGCATATTATTGGCGAATAGCGCTCAGATCCCACACACATAGTTCAATCGCCATGGAGTCAAAGTTCTTACAGTCCTTCGGTACACGAATGACTCCATGGGTGGGCTATCTGGGTTAAGTCTTTTGTGTGTTCTCAATCTCCCGAACGGCCGATGTTCGCATGCTTTCGTGGAGGCAGCCAGGCGTTCCCTTGTTTCAGCGGTGTTCGACAGAAAAAGTGTCCGTTTTCCGTTCCATAGAAATAGAGCCAAACACCGCTGAGCGTTCGCATGATTTAAAATGGCCGCTGCCTCGTGGTCGACATACGAACGACGACCACCCTGAGTTCGGTTTAATTGAGAAGTGTCTGCGGTTAACCACAACGTTATAATGGTGATCACTTCGTTAACCTGCAGCACACTCCTCACTTGGGTGGCCGTTCGTTCGGCGGTTTTGTTCGGGAAAAAGAGTCATTCGAATGGCTGGGCTATAGAAACCAGCCATTCATACGAACGGGGACAAACAGACGAACGGGCAAAAATCCAGCAGACAGATGGTTCTGTCACACAATATATAAACAGCAAGCCCCAGCTACTTCCGGGTTTCGGCCGTGGAACGCATACTGTAATGTATGATGTCATCGGAAGGCGTGCGCGATGACGTCACATCACTTGGACGAAACCGTAAGAACACCTGCAAGAGATTATTGAACCTTTTTGGACATTTGGACACCAGCAGCGTTACCGGGAGTCGAGACAGTTGTTCGGTCTGACTCCCCAGCGGCAGTATGGGTTAAAGGGAGAAGAGACAATCGGTCTCTCTCCCCAGTGGCAGCAAGCAGCAGTGGGGGTGGAGACCGTCGGTCCCACTACCCAGCACCAGACAGCGTCACTGGGAGAGGAGATTGTTGGTCCCTTATCCCAGCAGCAGCAAGCAGTTCAGCACCAGGCAGCATCACAGGGACAACTGGTCTCTCTCCCCAGCGGCAGCCAGTGTTACCGGGAGAGGAGATTATCAGTCCCTCATGCCCGCAGCAGCAAGCATCCCTGGGAGTAGAGATGGTCGCATATCGCCCTCTCCCCAGCGGCAGCTAGAGACACCTTGGTAGGAGACAGTCGGTCCTCCTTCCCAACCACAGGGAAAGATAAAAGAGTGGAGACGATCAGTCCTACCCATCAGAAGTTGGGGCTGTCGTCCAGAGACATGCCAACTGGCATCTTCCCAGCAGTAGAGATGCCGGCCTCTGCCCTACCTACCCCCTTGTTACAGGGCAGGACTATGTACCAGTCCCCCCAGCAGAAGCGCTGGCACTGGGGCAGAGCGCAGTTGGCTTCTGCCCACCAAGTACCTACAACTCCATGCCTGGGAGTACAAGGGAGACCAGGAGTACCAGATGCCCACTTGATCGCTTGGGACATACAAGACAAAGATGGGCTACAGAAGTCACCAGGTCCAGTATTTGCTTACGGGTGGGCTACTCAACCACCTCAGGTACTCAGTGACAGGAGGTCAGGTACCTGGTTAGTCTCCCCTTGGGAGGGAAGATGTGTGACAAACTCCCCTTTTCGTGTGAGTTTGCCACATGTTTTTGGAGGGGCCTGTTTGCCAGCCTCCTACCCTGTGACTATGACCCCTGCAATAGACCTGGCTAAAATACTTTAAAAAGGCTCTGTTTATGTGAATTATGTACTTTTGTACTTCAGACAGAAAGACTGCACTAATTCTCTGGAACTGTTTTGGGCATGGGACCATGTGCACGGTCGGTCAAAAATAAGACTTCCAGGAAATTCCTGAACCCCTGAACTGATCTGGGTGATTTTTGGATATGTTGGTCACCAAGATCAGGACTATCAGGGGATGCAAAATTTGTTTTTGTTTTTAAATTGGGGTATTTTGTATTTTTAGGGTACTTTTGGGGTGTTTTAAAAAAAGTATGTTTTGTCTATGCTTGGAGATAATTGGATTAGAATTAGTACAGTTACTGATCCAATTATCTCCCAAGCAGAGGAGAGGGATTGTGTGCTATGGGTGGGAGTGCCTTACATTGTAAATGTGTTATTATTGGTTTGTAAGTTTGTGTCCCTGTCCTCAACAAGGTCCATGTGGGCGTACACCTTGCTTGGGTGTCATATCACATACATTTAATACAAACATATATCCCACTCAGTCAATACACCCTTAACAAATATCACACAAAAAGGCAAAGGCACACACTAGATTCCTAGCACACTGTACCACCAGAGTAAAGGGGAATGATATATAAATATATATATATATATATATTTTATAATTATTAACTTAATAAACCCCATTTACAAACACTACACCCCTAAACACATACTGTATGTGACCAGGGAGAGGCACTGTGAAGATTTTTCACACAGGGCCCCTAAAGGTCCTGCTCTCACCGTAGGAATGAACTCTTGGTGGTCATTGAGAGCAGCAAAAACCTATTCTGTAAATGGACTCTTTACTAAAGCAAAATTAAATTGTCACTTGTCATCAAGAGCTACCACTAGAAGAATAGGTCATATTCCTCCCAGATCAAGTAGAACTGAATTGCTAGCTTCACAAAAAAGTAAATGTAATCAACGTCCTTACTTAATCAGCAACTGTTGTTCGAAGAAATTTTATACATTTTATCATAAATGTTCAGCACATTGTAGCTCTTGCATTGGTAAAGATTAAAACCATTCCAGACTTCTGAATCTAATTAGCTTGGAATTTTATTATTGCTTTTATTATTTTTATATCAAGGAAATCATTAAAATGATGTTGAGAAATCATCTTCTATTCCTTTCTTCAGATAAAAGGAGGCTACGAGACACTTGGTGACATCCTTTCCATTTAATGAAGCTTGCAGTTATGGGCAAGTGAGTAGAACTGCTGTTATTATCTGCATGAATGACTAGAGGCCGAAGGGTCTGGATAGATGTGAAGATCCCTCTGTAAATGTGCACATTGATCATACATAATCAGACCAAAAGGGTCAGCCATGACTGGGGAAGGGAGATATGGAAAAGCTGACAAATGAAGCAGTGAGGCTCGGGGGTTAATGTAATATTCAAACAGAATGAGATCTTCATTTTCTTAAACTTGTCACTTTAACCATCTTGTGACACTTGGTTAGGAAGCGGAATGAAAACGAGAGAAAAATTGTCTGGGTAGAAGCTCAGAAACGTGCTCATTCATTTCGTTAAAGGAACCAAAAGGATGAGCTGCAGTTGCTTGTTAAGGCAAACATTATGCTTTATTATGCCGTTGTTGTAGTTTCCCTGTATACACACATTTGACATGTTGCTGTGACCTGCATTTTACTATATCAGAAACAATATAATGCATTCATTTTCAGTAAGAAAACTCATTTAGAAAGGATTCCTTGTGAAGTAAACAAGAGGAGGCATGATAAAACTCTATATTATGTATATATCCCTATGTATAATATATTAAAATGTACATGGCACGGAAAAATTACAAAGTATTACTTTTCCACTCTGTAAGTTATAATTAAATGTACATTTATGGGTTACTAACCAAATAAGTGGTACATAAAATACATTCGCTTTATTTGATTTGTTATATGCCTCTGAGAATACATTACAAAAGCAAAAAAAAGGCTACCCCTTAAGGATGTAAGGGCATTCCTAAAAATAATGGGTTTCAACACTATTAGGACAGCTCGGAGAGTCCTTTCAGTTTGCGTTAAGGTTAGTGTAGTGTTGGGATTAGTGTAGGTTTAGGGTTGGAGTAGGATTAGTATCGGGCTAATATTAGTGTAGGGCAGCGTTTCCCAATTGGCGTTCCGCAGAACTCTGGGGTTCTGCGGAACACCAATTGGGGTTCTGCCAAAAGTTTAAAAAGAAAAATGGCCACGAGCGGCGAGGGGGCAGTGAACAGTGATCTCCCCGCTTAGCTCCCTCGCGCACACAGCAGTGATGCTGGAGCCAGAATATCACGTCACTCCGGCTCTGGCATCACTAAGAGCTGAGCAGGGAGATCACTGCTCCCTCACCGCCCGCACGCCAGCCGCTCAGCAGCCCCACTGGACCCCAGGGACTCCATGCCAGCACTTCTAAAGATAGGGCTGGGTGGAGTAAAATGTAAAAAAAAAAAAGAGTATGTGTGTTTGTCAGTGAGAGTGTATGTGTGTCTGTCAAAGAGTATGTGTGTCAGTGTGTGTATCTCTGTGTCAAGGTTTGTGTATGTGTCACTGTGTGTATCTAAGTGTGTGTGTGTGTGTATCTGAGTGTGCCAGTTTGTATCTGTGGGTGCAAGTGTGCATATGTCAGTGTGTATCTGAGTGGGTTTGTATTTGTGAGTCAAGATGTGTGTCTCAGTGTGTATCTGTGTGCCACTACGTGCCGGTTTGTGTGTGTATCTGTGTGTCAGATACATATACACACACACAGATACACACTGGCGCATACAAAAATAGATATACACACCTTGGTACACACTGGCACATAAAAGCACAGATACACACACTTTGAAACATAGATACACATACCTTGACACACAGATACATACATACATACACACAAGCACACAGATACACACTGTGTGTCAAGGTGTGTGTATCTGTGTGTCCGTGTGTGTATCTGTATGCCACTATGTGCCAGTGTGTGTGTATATGTGTGTCAGATAGATATAGTCACACACACACACACACACACACACACACACACACACACACTGGCACATACAAGCACAGATATACACACCTTGACACACACCTTGACATCCAAAAATAGCGTAATTTTTGGGGGGGTTTTGGGCGGGGGGAGGGGGGTCCACAATGTTAATACACTATGTCAAAGGGTTCCACAGGAAAGATTTATCGGAAACCAATGGTCTAGGGTAAGGGTTAATGACCCTGTACCCCCCACACTCAAACTGTACCCCCCACACAAAAGCTGTACCACCCCCCCACACACACTGTACCCTGCACACACACTGTATCCCACACACACACACTGTACCCCACACACATTGTACTCCCTACACAACCACTGTAAACCCCAGACACACTGTACCCCACATGCACTGTACCCCCTCCACACACTCATACTGTACCCCCAATCACTGTACCCCACACACAGATACTGTACCCCTCATACACACTGCACACCTAACATACACAAACTGCACCCCTCACACACACACATACACTGTATCCCTCAGACACACACACTGCACCCCTCACACACACACAGCCCCCTTACACACACACAAACTGTACCCCTCCACACACGCACACTGCACCCCTCACATGCACTGTATCTCTCACACACTGCACCACTCAAACACACACTGCGCTCCTCCATGCACCCCACACACACACATTGCACCCCTCACACACACACTTCACTCCTCACACACACTGCACCCCTCACTCACACAAACACACACACCCACTACTGCCCCTATATTCTACTAGTGCCCCTATATCCTACTAGTGCAGACTCCAGGTAAGTTGTCAAGCTGTTCTAAAACATTTTGACTACTTATTCTGGGAGGGCGCCACGGCACTCCTGGACCCCATAACCACTACTTAGAGCTGTAATGGTTATTGTGCCTGGATTGTTCTTTTACATAATCTACCAGTCCCCCACCCGAGATTAGGTTCTGGATCCAACCCTGTAATATACAAGATTTTATTTACCTTTTTATGTTTAGTTTCGTTATGCTATAGCCTCCAGTTATTCAAAAAGAATAGGATAGCTTAAATTTTAACCTCTGACCAGTGACGAAATTATTCTGTCATGGCAGTCCATGTCACGAGGGCCTAAAAGCATGGGATAGCCTATATTTTAACTCCATAAAGACCAAGGAATAATTCCATCATGTACTCAAATTAACGCCAGATTGCCACAATTTCTTTGTGACTCCAGCAACAGCAAATGGCACTGTCCCATCATCTGTGATGGCTGTGACAGGCTGTCACAGCGATCAACATGCGGCTGTTTGTTCAAACAAAGCGAAAAATTACTTTAAGATTGTTTAGTTGTAGTTAAAGTTCAGTCTGAAAATACTTAGAAGCTTTACTGCCAAGAAGGCTTATTCAATTTTAGCAGCTGATTCAAAGGTGACAAATAGCACCTCAGAGAGTGACACAGGTGACTGTGAATATGTAAATAAATAAAGTGGTAAACCGTGCCAAAGTTGTGAATAAAGTGCAGAATAAATCTGTTTTACATACATATTGGTCTTGATTAGTATAACATGGTAAAATTCTCAAGGGAGACAAAAGAAACAACAAAATAATAGTGCAATATGCTATAAATAATAAACACGTGTGTGTATAAAATACCAGATAAAAGGCAAACTCACAATCAGAGCTCTGCTGTATAGCGCCTGGACGGTATAATCCCCGTTTTAGCATATGTGGGTGTTGACTGTATGGGGCATCCAAGCTTAGCCACGATATATGTGGGGAAAAAAATAGAATACAAAATCCAATGGTACAGTAAATCAACCAAATATAGGAGAGAAGAAGATAAATATCCTACTTACAGTATCCAGAGCAATGACTTGCTCTGGTGTTGATAGCTTGTGGTGGTATAATCCCCACAAAAGGATATAAGATAACAGGATCCAGCAGCATTAGGAAGAAATGTAGAAACCAGAAGAGGATGGATAAAAAGCTTGACTTTATTGATAAAAATAAAATAAGGTTAAAATTCAGCTTCCAGTCCTTCACTTTCTTTCACTTAACGCATTTCGCCCGGGTTTGGGCTTCATCAGAAATGTGCTGCCTCACATTTCGGTTATCGTGTGAGTGCCTAACTCCCTGCCTTTTATCGACTGTGAATATGTGCCTGAGCTATTAACAAGTGCTAATTCCCCTGACACTGCCCAAGATGCAGATGACTGTGTACCCCACCAATGATTTCACCCCTGATATCCCTATCTTTACTAAAACTCCAGGCATACTGGCTGACGTGTCCAGCTATGGCTCAGTGGAGTTTATACAGTTGTTCCTGGGGGATGATATTTTAGGGAAGATTGCAACACAAACAAGTCTTTATGCTGAGCAGTTTCTCGCCAACAACCATGCCTCACTTACTGACACTTACTGCATGGTACCTCACTTGTGTCCCTGAATTAAAACAATTCTGGGCACTTACAGTGTTAACAGGAATCATAAAGAAGCCTATTACTCACTGGCATAAGATAAACAATCCTATCTGCTGTACCCCCATTTTCACAAACTATGCAGAGATGCAGAAGTAAATATTACTGTGGTTTATGAATTTTAACGATAATAGCGTACAAAGAAGTAATCCTCCACATTATGACAAATTGTTTAAAATTTGCCCCCTAATTTCCCACATAAATCAGAAGTTTGACAGCTTGTATGTCCTCCAAAAACATCTGTATAGATGAGTCCCTAGACTAGCATATAGTATTCTCTTGTACATAGTTTGAATAGATGAGCTGTTTATATTTAAAAATAGATGGGTCTTTGAGGGGTAATTTGCAATCATGGTCTGCCAAAATACTCTAAAATGTTTTGTTTTTTTTAAAAACCACTTATTCCCATTACACGTTGTACAAACTTGCAAAAAAATTACCGGCTGCAGGGTTTAAAATATGCCATTTGAGATCTCATCTTTAAGAAATGGTGGGCTTTTTGGCATTGTTTGAACAAGCAATGGTAGAATGCGCCAAAGTGGAACATGGACCCAGCATCAAAATTCAAAGTTTGAAACAAAATGAAATGGCTGTGTCTTATAATTGCCTATTAAACATCCACTTATACTTGACAAAGGTACACAAGGGGACATAGCTGAGCGACATATTAGGTGCTATACTTCCATAGCATATGTAACAATGACAAAATATGCAATAAAAAACAACTAATTATGCCATCTGAGTCATCCTGAGGTTTCTTCTTCAAGAAATGGTAGGCCTTTGTG
Source organism: Pelobates cultripes (assembly GCA_933207985.1). Lineage (NCBI taxonomy): Eukaryota > Metazoa > Chordata > Amphibia > Anura > Pelobatidae > Pelobates > Pelobates cultripes. The sequence goes on from OW240917.1 coordinate 194,962,879, forward strand.
ATGTTGTCTGAATAAGCAACCTGTTAAAATGCTCCAAAATGAGACATAGCTCCATTAAATCAATTTATAAAAGTTCACTCTTAAGCTGAAATCTGAAAGTCTCTAATATGGCACTGCTACATCACAAATTAGTGACACATCTGTACATTGGGGGTATTGTTGTACTCAGAACATATAGCTTCAGTGGCACACATCAGAATTACAAGATGCAAAATACAGACTTTTTTTTGCATTTTTTACATTAGAAATTATGTTGTCTCTATTATGGCACTGTAACTTCACAAGATAGTGTCTGTGGCATACATTGAGAAACCATTGTACTCAGAAGATGTAGCCCATCATTTTTTATTTATTTTATTTTTTATAACAGTGGCACACATCAGTTGAACAAAACGCTTACCAAAAATGCAACATGCATGTAAAAAAGGCAAAAAATATATATATCTACAAACTTAGAGATTAACTGGTGAAAAAATGGTGGCATGTTAAGGCACAATATACACCATATCATATACTCTGGAGTGTCTACTTTCACAAATGTAGGGTAATTGAACAATTGAACTACTATAATGCTCCAAAATGAGACATTGGCCTATCAAATCCATTAATCAAAATTTAGAGTCTAAAAACTGAAATGGTCATATCTCTTATATGGCACTGTAGCTTCACAGGATGCATACATTAGGGGTATCACTATACTTAGAAGATGTAGCTGAACACAATATTGGGTTTTGTACAGTAGTAGCACACATCAGGTTTACAAAATACACACTTACAAAAACTGACTGTAGGAGCTGTGCTTGGCTGCCATGCAGAGAGGAAACTGCATCTCTCTGATGTAACTTGGGTTTTTCGCTCATAAAACCAACATATTTGACCTTACCAAATAATATCAGTCACATCTGGATTGGGACACACTGGTGACCAAATAGACACTACTCAAGCAGCCTCTTTCTCCCCTCATGCAACACTGTACACTGGCCTACTTACTTACTGAGTTAGCACAGGAGAGACGACTGCACTCCTGTAGCCAACACAGATTAGCAACTGCATTGGGACCATCTTGTATTTGGTCCTGGGAGTCAAGCTGCATCTAAAGGCAGGTATTTCAACATGCTACCAACAAGTCCGTGGCGGACAAGATAGCGGTGCTTGTGACCTGCTTGGTTTTCTCAGCCAAACCATCTGATACTCTCTGCAAACTCAATCTTATTTTTGAATCATACTCACAGCGACTTCCTTCGAGTTGCCGGAGCCGGACAGAGCCATTGTCACTGAGCAGGTCAATACACACCTATGCTGGGGAGACGGCTACAGGTCCTCTAACTCAGCAGAGCTCAAGTACACGTCTAATGGAAGTCTTACCTACCCTCTTAAGTGGTCTCCTGAATAAGGAATCCCAGCATCGATCTAGAGCTGCACAGCCTAAATGCTTCATCTTGCATTTACTGGATGCTGGAGATCCTACCCCTCTGGGCGACTAAGCCTGGCCCTAACCGCTGGATATTGACTGACAGTGACTGACAATGTTGGAGTGTTCCCCATTGTTTATCTCTACGTGTACCATATACTGTGTTTTACTATGTAATGTTTTACAATGATTTTTATTTGCTTTACCCATATTTCAAAAAACCTTGCTCTGATTCATACTCTAGTAGGTTGATCTGCTCCATCTGTTGTTGTGCAGTACAGCTATGTGCCTTTTGTTACTAAGTATATTGCAGTAGAGCAAGATATAAATAAAGAATTTTATCCGTTGTGTCTAACCTGGACAGCATTGATAGGTTATGAGTGCAGGGCTAATCTCAGCCAATCAACAGTCTCTGGTTGGGCAAAATTGATACGGACAAAATTTTTAAAAAAAGTAAAAAATGTAACCCCACATCTAAATGTGGCTAAGAAGGGGGTGGTCTCAGGGCACAAGGAAAAGCAGGGTATGACATGGTTTGACATAAAGTCAGCAGAGTTTCCCCTTTCCAAACATATTGGATGTACACACTGAATCTTGTCCCAAACCATTAAGACTATCCATGAACAGCTATGGAATGAGTTATTGTACTCATTGTACCGTGGTTACATCAACAAAACATATCATAGTAGCACAAACACATAGTATTTTAAAACAGCAGTTTTCTGCTCCAAAAAAAAAAAAGCCACAGTCAATAAAGAGCTTGATTTAAATATTGTAATAAAAAAAACTGGTGTGTTTTGTATTTTCTTTTCAGTTTTTATTTTTTTTTATTTTGTACTATGAGTCTGTTAGTGCTGTGATGGAAATCCTCTAGTCTACTCTTGCAGAATTAATTGTGTGCGCCACCATTTTAAACTGTCTTACAGCTGCTTTACATAAAAGACATCCATCCCATCAATAGGCGCTGATAAGAGAGTTAGGCTTGTAATCTTGCATGGTTAAATGAATGTATAGTGAAAGATGTCATTATTTATAGTGATCAGTGACAGCAAGAAAGATTCACTAATCCATCATAAGTTGGATAACTGTCTCATCCATTTACAATGCGGTTTTATGGAGACTATTTATCAAAGTTCAAAGATATTACTAGATGAGAAAAAGTATCAACAGGATCATTTTGGAAGAAGATGACTCCGAATGCAGAAGGACACACATTCTTTGCACTGCGTAGATACGTGTTGCTCAGACTCACTGGATTTCCAGAGAGGAATTGAAATAATATCTATACATTCTATATATTTGCAGTGCAAACATTTTGGCTAGCTTAGTCAATAGATCAAATACCGTGTTAGTATAGTGCAAACTATTATTTTTATCATGACAAGGTCCCATTAAGGAACTTATTTTTCTAGTATTGAGGTTTACATGTAATAAAATTGGTTTATCCAACTAAATTCCCATCAAATTCCTCGTCATTATACCTCTCCCTCATAGCTCACAATTTGTAAGAAAATTACAGTGTAGGCGTTTTAGCAGCTGTAGGATTCTCTGAGCAACAGTAGTTTGTAGTGCCCTTTATAATACAGATGCATCTATCATTTCTGAAAACAGGCATTTTGCTCATAAGCAGACATTATTTTTACTATCTGTTACTATTTTTTTTGCCGTGCGGGTAGTTAAAGACAACTTTGTGGTGCCACGACAGCATCAACAGGCATATAGAATCATACATATGGGTATATATGCATGGCATGTAGATACATTTCACTATTTTTAAGAAAAGGTAATACATTTAGGTAATGTTAGTTAGGCATTTGTAAAATTACGAGTAGAAGAATCTAGGTAAAGCTTAGAATTGTAGGGAAATGCAAGTTACTTAAGACATAATACAGGCTTTAGTCACAAAGGTTGGAAGTGTAGCATGCAGGAAAAACTCAATAAAACCGCGTATCACGATCTACTAACTATGTCACGTATTTCCTTCCTCCTACAGAGTGTTATAAGCAGATATCATACATGCTTAAATTGACATAGCCCAGTCGTGTGGTAGCCGTACATACAGCAAACATAACCTACGTATAATTAGACTCCACAGATGCTTATTGTATGCCTGACTAAAATAAGTCTAGACAGCTAATTGCGTTAAGAAGGGTAAACATTAGTAGAAAGCAAAAGAGATGTTACCACTTAGACCAAACCTCCCTGTCATAATATATCCTGTCAGTGTGAAGGGTTGTGGTGAGGGACAAGAGAATAGCAAATTGAAAACACAAAAGCAGGTGTTAGGTATCCCCAGATTTACCAACGTCGGCTTAGCAGGGTGAGTATCTATTAGGGTCAGAATTAGCGTGTTGCCCGCAGTTAGCCTCGGCTTTCAGGTCACAGAGGCAGGAGCTCAGACGAGATGCATATGATCCATTCAGTAGTCAAGCCCCGCCCCTATCTGTTAGAATTTTAGAAAGTTGTATTTCCCTTACAAATACAAAGGTATTACTGCTTCTTTACTAATATTTCAAACCCTGCCTTCATTATTATTTACCTGTATAAAGGTAATGGGTGTAGGATACCATTTGACCGCAATCTGCTCTCCTCTTCTTGAGGAGGTCTCGGTGCACTTGAAGATATCTCTTGGGTGCTCCTTGAGGCTCGCGGCCTACATGAGCCCGGAATGAGGAGGGGTGGCTGCCCTCCTGGTTCACTGGCTGACTAAGTGATACCTGCATACAACTGCTCCCCACCCTCTGGATTGGTGGGGGGCTATCCCGGTCCCCACTAGCTGACTCTATAACTCTGCTAATCCCAAGCACCTTGGATTGTTATTTAAGAAGAGTGCGCTTTTCTTCCTCTTTCAATACCATTATGGACAGCAATAAAACCAACAGTCTGATGAGAGAATAGAAAAAGGGACATTTTCATAACTCTGCAGTGAATATTGCAAGGAAAGCGTAACGATTCAGTAACGGCACCCCCAGGCATAGAAGGGTTAAACCGCCATTTAGTAGATCTTCCCTTCAAGAGACACAGGCACAGCTACTGCAGAACACCAATCCGCCGAACAGGAAAAGCATATGAATGCTGTAAACAGCAGAACCGGAACCATACGAATGCTGTAAACAGCCGAATAGGAAAAAACGTATGAAAGGTTTACACTCCTAACAGTCGAACTGGAACAGCATACAATAAATCCCCCCCAAGAATGAGACAAAGCTCCGTGTTGAGGGTCAAGCAGTGAACAGACAGAGATGTGGGTTTATTGTTCTTATATACACATTAGTACCACCCACAGGGTTTTGGAACACAACCAATAAACACATACAATACACTCAGACACTCCCACACAAAATCCTCCCCTCTGCCTGTGATACAATTACCTTACACAATGAGTAATGTAATTACCACAAGCAGAGAAATACAAATTTTCCACATTATTCATAACTTGAAAAGTATGCATCACATTCACATAAACCATACGTATGGTTCACAGGAACCATACGAATCACTGCTGGCAGACGAATAGGAAAAGCCTCCAAGCGGCTTACACTCCTAGCAATCAGTCTCTATCAGCATCCCCCCAAAGACGAGACAAGGCTCCGTGTTGAGGGTCAAGCAGTGGTCAGACAGAAAATCCTCCCCTCTGCCTGTGATTCAATTACCTTACACAATGGGTAATTTGATTAGCACAAGCAGAGAAATACAATTTTTCCAAATTATTCATAACTTGAAAAGTATGCAACACTTACATTTTCAGAATCAGCATACTCCAAATACAAACATATGTCAAAAGCATCCAAATTGGTCCAGTGGTTCAAAAGATAGATCGTAGTCCTTTGTGACCAAAGGAAGCATGGCTTTTCTGCCCAAAACCAGTTCCACGGAGTCTTCTATCCTGGAGATAATTGGGAAGTAATCCAATTATCTCCAAGGACAGAGGCAAAACTACATTGAACACATGGCAGCAAAAGACATCCCCAGATAGCTCAGATCTGAGCGCACATTATTACTGAATGGCGCACACACATACAGTTCAATTGCCATGGAGCCAAAGTGTTTCCCATAGTCTTTCATTATACAAATGGGCTCCATGGCATAGCTATCTGGGGTATCACCGCTCAAACAGGGCAAGCACCGAATGACCCGGCTTTCATGTCTTCGCATGGGAAAATCAAGCATTTCAACATGGGGCCATAGTCTAAAGGCAGCAGTCGGGCAACCAGGCTCCTCCAATGCACAGTGGCGAGATTGGTCTCGTCACGGATTCTTTGACCAAAATGATAAAATCAGAATATTTGATTTGTATTGTGTTTTCATACATGGATCTTAAAGAATACTCTAAGCAACAAAACAACTGTAATTTAATAAAGCATTTTTGGTGTATAGATCATGCCGCCTCACTGCTCAATGGCATTTAGTGGTCAAATCTCTTTTGTTTCTGTTTATGCAGCCCTAACCATACCGTAATATAGTAAAATAAAGTAAGGAGACTAGATCCTAAACATACCAGGAGATAACTTGTGAGAAAGTTATAATATAAAAACTTATAGTTGGGCTAAAAATTTGTAGGAAAAGTGCTATCCACAATGATGAAGGGCAGTAGACTGATGAAATACCAATGTCTAAACAGAACCAGATAGTCAAAAAATTATAATATATAATAATAAATCAAAAAGTATATCAAGCACTGTATCAAACGTCCAGGAAAAGTGTTGCCCCTAATAATAGACGGGGGTACAATTACCTAAACAGTGAACTGATACAAAATATTTATAATGCAAGTGAAAAAATAGGCAAAAGTACATATAGCATATCGCATCCAAATGATACTCAAAGGAATAGAATACTGACTAGGTGCCATTTCCCATCGAGGTAAAGTTCATAAAGTTACAATTGTGGAACCAGTTGTAACAATGTCTTAATGCAACTTTGTATCAGCTAACAGGATACACAACTACTGTTATTGGGTAACAGGAGCTGCAAAATATCCAAGGATGATATAATATAACCTGATGAAGTGAAATATAAAATAATCTGGTATGGACACTTCATATGCCACAATAAAAAAGTGCAAGTTAATATCAAATCACAGTAACAGACCTAAAGTAGCAGGATCTTCACTGTGATCTGAAATAGAAAGTAAACAGCCATAGTGCTCTCTATTAAAACGTAATGGTTTATTTATCAGATTAAATAAGATTAAAACCACACATTTTCTGCCTGCCTCACACAGCTTGAATGAAAAAATGGTTTAATTTTCAATTAGATGTGACATTTTATCTCCTGCTTTGTTAATTGAACTTTAATCACACGCAGGGGGCTCCTGTAGGCTCTAACGGGCTATTTACAGAGCAATTGAAATTCTATATTAAACAGACTGTGCAATAAAGAAAATGTAAATATTAGATCTCTCTTTACAGGAATATGTGTGGGGTGATTGCGTAGGTCACATGCAGGCAAGGTGTGACTAGAGCTGAATAATCAAAGTAATTTAGCACCTAAATGGTAGAGAGTTGAGACTGCTGGAGCATGATCTATACACTAAAAGCCATTAAGCTAAAGTTGTTTTTGTGCTTATAGTGTCCCTAAAGATGAAATGTGCCTCCAATCCGAAATAAAACAAAAAATAAAAGCTTCTGAATGGTATTATGCACACTTCAACAATATGACTGCATCTGTATTAAAGGACCACTATAGTGTCAGTAAAACAAACTCGTTTTCCCGGCACTATATAATCCTTAGGTTCCCCCCACCCTCAGGGCCCCCCTCCTGCTGGGCTGAAGGGGTTAAAACCCCTTCAGCCACTTACCTTAATACAGCGCCGGGCTCCCTCAGCGCTGGTGACCTCTCCTCCACCTCCAACGTCGGCTCCCGAGTGGAGCCGAATGCGCATGCGCGACCAGAGCTGCGTGTGCATTAAAAACGCTCATAGAAAAGCATTTCTCAATGGTTTCCTATGGACGTTCTGCGTGCTCAATGCAATTTTCGCATTGAGCGTCGGGGAAGTGCCTCTAGCGGCTGTCAGGAAGACAGCCACTAGAGGCTAGATTAACCCTGCAATGTAAACATAGCAGTTTCTCTGAAACTGCTATGTTTACACCAGAAAGGGTAAAACATGGGGGACCTGGCACCCAGACTACTTCATTGAGCTGAAGTGGTCTAGGTGACTATATTGGTCCTTTAAACATTTGTGTGTGCTACAGACCCTTAATTTGTTTTAAAATATATTTGACTGTGTTTAATTCCAGTTCAATACTGCAGAGAGAATTGCTCTTCCAACAATATAAGGGTTTTTTAAAATGTAATTATACTGTTACACCACCTTACTAAGCTTACTGCTCACCATAAATGCACGATAAAAAAATGCATATAAAAAAAAAAAAGAAAAATATATAATTTCAGGAACTTTAAAACCAGACATTATGGACTAAGAACTGTGCATCTATTGCAAGTCAAGCCATTTAAACCATCAATAGTTTCAACATTTTATAATGCCAGTGCAAAGAAAAGTTGATCAAGACGTCACATGGCTTGGGTTATAGATCATTATAATGTTGGCTTTAGAGCTGCAAATTGGAGCTAAAATAACCGGATGCAAAAGAGATGACCATACCGTGCTCTCAAGATAGATCTTCACAGTTCAAGAAGAGTTCAAGCATGGAAGAGGCACTAGAAAAGGGGTCAAGTTTAAGGAAATTGTTCGTGTTCTACAGAAATTAGCTTTACAAATATATTGTTTCCAAGGTTGTAATTGTCTCATCTTCCAAATATTCATACCTCATTTAATCCTTGAATATCTTTGCTGCCATTAGCATCATTCTTCCTCGGTGAAACAGATATGATTTCTGCCTAAAAAGATTTGTTTGTAAAGCAGCTCATTTGGAGAAGATTAGATTCTTAGTCCGGGGTGAGGAGTAGAAGTAAGTAGAGATTTAATAAGTTTTTGTTCTTAATATACACAGACTGGTTTTAACCGCATCAAGGTAAGCAAGCAAAAATGGATTTTACTTGTTTAACACAATGCAGTTGTGAAGTTTAAGTGTTAATCAAACTGAAATACAGCTGTCATTGAATTGTGAATTTTCTGAAATGTAAAGTGAATATCAGATTTTAGGATGGTGCAAATGCTAATTGATGGCATCATCTTGTGATGGGACATGGGAGTCAACAAGACCATAATGGAATAATCCCGTCATGGGGATAACAAGGCGTAAAAGAGAATGTGTCACTAGAATCTTTATGAAATACTCACATTGACTCTGCTGGAATTTCACTGAACTCCCAACCCAGTAAAAAGATATACTAAGCCAAACAAGAGACAACTTTTTTCTTACACATGACAAAAAGGCATACCTACCTTTTGTCAAGCTTGTCATCACACCCAGCTGTCACCATTCACGTCTGTAGGGAAAAAAGCTCTGTCTGTGGAGGATTGCCTCAATGTTCTCCTATGTGTTTTTTTTTGTTTGTTTTTTACTGAGGCTGGCCATTCTCATGCACAGCGTGAGGACATCCAGCGTCAATTAGGTGACCTAAAGTCCAGTAAGAGCTGTTTTAGCACTGCAATGTAAACACTGTAGTTTCTCTAAAACTGCAATGTTTCACTTTGCAGGACTAAGTGAGACAGTGACACCGCACCTAGACCACGTCAATTAGATTACATGGTCTGGGTGCCTATAGTGTCTCTTTAATGCCAAATGTTTTCCACGTCAATAAAAAGGTCAACCTCTGCCCATAGCAATGTATAATTCAAACTACAAAATCTAAGTTACTCAAGAAAATAAAAAAAAAGTATTGCTTGTGTTCCAGATTTTGAATAATATATTTTTGCAGACCAACATCCCCATGTGGTGCAATATTTTACTCTATAAAATGGAGGAAGGAGGTTAAATAATTTTATAGAAAAATTGCTTTATTTCATTACACTGTTTCTACATACACGGTATGCTTATTTACAAATAACGTGTATAGTATGCTTTCTAATGTCAACTAATGCAAGAATGAGGGAATAGAAACATATATCCCTTATTAATACATTTATGGTTTAGGTCTGCATAGGAACATTTTAAATATTTAGATTATATATGCTGAATGAATTTGTAGACAAACATATAGTTCTGCATAGCGGATGCTGTTTCTGCAAACATATGTTATTAAAATATATTTAAATAACATAGAAATCAGAATATATACTTATTTCCTTTTTTTTGGGGGGGGGAGGGGGGGGGGAAGGGGTGGTGAGAAATACTTTCCAGAGCTTTAAAACCCTAAATACACATTATACTATAGCAAGACACCTTATATAATGTGAATTCATGCATGTTGCCTTATGAGACTCACTAAGTGACAGATTGTGGAAGTGCTTTACATTTTGAGGATTCCATTCAATATTTGGAAGTTATTACTGCAAGGGGTGAATTCATGTTTTAAAGCTAAATATGTGGATACTGTAAGTTGTAAACTGTCACCAAATCCAGAAATACTACACAAATATATATATTTGTTGATATCAGGCACCCCAGGTATTTAACTAGAGCGAGAAGTTTGCCACTTTTCACTTGGATATTTTATCATCAACATTTGCCAAAACTGCTTATGAGTATTTAGTATGTACAGCAATATCTCACGTTGAAATATGTGCCGGATTTTTGATATGTTAAGGACACGGAGGCGAGTATTATGCTTTATCTGTTTCTTTATTCTTTAGCAGCAAAAAAAGGATATTGAAATATTCAAAGAAAAAAACACATAACATGTACCCAATGGGTTAAATACACTATAAACCACTATAAACATTTTATCCAGTGATAATGCTACTTGCACCATAATGTCCCATGTGACCCTAAGCCACTCCTCTTTCTTGATGATGCCGACGAATATCCCATCAAAACAGAACCGTAGACTTAATCAACTGTGGAGAATAAACTGTGCTCCTGAAAAATGGAACCGTAGAACTTGAAGGAACTGTAGAGAAATGTATAGATGTAGGATACTAATCATGAGGCTGGAAGAAACAGAGAAACACGTGGTAAAATATGACCTTGAACTGTATTCATATATATATATATATATATCTATACACATCCACCATTTTTTGACTAACATCTGTCGTTTCAACATAATCCCAAATTAGGGTAAACAAACGTTCTCAACAGTGTCATGAAGTTATATGCCCATTAATGATTCAGGGTGGCCACAACTTACCTTGTCTGGGTGGGATAATGCTTGCCTCCGTGTCCTTAATAAAATCATGACTTTACGTCATGAAATTACTCAAATCTGGTAATTTTATTAAAGGACACGGAGGCTCATATTATGCTAGTTCAAAGCTGTGTTACCACCGTAGAAGAAAAGAGTTGGACGAAAATAGAACTCCCAAAACGTAGATTCTCTGGACCAATCAGCAGCATGTAGGAGATTCTCCAGTCTACATCCCAATGAAAAGGATGCCATAGCACCTCTAACTGAGTGTGCTCCGTACGTGGACTTGTCAATGCCAGCTGACATCATAATTCATCTAACCCATCTAGACATTGTAACTGTGAAAACAGGTCGATGTGGAAGTTGAAGAGCTATAAATAATTCCGAGTACGAATTGTCCCTTACTGAGGATGTCCTGTCTTCATATTCCTTCAGGCAATCCACCGGACATAGGTTGACATTATGCGGGAATGCCGGATAACAAATCGAAGTAATAGATGTCTTATTATGTATGGAGATGTTAAAGGTGACGCCATCCGGAGTAAAAGAACGTGTTGTAATATCCAGTGACCGAACATCTGAGACACGTTTACAGGTAATTAAACAGAATAACATGACCAGCTTAGCCGTGAGTTGTTTGAGTGAAAGGTCTTTGTTCTGAGGCCAACTATCAAACAATCTGAGGACGATGTTAACATTCCACACCGATGAATATTTAGGACGAGGTGATCGTGCAAACATGATGCTACGAAGTATTGGACATACTAAGGGGTGTTGGCCTGCTGGGGATCAATTCCAACCTTGGTGGCTTGCCAATGTAGCCGATCTATAGAGATTCACCGTACGGTATGCCAATCCACGTTCAGAAAGTTCAGTAAGGCAATTCAAAACGTGACTCACAGGTGCAGATAAGGGATCCAGTTTTCGTTCCATGCACCAACCATACCATGAGTTCCAGGCATGGAGATATGATTTCCGTGTTCTTGGAGCCCAAGCTCCTGCCAAGAGGTCCCTAGTTGCTCATGAAACTTCAGTGAGGAGATTGAATCCCCAGAGAGGAGCCAAGCCAATAGCTTGAGATGTCGTTGAAGTATAAGTGGATGACAGTTCCCGTCGAGATCTATCAAAAGGTCTGAGGATATTGGGAGTAACCTCGGGTAATCTATTGACATTTCCAGGAGTGTAGGGAACCAGGCTTGAGTCGTCCAAAACGGGGCAATGTGAATAAGTGAAGTTCGGTAACGTCTGAGATAAAGAAGTGTCCAGGCAATCAGCGAAAATGGAGGGAAAGCGTAATGGCGAGTGTTCGGCCATGATTGTAGGAAAGCATCTGATGCCAGGGCTTCCGGATCGGGTCTCCAGCTGAAAAACTGTGGTAGTTGGGCATTCAACCATGATGCAAAAGGGTCGATGTCTAGGGGTCCCCACAGTGCCTACAGGTGAAGAAATACAAAAGGATTCAGGTGCCAATCGCTGGTATCCCTCAAGTGTCTGGAATTCCAATCTGCCACCACGTTGGACATTCCCGGGATATACTCCGCTCATACCGAGATGTTGTGGTCCAGGCAGAATTGCCAGAATTCCTTCACCAGTCCCGCCAAGACTGGTGATTTTGTGCCCCAGAGGTGGTTGATGTAACGCACTGCTGTTACGTTGTCCCTCCGTAACAGGATGGAGCAGTTGGTTGATACACCTAGGAGGCTTCGCAGGGCAAACAAGCCCGCTAGCAATTTGAGGCAATTGATATGCATGGTCTCTTCTTCCATGGACCATTTCCCACCTGTGAAGGTAGGACCGCAGCGCGTGCCCCAGCCGAGCATACTTGCATCTGATGCTATTGTGAAGTCCGGGGTAGTGCCCAAGATTGCTCGTCCGTTCCACACCTCCATGTGTTGCAGCCACCACCAGAGTTCCTCTCTGGTTGGACAATCGAGAGGAACAGAGTCTGAATATTATTGACCCAGCGAAGGTGTTTGGTATTTCAGACTTTGAAGTGCCCTGTAATGGAGTGGGCCGGGGAAGATCGCTTGAATTGATGCTGAGAGGAGACCTATGATTCTGGCTAGTTGCCTCAGGGTCAGGACCGGACCGGCTACAGTTCAACGGATCTTTTTTTTTATGGACTTGACCTTGGAGAAGTGTCCCACACACGGAGTCTATGATGAACCCTAGGAATTCTATAGATTGTGAAGGTTCGGTGATTGATTTTTCCCAGTTGATGAGGAGGTCTAGGTATATTATGAGGAGAACCCCTCTGCTGCGTAGCAGCGCAACCACTGGCTTCATAAGTTTCGTGAAACACCATGGGGCTGAAGAAAGACCGAATGGAAGGCAGTTGAATCGCCACATGGTCCGTTCCCATTGGAATTGGAGATATTGTTGGCAATCCTCTGCCATTGGTATGGTGAGATAGGCATCTTGTAGGTCGAGTTTCACCATCCAGTCCCCTGAGAGGAGAAGATCTCAGAGGGAGTGTATACCTTCCATCTTGAAGTGGTGGTATGTGACAAATGCGTTCAGGTTTATGACCAGTCAAACGCCTCCCCCTTTCTTGGGGACCAGGAAGATATTGCTCAAGAAACCTGGAGTCTGAAGAGGAATTTCCCGAATTGCATCTTTGAATGCGAGGGATTGAATTTCTTGTGACACCAAGCCCCGATCGAGTGTAGAGAGCAGTATATGGTTTGGGAGAGACCACTGAACGGGGTGCTGAACAAAATCTATAGAATATCCCATTACAGTACAAACCCAGGCATCTGAGGTTAACATGAGCCAAGCATGTGCAAATCTTTTCAATCTGTCCCCCACCATAGGTATAGTAGAAACATGAATTGATCTTACCATAAGGCCATCGGCCAAACGAAGAGCCTCTGTGTCCACGCGCCTGCCAAGGTCTGCCATGAATGGGGAAGAATGGTGAAGCGGGCCTATGTTTAGGTGGTTAAAACCTGGAGTGCATGGAGCCTCAGGATCCCCGGTATGATCCCCGGGAGGAAAGGCCAGGCAGACGGCCCCAATATCTGCCGGCCCCACCAAAAACTCTCTGAGAGAACAGACGTTTCATGTTGGCTTGCGCCTTATCGAGTGCTGTGAACGTCCCTACGTATGTGCCTAACTCCTTCATGAAGTTGTCCCCAAATAAAAGCTCTTTAGCCTGTGCTCCAGGCTCTGAGATCACAAGGTTTACTAGTTTTGCGTCTATTTTCATCAGAATAGACTTGCGTTTCTCCGTGGCCGCTGCCGTATTAGGGTTACCCAGTAGGCTCACGGATCTTTGTATCCAGAGCCTAATGGCCATTAAGTCAGCGGAGGCACCTCCTGCCAATGCCGTTTCAATCATGTTGAAAATCTTGGCACTTGGTCCCAGAGCGTCCAGGATTTAGTCTTGGCAACTTTGCAGGGAGAAATTCAGGCCTTTTTTGGCCTTCCATCCCCTTTCTTCCAAGAAATTGGGCTACTTTAGGATCCACATCTGGCGTGGTACAGGCCATATCAGGCAGATTGGGACGTGGGCATTCCACCCTGAGTTTATTCCGTGCCTCTTTGTTAAGTGGTTTCCTTATACGTGTGGCAATGTATTTAGCCAGGTGATCAAAAGGGTACCACTCTGAAGAAAGTGGATGCTGTAAGCTGTCCGGATCAAAGAGTGGTTCGCCTTGAGGATCTAGAAGGGTGGAGTCATCCACCCCAGCATTGGCCTCATTGCCAGGTCCTGACAAGGGGCCGTAGTCAGGCAATTCTGTGCCATCAGACTCGCTCAGTGCGTCCTCTTGTTCCGATTAAGAGTTGGAAGATTCACTGAGGGCTTTTGCACTCTTCCAGGTCCTCACCAATTTTGCCCGGTGGGAGGGCTCTCTGGTGTGGTGTAACCACATCCTCATTGACAGGATGTACACTGTCCATCTCAACAGTTTTGGAGGACTCCTCGTCTATATGATGGGGTTTCTTAGCAGATTTACACCCACTAGGGGCTACTGGCTTACTCTCCGGGGGGTTCTGAGCCATTAGGGCAGGTGGTCTCTGGGCAGACAGTAGGACCCGAGTGATGGAGTGTGACAGGGTATCTGTCATAGTCCCCATGGCTGTGAAGATGATGTGAGACACGGACTTCACCATCGTAACATCCAGTAGCAAATGGAACTCCTCAGAGTTCATTTGCTCTTGCGACACATCCTCCAGTGTAGCCTGAGGGGGTGGTTTGGCTACCACCACAGGTGCGGAGAGTTTAGGGGCACAAGTGGAAGGAGCGCTAAAATCCTTCTGGGACTGCATGTTAATAAAATCAATAGTGATATGATATAATTATATTGAATTAATCAACTCAACCAAGCGTCAAATTCAGGGAGCATTGGATTGGATTTCCATGGGAAAGCATTGGATTGGCTAAAAATCTGCAATTCTGATGTCACCAAGGGGGCGGAGCTAGTGGCGGCAGCTAGTGCCGGCGGACTCGCATGGCACTGGAAAAAGGGTCACTTTTTTGTGCTTTTAAGGGGGGTAAAGAGAGGGGCAAGCAATCTTAATGGTGGGTTTTGCACTATAGGGTCAGGAATACATGTTTGTGTTCCTGACTATATAGTATTCCTTTAATGAAACTCTGTTGAATCTATTCTGTATACTTGTATGTAATCATTATAACTCCAGGCAGAACTTTACAGTGAATGTGATGGGGCCTGTTTAAATATCTAGATATCTAGACCAAGATATTTGTACAGAACTCAGCTCCAATGATACTATTATTTTAAAAGGACAAAGCACTTTATGCACTTTTTAATTATCACAGGGTTATATGTTCAGGAAAGCAAGTAGATATGTTCAGGATATAAAGCATATTTAAAATATTCAGTTCAGATATACATGGCACAAGCGTGCTAATAGACTTGGAGATCCAAATCAGGCAGAATGGCAACTCTGCCAATTTCAGCCAGCCAGGTTAGACTGGATATCTGTGAAGCGCGTGACAGATGCAAGAAGGGCTTAAAGACACAGGTTAAGGCAGCAGGGCACACACATTACCATGTTCTCTTTTTCAATAACCCTGTGTCTTAACAAGAACTACTCTCACTTTAGTAGGCAGTTTGCAAATAATTTCTTATTGTGATGCATTTTTTTTTTATTATTAAAGGGGTACTCCAGACGCCTCAAGCACTTTCGCTTGCTGAAAAGGTTTATGTGTGAAGAGTGTGTCCTCTTTACTTCATTTTGCAAAAATTGCAGTTTTCAATAGAAATTTACACTTTTCTAAATGAACCTGGTTACACCCCATTGGCTTTCAAACAGACAACACGTCCTGTTACTTCCTGGTTTGTTTAGCTCAGTGGAGAAAAGCTCAGGAAGCAGGCAATAGCCCAGAGCAGCTGCCTTGCAAATACTTCTCATTGAGGTGCATTGGGATGTCTGTGATTGGACAGCCACAGAAAGTCTGGGTTTGGGAGAAGGGGAGGGTTTGCAAAGGCTTAACACAAGAGATCTGCAATTTTTGCAAGCTGATTTTAGATATATCCCAAATGAAAAAAAATGCATAACTAAATGCATGCATGTTTTCATTGTGGGTATATCTAGTAAACAGTGGGGTTTGAGCAGTGGTGTGTCCCTTTAACAGTAACTGCTACTTCAGTTGTCAGCGGTACTTGCATTTGGTTCTCTCGAATTCTTTGACTTCTTTGAGGGATCTTGTCCTTACAAGGATATTGTACATCTGCAGTGGACCAACCAATCAGATATCAGTTTTATCCATGCTGATGTAAGATGAACATACTATATAGGGCAGTGTTTACCAAACCAGTCCTCAAGACCCTCCAACAGTCCAGGTTTTGTCAGTATCTCCATTGGAATAAAACAGGGAAAAACATAAATCCTGGATTGTTGGGAGGTAATGAGGACCGGCTTGGGAACCACTGCTTTAGGGTTTTCCTAAATTAAGAGAGTTGTTTGCCTCTTTTGTTCAACCTCATTGTGCCCTTGCAATTAGCTTGATTAATGTAATGAGTTTGCAGAATACTGTATGCATATTATTTTTTATGCAAATGCTCATTATGCAAGATTGTGCAGTATTTAAAATGCCATGTGCTGCCATTTCAGCTTGGCGATGGTGCATTTCCACTAAAGTATGATAAAATATCAAAGATCAGAAGAAATGTCAGATACATTACTTCCATTATCTAGCCTTCGTATTTGCGTTAACATTTTTTACAGAGACTCTCTTTGGCCCAGCTCTCTACTGCTGACACCAAATTCAAGTTATATAGGGTGACAGCCTTGCATATTAAATCTATGCAGTGACTTGTATCTTGTGAAAATGCACCTGCTTAAATTGGATTGATATTCCTTGAATAAATATTAGAAGATATGGTTTCATTTTGCATCCCTTTCTTCTCTAGGATATCGGGCAGATAAGAGCTATCAGTAAAGGTCATCCTCAATCTCTCTACAGAAATGATCTGTCTCCGCTATGTAATAAACATTTATCCATGCTTTTATTAGCTATATTGAATCTGACAGTTCTGTTAAACCATTTCCTTTCATTTTGCTAGGTCATGATGGTTAATGCTGATAAAAAAAAAAAAATCTCATCACTGTTTTTGATCCCTGTATCATATGCCCAGATTATTTTGTGCAGGTAAGCACTAGAACGGATTTAACCATTGCACTGAAAAAAAAAAAAAGCTTTAGCTTTCAACTTGAGAATGAAACACTTCGCTTGGAGCAAAAAAATGCTTGTTCTTGTTTGATTGTTCCTAGATTGATTGTTCCTACATTAGGAAAATTGTACAATATTTTAAAAATGTGCCTATGGTTAAACAATAATTAATATTTGGAGAAACAATCAATGTAAATGGTTTGTGCTAGTTATTTTTATTTTTTGGTTACTTTTAAATATATGGCAGAGTATGAATCTTCAAAAGTAAGCTCTATTGCTTATGTACAAAGAAAAAAAATATGCAGACAAAAAAATATTCCTTATGATATTTAATTAGTGTGTCAATTTATAACAAACACACAGTGTATCAAAGATAATGATATAATTGATCATTATGTAGGAAAAGACAATGCATAATATTAAAAAATCTGAACACAAGAGTCATTTTTTCTGCTTCGTCTTTTGTCACTTTTAAGATTTCTGAGTTTCCATTCATATACCTGTACACAGAGAAAATTAGCATTGTATAGCGATATTGTACAAACTGACGAATGTGTAGTATCAAATGTAAACTAAAAAAAAAAAACATTTTGGACCAGTCTAATAATACATACTAATTCAAATTATGGCTTTCATTCTATTTACAACTGGCTTAACTGTAGAAAATGAAATCAATAAAATACTACTAATTGTTTTTAAAAAATGAATTCCAACTGAATCAAATTATCACAGACATCACAGAATTCTCCCAGAGTTTGTGCTGGATGTCTCGGGAATTGCTCAGGAATGAATTCCAAAGCATCGACCACTAATGTCAATAAATAGAATATCATGTTCAAAATGTAATACAAAGATATGAATGAAATTTTGTGAAAAAAATAAAGGGGAAAAAATTATATTTTATACAGCCACCTTATGATACAATTAACTTTTTTATATTTTAAAAAATATTTTTGAGTGGTATTGGTTTTATAGTGGGGCACCACTTAAAGGGTTATTTGGACCTCTACATGTCTTGCACATCTCTTCATTGCACAGCAGAGGATAGATAGAAATATATATATTAAGTTTTACATTTTATTAAAAAACATTTTTTTTAAAGTTCATGCATAAGACTGTAAAAAAAACATTTCCACCATGCAGCTGACACTGTCAGCTGCCTTTCACTGCCTATCCAAGCTAAATGCTTCCCTAATAGCTGAGCAACTAAGAAATGGAGAGTGAAGGTTGCATGACGCCTGGTGAAAGAAATTCAGCATTAAACCATTTGAAGAGCATTTAACACTGTAAGGTAAGACATGTGATCTCCATGCTCCATAACACATTAATTGAAATAAAGTTGGTATGGGGAAAGAGTGTTCTTTTACTTAAACTGGACTGGATGTATACATGACATAGATAAATTAGATAGACATATTGTATGACGGAAAATGGATTAGCAAGATTAGATTAGGTGGGGAAGTGAACAGAGGAGATAGTTGCATGGTAGCTAGATGACACTTACAGATGGTTTGATTACATAGACAATTCCAACAGACAGACAGATATAGATAAATAGGTAGATCGATAGTTAGATAGATAGATAGATAGATAGATAGATACACGGCTACATAGATAAATGGGTAGGTATAGTGACTGAGGCTTGCTCTTAGTCAATAATTGGTCATTGTCAAGCTAGGAATACAAAAGGTGCTTCTGCCCTATTTGTCCCCAGTCCATTAAGAGCATGCCAACAGATTTTGGAACTGGAGGATAGAATCAAGCCTTCTAGATGGTGAGGGCTCTTTGCTATGTAAAGCTTCACTACCCCTGGAAACCATATGGATGTAGACCGGACAAATGTTTAAATCTTTTCTAAGGTTTTTTTTAATTTTCAATTTCAATCATCTGCTCTAACTTATGACAAATATTAAAGCAAAGATATGCAGACTTTATAAACTGTATTTATTCAGTGGTTTCATCTTTATAAGTCCCTAGGACAGAAAGCTTTTGTAATTTGTGAACATTACTATTGGGTACCTGTATTTTTGTTCAGGTATAGATATTAGGACTATAGGTTGAGGGAATGATAAAGAATGTGAATAATTCATAGAAGCCATTTGCAACCAATGTCAACTTAAAGAAATAGATTTGATTCATATTATGTAACAGGGATTAACCCCTTAAGGACCAAACTTCTGGAATATAAGGGAATCATGGCATGTCACACATCATGTGTCCTTAAGGGGTTAAAATACTTTTTTAAATCTGTTTTTTAATTTTTTTATATAGAAAAATTCATGTTATAGAAATAAGTCAATAAAATGCTACACCTGAAAATATCAAGAATAAACTGAATGATGCTCAGGGAAGAATAAACTGAATGATGCTCAGGGAAGGTAAATTAGATGTCAATTTCATGGATTTAGGACACAGTGTTTAATCTGGAGTATTTTGCAATTGAAGAGTGTTTGTTTCCCTCTTCAAAGGCGTACTTTGTCGAGGAATACATTATCCTCCTGAGGCATGGTCTCTTAGGAGTTTCATTTCTGGGTCACTAAACTGTTACAGTTAATATAAAGTTGTCATAAAACAAGAGGATACATTCCCTTTGTTAAACTCCTGCTTTGTATACAATGGAAAATTAAAGCCTAATATAGAACTATGTTGTCTCATGACATTTAATAAAACTTCATGGGAAGATATTTATGTCACGTAAAACATGCAAGGTTAAGAGAAGTAAACATAGGGAATTGTCAATGATTATACTCACATTGAGATTGCAGAATATGAACATAATCAAGTCAGGGCCAGATTAAGAGCCCATTAGGCCTGGTGCCGACAATTATGATGGGCCTAATTATAGAATCGTATCGACAGAAAACGCTAAAGCAGTCATACCTCCCAATCGTCATGTATCTGGTGGAGGTGGTGCTGGAGGCAAACTCACAGTATATTGCTTTAAGAAAACACATACCCTATGCTAATGTCTTGCATTCATCTTTCAAGTAAATCCATACCCCCTAACAGCAGTATCTGGTGAAGCAGGATTTCGGTTGGGGGGGTAAAAGGGTGTTCCACTGACGCGAATCACGTAACCAAAACTGCCCCCAAAAATCTGCTTGAGGTATTAGAAGGTCAGCCTGGCGTGAATACATGTCAGTCTGCCTGCCAATCATGCAGGCTGGCCAACTAAGGGCATACTATGCAGACAGCACCCTGAACTTGGCATAAATGCACCTAATGATGCGCTCGCTCCACGTTTTCTAAGGACTGTCTCCCAGCACTCACTTGTCCACTCCTCTCCTTACTCTTACTAGCAGGCAGAAGCTCCTTTTACACAGTCTGGGACAGAGAAAAGGTGTATTTAGTGAATTTGAAGAAAGGGAACATGCTACAGAGTTAGACTGAAGCAGCAAGAGCATTTGCATAGTACGCAAAGTTAGCTTTACCTTAACTAATTTCATTGTCAGCCAGTCTACACAAGTTTTTTTCCCCTACATCCACATGTGGGCCTATTTCATGGGCATGGGCATGGAGCTGCAGCTCCATCAACCCCTGTGTTAATCCGGCCCTGAATCAAGTATTGATATATATTATATATAATTTGCTTGACCTTAGCACACTTATTTAACCATTGATTTGTTCACTCTTTCTCATTTTTCCATGGATAGTATTTTTGTCAGACAGGTTTTTAAACAGTGCAAATGTGTGGTTGCATTTTGCAATATATTGGACATTTGAATATAGTCTTGTCAACTGCAAAACAGGCCCCATTAAATCTGTCCTCAAATTGAAACTGAATTTATTAATTTTGGTACAAACACTGTCAGAGTTATGCACTAAAGTGAGAATTCAAAATTAAGGCCAGAGTAGCCGAAACTGGTGTTATGACTTTCAGCTCAGCTATTTTGGCCTCAAATTTAAAATTCACCATAGAAAAATAACCCTGTGTGACACATGAGAAAACTAAGTGAATAAAATATAAACTGCCTAAAGATCAAGCTCCAATTCAACTTCCACTGCCAAGCTTCCTTTCTCTAGTTGCATGGCATCCATAGTTTTTGTATTAAGAAAAAAACAAGCAAAATTCACATCTAAAGCTATAGTATTGTTGCTTATAGTATCCTTTATGAGTAAAAATAAGTAGTGCAATCACATGAAAAGTAGGGATATCAGGGCATAACAAACAGGTGAGTACCAATGGAACAGTGGAACTGGTCCCACACAGAGGTTTAGGCTGAGAAGCAAAACAGTAAAACAAAAGCTCATGAAGCCATAAGAAGCACCTAGCATAGAGCCTGGCAATAGATAGATAATGTGATTAGGGAGAAACAGTAAGCATAAGAGCCTAGTAGCCCCACATGAGATTCTCTAAGCCCCCTCTGACCTTTAGCTCAGAAATTAGGCAAAGTCCATAGGTTCTCATTCCCTTGCTAGGGTATGTGGGGAGCATATGCCTTCACATGCCTTCTCAATAAGGCCTTTAGTAGGCTGAGTAGGGAGGTTGATCCTGTCGGGCTTGTAATGGTGGCCATCCTAGAGTTCAAGTGTTAGTGCTCTCCCAGCAGGCCCCACCAAGGTCCATCTGCAAAATGCAGGGTAAGCTCTGCATCAGATACCTCTAGTGGGATTACCCCTGGCCCAGAGGGGGGGTAGGGGGAGGGGACAGAACCCACAAAAGCGTTAATGAGGTGGTATGTTGTAGCTGAAGAAAAGAACAGGGCAGCTGAAGTCCATACCGCTTCTCGTTTGAGTAGGCCACAGATGCCAAAGCCTTGTATTATCCTCTGGGGCACCAAAACTCCCAATCTTGGAGCCTGCAGCATCAACTAACTAACCACCACTGGTAATTTTCCAGCTCAGATGAAACGTTTGAGCCGCGAATGTCAGCCTTAGATGCCAGGTCCTTCTATGGCCCTGCTCCCCCTGTTTTATGTTAATATAGCATTGATCTTGCCTGGACACCATTTACTCAAGCTTCATGTCCTGGACATGCTCTACTGGACTAATTTAATGCCCTGGATAAAGTTCTGCTAGCACGGTTCCTAAGGACCCAGGGTCATTATTATTTTACTTGCCCTACTCAAGGACACTCGAAACTCATGGATCTGTTGGCCTTCTAAGTTCTTTGGCTATGAGCCAACAGCCCAATTTTTAAACAGTTGCCAAGTTCCAGGGGAGAATACTCACCCCCATATAATATAACCTTTACCAAGTTTCCCTGGTTGATTAACCTGTCTAGATCTAACTTGACTGTTTAAGATGACTGAACATTTGTGTACTGACTAAACATTTTCATCTCAGTCTCTCAGAAAAATAATACGATCTGATTTGAAAAATCAGAAAGTGACTGAAGGAGGTAGTGGGTGGTACTCATTCATTCTTTGTTTAGTGAACAAGATCCAGAGTACAGCTTATCAGCATATGTTGGCTGTTTAAAATCTATGAGGAATTACTGAGCATCTGCACTTGTGATTTCATAACATGCATCCTTAGTAATTACCCGAGCAAGGGAAGACCAAGGATTATCTTGGATACCTCCGCTATACACTGGTTAAAATAGATTGCAGACACAGAGGCAATAGACCAAACACATGACAACTTGAAAAAAAAACTAAATTATTTCATTAAAACACATTTAATTTCTATTTTAGATATTTAAAGGACCACTATAGTGCCAGGAAAACAAACTCGTTTTCCTGGCACTATAGTGCCCTGAGGGTGCCCCCACCCTCAGGGACCCCCTCCCGCCCGCCTCTGGAAAGGGGAAAGGGGTTTAAACTTACCTTTTTCCAGCGCTGGGCGGGGAGCTCTCCTCCTTCTCTCCTCCTCCGTTCCGCCCCGTCGGCTGAATGCGCACGTGCGGCAAGAGCTGCGCGCGCATTCAGCCGGTCACATAGGAAAGCATTCAAATCACAGTGAGAAGCACGCAAGCGCCTCTAGTGGCTGTCAATGAGACAGCCACTAGAGGAAATAGGGGAAGGCTTAACCCATTAATAAACATAGCAGTTTCTCTGAAACTGCTATGCTTATTAAAAAATGGGTTAATCCTAGCTGGACCAGGCACCCAGACCACTTCATTAAGCTGAAGTGGTCTGGGTGCTTAGAGTGGTCCTTTAAGGGGAGTTCATATCCAATTACAGACAAAATATTGTAAATTCAATGCTACATTTGTCTTTTTATTATTATATTAGCATTTATATTATGCCAACCATTGGGAGCAGATGACAACACAGATTATCTCACTGAAGGTAGTGCTGCGGTCGAGAGGTGACTGCCTGGATTACAGGAAGTATTTCTAGGCAGAATGTTAGACAGAGACTGACAAAGACTGCATTGGAGAGCTATGCCAGCTTTCAGCAGGGAGATAGAGTAAGGGAAGGATGGACTAAGGTAAGAGAGTCAGAAGGGGATGCTGATCAGAGACTTCAGGGAGTGTGTGTTGGAAAGGTTCACAGCAGGAAGTGTACAGGAGTAGGGATATGATATGGAAGTTTTATGGAGTAGTAGAGTCATTAGATAACTTTTTAGGATGAGATTGATAATTGCATGTTTGAGGAAGACACCTCCAAGACACCTTTGACACTTATTTTTAATCTATCTCTGTCAATTCTCATTTAAAGGGGTTCCCAGAGTCCTTAGAAAGATAGCACCCCAACATCTGGGTATTGCCAGATGCCTCCCTAACATCCTCTCCAAAGAGTGCTGTGAATGATGGTCAGGGGTCCGAGCAAAACCCAATCAAAGATTTACCATATCAGGGAACAGTTAAAATTCAGTGAATAGTTAAATAGAAATCTCCCAGTTAGGCGCTTTGTGTGTGAGTTTATCAAGCTCCAGTTGAAGATAGAATAAGCCCCTGGACACCCCTTATTCCCCCACCCTATAGTGATCACATGCATTTTTGGTTCTTTTAGGTTGTCCTGGGACAGGGTCCAGGGTCTGTGGGAAGAAGGCTTGTTTCCAAGCCCCTCCATGTGCCAGGGGCACAGGAACTTCCATCACAATTGAGCAACACATTTGTTTCTGCCTGGCGCTCATATTTAAATTTTAAATAGTTATTTTTGGAATAGATTTAGATTGCACATATTTTAACAAGCAAATTGTTGTATGCGATAAAAAAACATTATGTTCAAAATTTACCTGGTGTAATCCATAAATCAATGAATATTCTATTTTGTTTTTTATTAAAATACCTTATATGTGTAAATTGGTTTTTTTTTTTCTATAACATCTGGTGAAACTACCCAAGATTAAATTTGCATTTAGAAGTAAAATCACTTGCTTCAAAGCAAAACCCAAATAGAAAAGAATTTTTAAAATATCACCCTGTAGCAATTAACAGCATGTACCTTCAATTATTGTCATAAAGTATGTTTTATACAACAGCCCTTGTGTTTTCGTCAAAAGAAAAAACACCACGCTATCATGTGTGAGGAGAGGGTTCCCAACATCTATATATAATGCAAAGGTTGCAAGATCACAAAATTTATATTGCATTGCAAGTCCCAGTATGAGAATATTAAATGACTATGGTGTTCCGACAGAAGTGCAGTGAGGATCTGCATGTGTCCTTCTTCCACTGATGGCCAGCAATGTGTTCCCCTGCCGTGCACACTGATTGTCACATACAATATGCAGATACTTTGATAAAAAGTACATTTTCATAATGATAGCAGGGAAGTTGCACCACATTTTTCTAGTTTCAAAGACCAGCTTCAATTCCCTGACTACTTCTGATATAAAGTCTTCTTCAAAAGATAAATAAAAATTTAATTGCTTTGTATATGAAAAAAAAAGGTGAAACTGTCACACTTAAAAAACCCTCCAGAGAATGTTGTTTAACATACAGTATTTTGTTGTTTCTTATTTTTGCCCAGAGCATTTAGTTTCTTTAAAGAGAGGTTAAAGCTCTTTCTTACTGTGATTGTATGACTTCTGCAAACTTTTCTGATCATCTTGCATTGTTTAAAACATTAACTTGCTTTGTAAAACAACTGTTATATCTAAAGTGATCTGGAATGTACAGTGTATAAATAGAAGTTACTTATTTTTATTAAAAAGTGTAATAGTAAATTAAAATAAAATGTCTCCAGCAACCATCCTCTTTCGTGTGAACAGTCCCAATTTAGAAACATAGAATGTGACGGCAGATAAGAACCATTCGGCCCATCTAGTCTGCCCAATTTTCTAAATACTTTCATTAGTCCTTAGCCTTATCTTATAGTTAGGATAGCCTTATGCCTATCCCACGCATGCTTAAACTCCTTTACAGTATGTAAGAACCAATACAGACTAACTGCATAGAAATCCTGACTCCAAAGCGTGGGGTGAAAAGCTTGTCAAGTCAATCATATCCAAGTGTAGAACCGTAAGCTTTGTGCAAATGCAGAAACCAAAAATATGTCAGTAGTCCAAAACAATGGTAAAAGACGTGGTTTGAGGCTAGCAACAACCAAAAGTAAACAAACAATACCAAAATGTTTTTAGCTATAGAGATGAAAAAATGACAGTCAATAATGGAATAAGCAACAGGTAAATAACACCAGGCTAAAGTGTGCAAAGGCATAAAGTTCTAGGTAATGTAAAAAATTAGATTTAGGATTGAAATTATAAATTTGTTCATTGGCAGGGGACCTAGTGAAGCACATGATTGGAAACAAGGAGACCTTCATCTCCTTTTCTTCTCAACAGGACAGTGAGTGAGCGTGCACCTGGCATGAATATGGCATCGTATATGGAAGTGGTGTCAGCATAGCCACACCTGTAATTGGGTACAATACAGAATTGATTAATCTCAGGTGTCAATATAACATGAAACAAATGATAATCGCAAGTCCAGAAATGAACAAGAAACAAATAAAGTGCACAAATTGCCAGTGAAAAATTAGTTGGGACAAAAGTCTTTGACATTTCTGAACTACAATGTACACCATCTTAATTTCTGCTCTTTTACAAAATGGTGGTTACAACACTTCTTGTCACAGATTATAATAACATGATATGATTTGAGAGTGAAACAATATAAAAGAAAAATCACATCTGATGTTAATTTATATTAACAATTAGTGTTAATAATGTTTGATGTACATAATTGAGTAGTTTACTACCATGCCAAGACTAGTGATAGGCACAATAACCAATCCAGAGTGGATATATGGGCCACTGTTACTGCTATTTTCTTAGTTTCAAAATCCACAAAATGAGATGTATTGTTTTATGTGCCAGTTTGCTTTCTAACATTTACTGTATATGGCTTGTCCTGCTTGATGGTCCTACTAGCCATTTGTTGCATGCTATCATCTAAATAATAATACAAAAAATTAAAAAAATTAATGTTTGATGGAAAATGCATATTTATTATCACTTTGTTATTAATTAATGAATTAAGCATTTTTCCTTATTGCATATGGAACACATTTATAATCTATGTTATAATACATGTGCTATAAATAACTACAGGCATACCCCACGTTTAAGTACACAATGGGATCAGAGCATGTATGTAAAACGAAAATGTACTTTTTTCACTTCCCAATGCATGTACTGCATTGCAATAGTCATTTACAGGCATAACAGATATAAATAATGCCTTTACAGTGTTAGTATGCCAGGTTTTTAAGCATGGTTTATGAAGAATTGTTGAAGGGCATTTGTCTCCAACAGGTCAGATCTCTCATGAATTCTATTGTGGAGTAGACATATAGCTATAATCTAGACAATGTGTGCAGATAGTACCATAACATTAAAATTATGCAGATATATAATCTGTACAGTGTGTGTAGATACCATAACCTAGTCCTAGACAGTAAGCAGTTAATCAACCTGTACAGTGTGCAGGTTGTCTTTGGGGGTAATACTCTGATATGATACCCTGCCCTATATCCTGCCAATGAACCTCTCAACAGAGCCGGCGCGTCCATAAGGCGGCAAAGACGGCCGCCTAAGGGTGCAACGGCCCAGGAGCGCAAATATCCGGGTGGCCGGCAGAAGGAAAGCTCACAACACCCCTCTTCTGCCGGTCACTTCTTGTAGCGTGGCCGAGCGCCAGCAAACCCTTCCAGCCTGCCTTCCTTTCTGCAGTGCCGCGGAGTATGTGGAGGGGGCGGGGATATGAACACGTCACATCTCTGTGCCCCCTGTAGCACACAACGCGGCTGGCACCCAGCTGGAGCGGAGCTATCACCGACCCCTTTCTCACTGGCATGGGAGGACTTCCTCGCAAAAAGACTGGAATGCAAGAGTAGAAAAAAGCAGAAAGGAGGGGGGCTGGGCAGGGCCAGCTCCTCCAACTCCCAACTACCCCAGGCAGCACTCTGGATCCTAGGTAAGCCACCCTCCTGAACCCACAAGGTAGGAAACAGGAGGGTGGCTAGAAAAGTGTATATTTTGACCAGCATGTCTGTATGTCTGTCTGTGTCTGTAAGCATGTCTGTGTGTGTATCTGTATGTCTGTCAATATGTATGTGTGTGTCTGTATGTCTATTAGTGTGTATGTGTGTGTGTCAGTGTGTGTATATATCTGTATGTCTGTCAGTGTGTGTTTATCTGTATGTCTGTCAGTGTTATCTGTGTGTCTGAATTTATATATGTGTGTCTGTCTATCTGAATGTGTATCAGTTTGTGTATATTTGTATCTGCATGTGTGTCAGTGTGTGTATCTTTGTGTATGTGTATCACAGTGTGTGTGTGGCAGTGTATGTGTATATGTGTATACATCTCAGCATTCAAACACAAACACTACACACAAATACACCCCCGCATGCGAACGCCAACACTACATACACCTCTGCATGCGAACGCCAACACTACATACACCCCCCCGCATTCAAATGTCAATACTACATACAAACACAGAGAATGTAAAAACAAAAATATATACACACTAATATGAATAAATAAATACGTAAAAAATTGTGATTTCAGGTGTCCCTCACACACACTAAATGCCAAATACAATATAAAAAAGTATACATAAAAAAAACTCACAAACATTTTTAAATTCAGGCTTGTCACCCTCCCAGGTGTACACACAGATGTACTTACAAGATGTCGCTCATATATGGACAGTTTTCCTATAGTACATATAGAGAAAAAATTTAAATATTAATAAAAAGATAAACAGTAATAATAAAAAAATATAAAAATAAAATGAAAAATAAATAACTGTGTAGCTAATGAATGAAAAAAAACCTGAATGTGACAAGACATACAGCAACATCACATAGAAAATTGCATAGAAAAACTGTATATCAAATAAGACCTGTAAGGTCAATATCTTGATTTAAACCAGAATTTAGAGTTTTAAGGGTATAAATCCACTGGGCCTCTTTCTGGGTGAGTTCTAATAATCTGTCACCCCCTCGACAGCCTAAATTAATTTGATCAATACCAAATGCTTGGAAATTTTCCCAGTTAAACTGGGCACATGAATTGCAGTGTCTGGTCACACTATGATCTATTTTCTTTTTCTTGACATTATTGAAATGTTCAAGAATTCTGGTTTGTTATTTACGTGTGCTCCGCTACCACATTGTAATAAATAGATGACGAAAGTAAAGGCGCAATGGATATATTGTTTTTGTATATTATATGTTTTGTGAGTATAAGTCCGTACAAAACTCTCAATTTTTCTTTTTTGATAGTTGCACGTAGAACAATGTCCACTATGAAAAAAAAACCAACACAGATTTGAGTATGAGCTAAATTATTAGAAACTTTCTTAGAAGGAAGAAAACTGAGGGCTAGTTTGTTCTTCAAATTAGTTGCCTTTTTAAAAATAACTGTCGGAAAATTAGGTAAAATCTCCCTTTCACTATATACACACATCTCTTTTTGAGAATGTGCCATTGTTGTAGCAAACACTCCATACAAAGACACCCCTACATTCACACAAACATACTCCATACAAAACCATGCTTACATTCAAACACACAAATACTGCTCAGTGCTAAATACAATCCTGCAAGCATGGGGAATCGGTACAGCCCCAGCTTTCAAAGCATTGTTGAAGTTGCACAACAGATGGGGATCTATCTTTTAGCCACCCTGTGTACATACACCGACAGTCATACAGAGACATACAGTCTTTATGTCTCTGTATAATTGTCTGTGTATGTATGTCTATGACACACACAAAAGCTCCATTCAGCATCCCTATCTAACTCTTGCGAGTCCCGCAGCCGTCATAGCGTTGCCATGGGTTACTATGGCAACGCACGGCACGCAGGCCTTAAGAGTTAGACTGGGGAGCCGATGGAAAGGGAAGTAAGAGTGTGCTGTGGGCCCCCAAGACCAGGGAATGCCATATCCCCCTTCCCTGGCCAGGTACGAAGCAGGGAGGGCGGACTGAAAACAAAATGTAAAAAAATTATTATTATTATTAAAAAAGTAAAAATGCCCTCCCACCCCCATTTTACACACATTACATATTAGTCTTACATTAATATCCATAATATGTACATTACAAAAAGATATCACTAATATATCAAAAGTCGTAGAGAGATCAAAGTATATTCATGTGTTCCAAATTCATATATCCAACTATAATGATCCAGTGTCCATCAAATGCTGAAATCCAGGGATGATTCAAATACTGCGGGGCCAAACCCAGCCAATAGTCCACAAATAACTTGTTGAAAAGCATCAAAAGAAAACACAAACTAGATAAAACCAAATGAAAAATGAAAGTCAGGCAGAGGTGATAAGCAAAAAAACATAAGTACATAGCAACCATCCTAATATTAATGAGGTAATTCTTTGAGGGGGCCATCATATGTAGGCAGAGCACATTTATCTGAAGGGAGTGAAATCACACTCTTCATTCAGCCCATGAGGAAATAATGTATCCAATCGGTAAATCCAACTTCTAAATTCTGCCCATTTGAGAGAATCTGCAAGGGAACATCCAGGATAGGGTTTTTTAATGTGTTGTATAGCCTGAAATTCCCAGATTTTACTATTAACATGACATAAAGTCATGATTTTATTAAAGATACGGAGGCTCCTATTATGCATCTCTCTTTCTTTATTACTCTCAGCAGCAAAGATAGAGATGAATAAATAACTGAAATGAACAAAAAAACTGTACAGTACACAAGCAACCAATCACCTAACACAGGAAGTGACTATAACAGGCTTGTGACACCCACAATCCCCCTCTTTCTTGCGGAGAACGAAGACCAGTGTATAGAAACCAACTTCAGCTAACGTGGCCAACAGCATCACCAACACGGAAACACGAAGAATTCGAGCTATAAAGGGGACAGAGAAAAAATATGGTAATTTCTGGACTCCAACCGTAATGTGCATAATAACATATTAGCAACAGTAACACAACCAGACTCCTTACCACCGTAGAATATTCTAATAGACATAAAGGTAACGTGATTCACCAAGTTATATTTGCCAGACAAACAATAAAACATATGAAATCTCCAAGAAGAATACTTACCGATGTTTGACATTACCTACACCTGCACCCTTCTGCAACCGGCCGGGCGGGTGGGAATAATACTCGCCTCCATATCTTTAATAAAATCATGACTTTACGTCATGTTAATAGTAAAATCTGGGAATTTTATTAAAGATATGGAGGCTCCTACTATGCAAGTTCAAAGCTTAGAAACCACCTGAGATACAAAGTGATCAACCAAGCGACAACCAAGCACTGAGGCCTTGGAGGCCATAGCTCCATGGACCGAATGGGGGGTGAATATAGACGTGTCAATTCCAGCCAACATCAAAATATATGATCGGGGAAACTCAGCCGGACAGAGAGCTGGGACGTTCTGGACTCTAGGATAGACAAAAACCTTCGAAGCAGACTTTATCCTTCTGGAGATGTTAAAGGAGATACCCTCCAGGGTAAACGTAACGGCATTCCAGTAAAGCGCTCTAACATCCGACACCTGTTTACATGAAGTCAAGCATAACAGCATAACCATCTTAGCTGACAGTTATTTCAGCGTCAAATCTTGATTCGGGTACCAAGACGACAGGAACTGTAGAACTACATTCACGTCCCAGAAGGCAACAAATCTAGCTCTAGGTGGACTAGCGAGGCAAATTCCCTTAAGCAGACAACATACGAAAGGGTGTCGACCTACAGGTGATCCATCCAGACCATGAGATAGCCGAACGACACAGATTGATGGTGCAGTGCGCCTTCCCTGACTCAAACATACTAGTAAAGAATTCCAGGATCATATGCAGAGGAGCAGATATGGGATCCACAGTTCGTTCCATGCACCAATTAGACCATATTCGCCAGGCGGACCGGTATGCTGATCGAGTACCTGGTGCCCATGCATTGTCGAGGAGATTGAGAGTTAGTCCAAGGTCCCATGAAAGGAGCCATGCTACTAGATGCAGAAGGCCGTGATCCACTAACTTGTGCAAGTTCCCATCTGGATCCTTTAGGAGATTCGAAAGAGTCGGTATCAACCGTGGGTAATCTATGGCCAACTCCAGCAGTCGAGGGAACCACGGTCGTGATCGCCATAGAGGAGTCATCAATACCATCGTGCAATTGTATCAAGTCAACTTCGACAGCATACGAGCTATCAAGTTGAACGGGGGAAAGGCATACACTCGAGCCACTGGCCACTCCTGAAGGAACGCGTCCGTCGTCACCGCTGCCGGATACGGCCTCCAACTGTAGAACCTGGGCGTTGAGTCGAAATGTGAAGAGGTCCACTTTGAATAGGCCCCACAACTGTTCCAAGCCCATGAACGCCGAAGCGTGTAAGTGCTAGTCTCCGGAGTCTCTCAAATAACGAGCGTTCCAATCGGCCGTCGAGTTGTCCAGGCCCGGAATATGTTCTGCCTGTACCGAGACGTTGTTGTGTAGACAGAACTGCCAGAAGTCCTTTGCTAGGAGAGCCAACATGTGCAACTTCGTGCCAGTTAGGTGGTTGATGTAGCGCACCGCGGACACATCGTCCATCCTGAGCATCACGCAGCAGTTCGCTTGACCAGGGGCAAGGCTGCGAATCGCAAAGGCCCCTGCTAACAGTTCCAGACAATTGATGTGGAATGTTTTTTCTAGATCTGACCATCTGCCTCCATGTAAGCTGGCGTCCGATTTGATCATTGCGTCTGGGATTGATCTGAAGATGGCTTTCCCGTTCCAGGCGTCCACGTGAGCCAGCCACCAAGTTAACTCGTCTCTGGACGACTCATCATCCAACCTCAACCTTGTCTCGTAGGAGTGACCCGAACGTAGGTACGAACCTAAGAGCTGCTGGAGGGCCCGATAATGAAGCGGTCCGGGAAATATTGCCTGGACAAAAGGCACTAGCAGGCCAATCACTCTTGCAAGTGTCGGAGAGACAGGTCATCTGCTCGCAACGTTCGCCTGATTTCCTTTTTGATGGCTTTAATTTTGGTCTCCGGGAGAAAGAGTAACTGACTGACTGAGTCCACTGTGAAACCCAAGAATTCCATCGAATGAGTGGGGATCAACACCGACTTCCCAATTGATCAGGAAAACCAGGTTTTGAAGTAATGCCGTTGTCCAATTGACATGTAGGCGTAGTTGTTCTCTTGATTGAGCCATGAGCAAAATGTCATCTAAATATATAATCAGACGCACCCCTCGTGTTCGAAGAAAAGACACAACTGGCTTCATGACCTTGGTGAAACACCAAGGGGTAGATGAGAGCCTGAATGGTAGACATGTAAATCTCCATCACTTCCCTCTCCAAGTGCATTGGATAAAATCCCTGTGTTCCTCGGTTGTAGAAACCTTGAAATAGTCGTCCATCAAATCTAGCTTGGCCCTCCAATCCGAGGCCTGGAGGAGATCTCGAAGGCAATGGATGCCTTCCATCTGGAAATGTTGGTACCAGAGAAAAGCATTGAGAGTTCGGGGGTTGATAACGCGTCGCACTCCGCCTCCCTTCTTTGGCACCAAGAAGAGGTTGCTCGTGAAACCTGGGCAGGTGAACGGCAACTCTTGGATTGCTCCTTTGCCGAATAGTTCCTTGATCTCAGAGTAGATTAACGATTCCTGTTCCTGAGACAGGCACATTTCCCTGGGTACAAAATGTTCTACAGGCATGGATACAAAATCTATATGGTAACCCTGTATCGCTTGAAGAACCCAAGCATCTGTTGTCATGGCAGCCCACTCCTTGTAAAACTGGGCCAATCAGTCTCCCTCTGGATGGAAAGAATGGAGCAGTTTTGGGCTCTTGGAAACCCTGTGATGGAAAAAAGGAGCCTCGCTGAGCTCGGAACGAGCCTCTGAATCCCCGGCTGGGTGGACGGCCCCTCTAAAAACCTTCGGAGAGAAGACCCTTTTCATATTCGCCTGAGCCTTGTCTATGGTGGTAAAGGTCTTCATGTATGACCCCAGGTCTCTGACAAAATTGTCCCCGAACAACATCCCCTGAGCTGAGGGACCTGGTTCAGATTTGGCCATACTAGCCAGTTTGGGATCTATTTTAAGCAAGATTGCCTTGCGGCGTTCAGCCGACACGGCCATATTAGCATTGCCCAGCAGGCAAATAGCTTGTTGGACCCAGTTTATAGCTACATCCAAATCTAGTTCCGATTCGCCAGACTTGGCAGAACCCAGTACTTCGTAGACCTTGGACAAAGGCCCCAACGTGTCCATAATTTTGTCCTGCAATTTTTTTACGAAAAATCCAGGCCCTTCTTTGGTTTCCAACCCGACTTATTAAGGAATTGTGCAATCTGCGGGTCAACCTCTGAGGTTTTGCACGCTGAGCCCGACATTGAGGGTCTAGGGCATTCAGCACGCAGCTTACTGAGTCCCTCTTTAGAGAGTGGGGTGCGCATCCTAGGTGCCATGTATTGGGCAATATGCCCAGGGGGTTCCCACTCAGCAGAGTAGGGATGATGCAGGTCATCCGGATCAAACAAGGGAGTACCCTAAGGATCCAGAAGCACCGCGCCACCACCCGCCCTCTGAACGGCAATACCCTGAACGGGAGCAGCAGCCCCAGTACGGGTCGCTACGTCAGGGGGAGCTTCCTCCGAGCCAGCCTCATCGTAGGAGGCATAATCCACCTCCTCTGAATCATTCTCCTCACTCTGGTCGGTATCTGACCCTTCTTCACGGCATCTAGCCCGTTTCCACAATCTGGACGGTTTTGCCCTGCCAGGGGCTCTTTTGCGCGGTGGTAGCGCGCCATCTGGGACCGCCTCAAGTGAGTCTATCAGGGCAGGTGCAACCTGCATCGAGGAGTGGGAGGCGAGGTGTTTGACTTTCGCTGTGGCCTTACGGGCCTTAGGCGAGGCAGAGGTAGAGGGGAAACCCGCTCCCAGTAGGGCAGGGGTAACCGCCAGGGGCAATAAAAGGGCCTGTGCCAGCGTCCAGGAAAAATGATAACGACATCGCTCCCATCGCGGAGGCAAGAGCCCTCTGGAGGGAAGAGCCATAGTGGAGTCAAGTAGAGTGTGAAACTCTTCAGAAGCCACGTGCTTCCAGGCATTCCCTGAGAGAAATCATTAAGTTGGCCCTCAGGCCCATCACCCTTAGCCTGCATAATGTGGCTGGTTAGGCAAATAGATAGTAGAAAAATATATATAAATATAGTGAAAGGAAAAGAGGATAGAGTTTAATAACCCGTAGAGAGAAACACACAGTAAGAAAAGGGAAGAAATGCACCAAAGAATAATATATATACACACACAGTATACTAGTATAGAATGGATACCTGCTAAGTGGTGTGTCCAGGGGGAACCCAGGGTAAACAGGTACGAGGGATGGGGGGTGCAGACACCATCCCGCCGGAAAACGCGGTCGGGAAAGGGAGAAGATGGCCACCGCACGAGGCAGGGAGATCAAAGGCGGTATGTAGCAGGGGAAGGCGTGCAGGAGCCACGCAGTCTGACCTTCACACACACGGGAGACGCCGCTAAGCTAGGCACATGCTCTCAAGTGTGTGCCCGAATGGAATCGGGCTATGCCACCCACCAGGAGGCCACCCACGACCCACAGGGACGGGCGGCGGGGAACACCGCTCGGGAGGAGAGGGACCCAGGAGGACACAACACGGAACACAGTATGAAATACAGTATAAATGCATTGAATAATTGAAAATAACCAAAGCTATCAATTATATATGAACAAAAAAGCACCCTAAATCATTACAACACACAGAATCCAACAGAGCACAATAAGGTAGTACTTAACTAGTCTGAGAGCAGCAAAGAAAGAGAAGTGGATTGTGGGTGTCACAAGCCTGTTATAATCACTTCCTGTGTTAGGTGATTGGTTGCTTGTGTACTGTACAGTTTTTTTGTTCATTTCAGTTATTTATTCATCTCTATCTTTGCTGCTGAGAGTAATAAAGAAAGAGATATGCATAATAGGAGCCTCCGTGTCTTTAATAAAATCTAAGCTGGGCCACTGAGGGGCCAAAATCAACAAAGTGTTTGGCTAAAGGGAAGCTTGACAAAGAGCTTATACATTTCTTTGTCAGTATGATACTTTTGTGTTCACCAATACATATAGTTAATGATCTCAAAGTTTGACCAACATAACCAAGTCCACACAGGCACTTGATTAGTTAGATGACACAATTCAAGAAATCCTTAAAGGACCACTATAGTGCCAGGAAAACATACTCATTTCCTGGCACTATAGTGCCCTGAGGGTGCCCCAACCCTCAGGGTCGCACTCCCGCTGGGCTCTGGGGAGAGGAAGGGGTAAAAATCTTACCTTTCTCCAGCGCCGGACGGGGAGCTCTCCTCCTCCATAGCGACGTCATTGGCTGAATGCGCATGCGCGGCAGGAGCCGCGCGTGCATTCAGCCAGTTCATAGGAAAGCATTTACAATGCTTTCCTATAGACGCTGGTGTCTTCTCATTGTGATTTTCAAGGTGAGAAGCACGCAAGCGCCTCTAGCGGCTGTCAAGAGACAGCCACTAGAGGCTCTATTAACCATATTATAAACATAGCAGTTTCTCTGAAACTGCTATATTTATAAAAAAAAGGGTTAATCCTAGATGGACCTGGCACCCAGACCACTTGATTAAGCTGAAGTGGTCTGGGTGCCTATAGTGGTCCTTTAATAGAAAACAGTTTGCCTGTTCTGGGATGGGTAAACCCAGAGCTCGTTATGGTGTTATTACAATTAGCACAGTGGCCACAACGATGCATCCCACTAATTGGTGTCCCCCAAGTGGTGGGAAGCTTAGTAGG
Organism: Pelobates cultripes; assembly: GCA_933207985.1. Taxonomy (NCBI): domain Eukaryota; kingdom Metazoa; phylum Chordata; class Amphibia; order Anura; family Pelobatidae; genus Pelobates; species Pelobates cultripes. The sequence continues at coordinate 194,999,281 of OW240917.1, forward strand.
GGTTACGGATCTGGAGGGTTAAACAAAGGCTTTGATGTTTCTGGATCTCCTATATGCCATGATTGTTTTTTCACTGAAGAGATCTCAAATGCATGAATCACTCTGTAAAACATGCCAATGCTTGTAGATGACATGTTTAACAAAACGAGACTTTGTTGAATATGTAGTGATACAAGGAATACGATTTGATGTTTTTTTCTTACCCTGAGGTTTCAATAGAGAAGTCCTCTCCATACCTTTATCCAATGCCTCCTGTAATGAAGTTTCACTATAAACACGGGATCAAAAATCATCTATCATCTTGCATGCCTGAATGTCAACATTTTCCTCCTGAGACACAATTCGCAGGACACGTAGTAGTTGGCTAAAAGAAAGACTGTGAATCATGCTGACATGGTGGAAGGAGTTCGCCTGTAAAAATGCAGCATTGTCAGTCGGTTTCTGAAACAAATCAAAACACAACCCGTCCTCAGTGTTACTCACCAATACGTCTAGAAAATGTACACTGGTTGTATCATATTCCAAGGTGAATTCAGTGCTAGGAATGTAATAATAAGAAGTAGTAAATTGCCTACCAAACCATTATAAAGAAAGAACACATTGTCTATGTAATGCAGCCAAATGATGACTTGCTTAAACATGGGATGCGAATAGACAATATCTTCCTCAATTTTGGCCATATAAAGGTTGGCATACGAGGGAGCAAAAAGACAACATGGCCCAGATGTTTCATCTGATACATGCTACACAACATTCTGAGTGTTGTCTCCTTTCCTCTCTACTAATACTGTAATTTGATCGCATTAACTGGGACTATATGTTGACTACCCTTGAGTTCATTAGATTTGGCCCAGAGATTTAGATCTTGATAGGTAGGTTCACTTTGCACAATCCTATCTGTAATGGCGTACACCACCCCAAGCATTCTACTACTTGTCTGCAGAAGGCACTTAATTATAGTATCAAAAGCTGCCACCACCAAGGCAAATTATAAAGGAGTGCCTTAGGTTACTCCAAGCAAATTTATTTAGCAAAATATCTATGTTATCAGAAATATTATTTTTTAAAAAAAAAGGTCTTTTCAGATAATGTGATTATTTATGAGACAAAAGCAGAACTTAAAGGAATATTTATGAACAAAAATAGTCACAGTATATACATAAGAAAACTAGATGACACAAATAATTTACACCAACAAGAGTTAAAAATAAAAAGAGGAAATTCAACAGAAAATCTTTATTACTCACTTTGCTGTTAGAGTAATGATACAGTGAGCACACGGTTCACATCTGGGACCTTTTTAACTTGGGGAGAGCTAAATTAGTGCATTGCAACAAAAAAAGAGAATATGAAAACTGTGAGAATTGACAAAAGCTTAGAGAAACTCAGTAGCTTGCCCTTCAGTAAATATGTGCAAAGGTCTCAAAATAGTTTTGCTCACTTGTGCCATTACATATTTTTACAAATATTGTTATCTCTTGCTATACACCTGACACAGAGATACTTTTTATGTGGAATGGCAACAATTTATCCATTTCATAGAAATCTTATACTGCCCATATATACTTTAACACCTTCAGGACCGAGGACGGTTCAGGACCGTCATCGGCATTTTTGCATTGCCGACTGGTGACGGTCCTGAACCGTCCTAACGGTCCAATGTAGTTACCCGATCGCCGTCGTTCCCACGGCGGCGATCGGCGTTGCTCCCGGTGTGGGGAGACTGCCTTGCAGCCCAGACAGTCTCCCCGCGGCGAATTAGGACCCCTGTGGCCATGTGATCGATCAACAGAGTGATCACATCGTCACAAAAGGTGTCCATGTGTCTGCCTGCAGGGGGACTGCCATTAAAAAGTTAATGTTAATAAAAAAAAATTATATATATATATATATATATATATGTTTATATAAATATATGATATATAGACATATATTATATGTATATAATATATGTCTATATATCATATATATGTCATACTAAGTGTATTTTTATATTAATATGTACAAATATTAATATAAAAATACACTTATAATTAAATTACACACGCATATAATATATATATATAATAACTATATATATATTGTATATAAATATTATTATAAAATACAAATAAGTAATTTAAATTAAATAAAAATGTAAAAATAATAATAAAAATGTAAAAATATATATATCTATATAAATTTTATTCTAACTGTATTTTGATAGTAATATAATATATTTATATCAAAACACACTTAGAATGAAATTGTATATATATCTATGTATATATAAATAAATAAATAAAAATAATACGAAATATACATATGTCCGTATACAAAATTACATAAATAATTATATAAATATACACGTGGACTTCAAATATATAAATATGCATATATATTTAAATTCTACATGCGTATTTATGTAATATTTTTACATAATTAAGTAATTTTATTGATTGCAATTTGAGGGACCTGCCTGCCAACCCAGGCCGAAAGTCCAGAGAATTTAATTTGCTAGCACTATATTTTACCCTGTAACTTTCTATGACACCCTAAAACCTGTACATGGGGGTTACTGTTTTACTCGGGAGACTTCGCTGAATACAAATATTAGTGATTCAAAACAGTAAAACATATCACAGCGATGATATTGTCAGTGAAAGTGACTTTTTTTTGCATTTTTCACACACAAACAGCACTTTTACTGATGATATAATTGTGATACGTTTTCCTGTTTTGAAACACTAATATTTGTGTTCAGCAAAGTCTCCCAAGTATAACGGTACCCTCCATGTACAGGTTTTATAGCGTTTTTGAAAGTTAGAAGGTCAAATATTTTTACATTGAAAAAGGCCAGGTTGGTTACGTTGCCTTCTAGAGCGTATGGTAGCCCAGGAATGAGAATTACCCCCATGATGGCATACCATTTGCAAAAGAAGACAACCTAAAGTATTGCAAATGGGGTATGTCCAGTCTTTTTTAGTAGCCACTTAGTCACAAACACTGGCCAAAATTACCGTTTAATTTAGTTTTTTACTTTTTTCACACACAAACAAATATGAATGCTAACTTTGGCCAGTGTTTTCGACTAAGTGGCTACTAAAAAAGACTGGACATACCCCATATTGAATACCCTGGGTTGTCTACTTTAAAAAAAATATGTACATGTGAGATGCAAAAACAGTCCAGTCCTTAAGGGGTTAAAATAGCAAACCTCTCCTGTTCCTCCAAATGGTTTTTGCTACGCTAGTCATGTTTGGACCCTTTTTGTAGGGCATGCTTTCATCATTATGAATATGTATAACAGGAGTCACAATTATTCACCTCTGGATTATTGTTTTTGCTTTTTGTTTATGAATCTAACAGAAAATTGTCTCTTGACTGCTAATTGTCAATTAGCATATTGTGGCAAACCTAGCCACTTGGGACTGCCTAAGATAGAATGGTTGTGCCTATTTTCTGTTGTGTACTGCGCGCCGGTATAGTGTGGCGTCTCCGGCTATGTTTAATTTATGCTGTACTGTGTATGTCTGTTCGAATCCTCCCCATTCGTTAGCATTGCTATTAAAACTGACTAAGTTGTATATTTTGAAGTAGAAAGGTAACGGTTTATGTCCTCGTAGTTTTCATTACTGTATGTTACAGCAGGGGCTGTTGGGAGGAGGACCTGGAAACGGTAGTCTCCCTCCAGTCCCCTCAACCAAAACCCCTGCTGCCCATCTTTGGAAACCCCTGTTGAGTGACCTGCTTTAAATATCAGTTATTTTTAATAAAGTGACAGTTGAGTGACCTGCTTTAAATATCAGTCTTTTTGAATAAAGTGGCAGTTGACTCTCAGACTGTGTTTCGTCTGGTTCTTGGGAGGATTTGGGAATATTGCCTGCTTCCAGCTTTGTACTTGGTTATTGCATTCTACCAGCAGAGATCCTGGGATTATAAAATTGCAGCTCCGCAACAATTGGTGGCAAGCGGCGGGATCCAACCGTACAGCAGGAAAAACGCTGTGTATACAATTGGAATTGACATACTGGAAAGCAGAAGGCAATTGATACAGATGCAGAAGTGAATGGGGACGGACTACACCATATTGAAACGGCAAACGTTAAAGGAGCTGTTGGAAGCCAGGGGTAAGATAGCCAGCAATAAGCCTAAAGCAAGACTTATTGCCGAGCTAATGGAAGGAGACCGAGCTCGTAGTGCTACACCCCCAGCAAACATGGAGGAGACCCCATTTGAACGAGAAATGAGGACAAGATTGGCATTTTGGCCCGCTCCAGTATCTCCAGAAATTATGACCATAATTTCGGCGGATGCACAGGAGTACGTGATGGCGCAAAGGAATCAAGCCTTCTCACCTCAAGCAGAAACCGCTGCTGTTTCAACTGTGGGCCAGGGAAGGCCAAAAATACCACATCATGCATTTAAAACTTTTTGCGAGGATAAAGACGAAATAGATGGATTCTTGCAAGATTTTGAAAGATTGTGTGACTTGTATGATGTAGAGCAAGCTATGTGGGTACCTTTGTTGGCAGGCAAACTGTCTGGGCGTGCAGCAGACGCCTACCGGGCTGTACCCAGAGAGGACAGCAAGAATTATGACAAGGTAAAGCAGGCGCTATTAGAAAGGTATGCCATTACCCCAGAGGCATACCGGCGCAAGTTCCGAGAATTGAAAAAAGTGGACAAAGACTCACATGCGGAGTGGGCACACAAGCTTGACCAAGCCTCACAAGGCTGGATACAAGCCAGCAGAGCTACCACCATGGAAGAGTTACGCCAGATGTTGCTACTGGAGCAGTTTTGTAATGGCCTGGCACCAGAGGCTCAAGAATGGGTGAATGACCGAAATCCTCACACCCTAACCGAAGCGGCACGATTGGCCGACCAACATTATGATGCTAGGAGGCATCATAAAAATAATAACCGAGGGTATGCAAAACCCAACCCGCAACCGTTTCCAGTTATTGCTCCTGCCCCAGCGACAGCACCATCCAGACCAGCACTTGTGGGACAACCTCCCCACTCCCGTTATAATGGCAGGTCCAACATCCAGTGCCATGCCTGTAAGCAATGGGGGCACATGGCCCGGGAGTGCACCCAAAACCGGAGCCGCAAGAACTGGAATCAGCTCCGGCAGAATATGGCCCCGCGGGCAGCTGCTCATTATTATCATGCAGAGCCAACTTTGCCAGGAGTGCCGCTTGAGTCGGCTGATGAACCCCTGGGCGTTTTGCACGATGTAATGTCCATCCATGCTACTGACAACCGACAACCACATTGCCAGACCGTGACTCTGGAAGGGAAAGAGGTACAGGGGCTACGTGATTCCGGCGCTACCTTAACTTTGGTTGCCCCGCATTTGGTGTCAGGATCAGCACATACCGGGGGATCGGTAGCAGTCCGGGTAGCAGGGGGTGCCATGTACCGGCTACCAACTGCCAAGGTACATCTGAATTGGGGTGCGGGGGAAGGTATGGTGGAGGTGGGGCTGATGCACAAGTTACCAGCTGATGTTGTTTTGGGGAATGACCTGGGGCAAATGACTTCCGCTTTTGTGCCCCAAAGTCCTCGCCATGAGGCATATCCAGTGACCACCCGTCAGCAGGCTCGCACCACGGCTTCATCTTCCACACACTCTGAGGCTCAGGTAAGAGACAATGTACCCCGTGTAACCCGTGTTTCCTGGGATACCCCGACTGACTTTGAGGCAGAGGTTAAAAACGATCCCACGTTGCAAATTTATAAGGATAAGGCGACAGCTGGTCAGACAGGTTTAGAGGGAGAACAGTATGTATGGGAGAAAAATCTGTTATATCGTGTTGCTGAGCGGGTGGTAGGGGGGTCTGTACATGTGACTAATAAGCAGCTTATAGTGCCCCAGAAATACCGGCAGGAACTGCTTAGAATTGCCCACGATATTCCGCTGTCTGGGCATTTAGGGATGACAAGAACGAGGTACAGATTGACACATGCATTTTTCTGGCCAGGTATATCTAGAGATGTGAGACAGTATTGTCAGACATGTGACATTTGTCAGAGAGTGGGAAAAAGGGGTGACCGCCACAAAGCGAAATTGTGCCCCCTTCCCATTATTGAAGAACCCTTTAGCAGAGTAGCAGTGGATATAGTAGGACCACTGTCCAAGCCTAGCCCTTCCGGCAAGCGGTATATTCTGACCATTGTAGATTATGCCACCCGGTACCCGGAGGCTATAGCCCTTTCCAATATACAAGCAGAAACGGTAGCCGAAGCTATGATGAAGATATTTTCCAGGATGGGATTTCCCCAAGAGATAATTTCGGATAGGGGGACCCAATTTACAGCCGAAGTGACCCACCAGCTATGGAAGTTATGTGGCATTAAGCCAATTGTAAATTCTGCCTATCACCCGCAGTCCAATGGGTTGTGTGAGCGCTTTAACGGTACCTTGAAGCAGATGCTCAGGACATTTGGGGAGTCCCATAAAGACTGGGAGAGGTTTTTACCCCATCTGCTTTTTGCGTACCGAGAAGTGCCACAGGAATCTACCGGCTTCTCTCCGTTTGAGTTATTGTTTGGGAGAAGGGTGAGGGGACCCCTAGACTTAATTAGAGAACATTGGGAGGGGGGGAGCAGTGCAGATGGAGTCCCCATTGTGCCATACGTGCTGGAGTTCCGGGACCGCTTGGAGGCTCTAACCCAAACCGTACGGGAGAACCTCCGGGCGGCTCAGCGGCGACAGCGCCGGTGGTACGATAGGGGAGCCAGAGACTGTAGCTTTCAGGTGGGACAGAAAGTTCTAATTTTGAAACCTGTCCGCACAGACAAGCTACAGGCCACCTGGCAGGGCCCATACCAAGTGGTAGAACAGAGATGTGACACCACTTATGTGATCGGCCCGTGCTCTGGGGTAGGGAAACGACGCATGCTCCATGTGAACATGCTCAAACCCTATCACCAGAGAATAGAGGAGGTAGCAGCCATCTGTGCCCCAGCCACTGAGGATTATGAGAATCTGCCCTTGCCAGACATGTTAGAAAAGGAAGATTCTGCAGAAAACGCTACAGGTGTGCAGCTGGGGGAGCGGCTAAGTCTCCAGGAGCGTGCCCAGGTACAGGAGTTGATTGCGGCAAAAGGTGCTACCTTCTCCAATTTACCAGGGTACACTCTGTTAGCTACCCACCGAGTAGAGACCCCAGGACAGCTCCCTATGAGACAGACTCCGTATCGTATCCCTGAAGCAGTAAGGGAGCACATGAGGAAAGAAATTGAGGAAATGTTGCAGTTAGGGGTTATCGAACATTCAGATAGCCCCTGGGCATCACCGGTAGTGCTAGTACCCAAGAAGGATGGCACCACGCGGTTTTGTGTAGACTACCGGAGGCTCAATGACAAAACAGTGTCTGACGCCTACCCGATGCCCCGTATAGACGAGCTGCTAGATAGGATGGCAAGAGGCCAGTATCTCACTACCATTGATCTGTGTAAGGGATACTGGCAGATTCCACTAGCCGAGGAGGCCATCCCCAAGTCGGCGTTTGTCACCCCGTTTGGCCTGTATCAATTTCGGGTCATGCCTTTCGGGATGAAAAACGCTCCGGCTACCTTTCAGAGGATGGTAGATCGGCTACTGGACGGGTTCCAAGAGTACGCCTGTGCGTACTTAGATGATATAGCCATTTATAGCCAGACCTGGGCAGATCATTTGAAACATATTAGTGTGGTCATTGACCGTATTGGAGAGGCAGGGCTGACACTAAAACCTAGCAAGTGTCACATAGGGATGGCAGAGGTGCAGTACCTGGGTCACAGGGTAGGATGCGGACAGCAGAGGCCCGAACCGGCCAAGATAGAGGCAGTAGCTAAGTGGCCTACCCCCAGGACAAAGACACAAGTATTGGCGTTCCTTGGTACCGCTGGTTACTACAGAAAATTTGTGCCCAATTACAGCGCCCTGGCCAAACCCCTGACGGACTTGACCAAGAAAAACTTGCCACGACAGGTCAACTGGGCCCCAGAGTGTGAACAGGCATTCCATGAACTAAAAACTGCATTAACTAAGGCTCCTGTGTTAACTGCCCCTGATCCAACTAAACGATTTCTTGTTCACACAGACGCTTCCATGTTTGGATTGGGGGCAGTACTGAGCCAAGTGGGAGCTGATGGCGGAGAACATCCCGTAGCTTACTTAAGCAGAAAATTACTACCAAGGGAAGTAGGCTACGCCGCCATCGAGAAGGAATGCCTGGCCGTGGTGTGGGCCCTCAAAAAGTTACAACCTTATTTGTATGGACAACCATTCTCCTTGCTCACAGATCACAACCCGTTGGTGTGGCTACACAGGGTGTCAGGAGACAATGCCCGGCTGTTGCGCTGGAGTTTGGCGCTGCAGCCGTTTGATTTCACGATCCATTATCGCCCTGGAAAACAGAATGGTAACGCCGATGGGTTGTCCAGACAGACAGAACTTGAGAAATGATCTGTGAGCACTCCCCCGGACATCCCCAAGCCGATCCGTTGGGATCAGACTGTGTATGCCGGCTTGGTTTTGGGGGAGCATTGTGGCAAACCTAGCCACTTGGGACTGCCTAAGATAGAATGGTTGTGCCTATTTTCTGTTGTGTACTGCGCGCCGGTATAGTGTGGCGTCTCCGGCTATGTTTAATTTATGCTGTACTGTGTATGTCTGTTCGAATCCTCCCCATTCGTTAGCATTGCTATTAAAACTGACTAAGTTGTATATTTTGAAGTAGAAAGGTAACGGTTTATGTCCTCGTAGTTTTCATTACTGTATGTTACAGCAGGGGCTGTTGGGAGGAGGACCTGGAAACGGTAGTCTCCCTCCAGTCCCCTCAACCAAAACCCCTGCTGCCCATCTTTGGAAACCCCTGTTGAGTGACCTGCTTTAAATATCAGTTATTTTTAATAAAGTGACAGTTGAGTGACCTGCTTTAAATATCAGTCTTTTTGAATAAAGTGGCAGTTGACTCTCAGACTGTGTTTCGTCTGGTTCTTGGGAGGATTTGGGAATATTGCCTGCTTCCAGCTTTGTACTTGGTTATTGCATTCTACCAGCAGAGATCCTGGGATTATAAAATTGCAGCTCCGCAACACATATCAAAAGAACCAAGGTTTTCTAAGTAAGAACAGCAGGAATGTGTGGAATGGATTGAGAATGAATAAACACCCATGTCCTATGGGTGTAAAGCTTGGCACATGGCCACAAAGTAATGTTGGTTTAGCAGGAAGTGAATTTATCTATAATCGTTCCTGCTGTACTAACATATATATGAGTCTTCAAGCTAAACACAGCCACATTAACCCTTCCAACGCTGTAATAAGCCATACTTCCTCTGCCAGGTAATCATTCCATGGGTACACTATGCATATCTCATTTAACAATATTGCCACAGTGAATTATGCTTGTTGAGCTTAATACTATCTTCTAGAATTCAAACAAATGGTGTTCTCTCCTACCTGTTCCAATTCATAAAGGAATTAGATTGGGATGTCCCTTATCCTCTTTACTTTTTATTTAATCCTTGCAACCATTTCTATAAGACATTAGACAAATGGGGCATAACAGGCTTGCTAGAAGCAGATCCATAAAGTAATGGCTTATATTCTTCTGAATCAAGCATTTTTGATGTAATTCAGGTTTTGTCAGATATATGAGATGTATTAGATATTGCTTATATCAGATTGAATGCAGATAAATCAGAATTTTAGAACATCTTCCTTCCACACCAGGATGTTATCTCTCCGCAGGGCGATTTCCCATGTCACTGGTGCAAAGACAAATTAAATTATATGGGTATCTGGATCAACAGAGATCTTTCAAAGACTTACCAATCTAACTTTCAGAATGACATTGCACAATGGAATGTTTTGGATGGATGAATGCCCTCCAAATGAATTACCTCTCTCAGAGTTTATATCTGTTCCAAACTATCTATTTTCATATCCCTAGTGCCTTCTTGTCTTCACTCATTTACTTTCATTTTATTTTGGAAAGGGAGACATCCATATTGAACTTTACTAAAGTAAGAGGAAGGTAGGATTCATTTCTACTGATGCACTACCAGGCTACACACTTATTGTGGGTAGTTGATTGGTATAGAAAGCATTTACACCTGCTTTGGATGGTTTTGGGATTGGACAAGTTTAAACTTTCTTGCCTTTGCTAGTGAGGCTATATTCTAAGAAACCCTTCAGATTCTTCGGTACCATCCTACAATAGGGGCTACAATGGAGGTACCGAGGAATAAACTAATTGAGAAGTCTCTGTGCTGGAACCGCAAGTGCACACAATTGCAGCTTCCTTGTGCTACAACAAGGAATTCTACAGCTCACTGAGAAGGTGGGAGGCAGATGAGCTCTAGCCCAGCATGTCTGCCACTTCTCTGAAGCTAACAGAAGCAAAGAAAACCTTCCTGGCTCTTTATGTGTTTGTAATGTTCCTTTAGGGCTTTTGGAAGGTGATCCATGTGGAAATTTCTCAGATCCTAGCTGACGGTCCCCCATTTGATCCTGTAGTGAGGCATTTACACCACACTTCCCTTCAATTGGCTAAATACAAAAAAAGGCTGATGAAGCTTCTCTTAAATTGCTGAAACTAGTGGATACTTTTCGAAGAAAAAAAAAAGAAGCAAGACCCACCCTCCAGAAGTGGCAATTGAGAACAGGGGGTATTAACAAAATGGAAGGGAAGTGTGGTGTAAATGCCTCACTACAGGATCAAATGGGGGACCAACAGCCATATCGTCAAAGCCCCCTGCTTCTCTTTACAATAGAACTCAAAAATATGTGTTGCAATGCACAGTTTAGTTGGGGTACATCTCAAGAATTGCTCCGCAGTTGGTTTGGTATTAGTCTTTATGCGGTGTATTGTTTTTCTGGGATTTTGCCTGGTGGTCTCCAGTGGTAGGGAGTCAAAATACACCACTTTCATTAAGTGTCATAGCTGCGTATAAAATGTGCTGTGTATCCCGGCAGCGTTCAGCACTGTTCGTATGGCAATGGAGTGATTGGCTGCCAATATCCCTCGTTTGTCCAACACAAGCCATCCACTCCAATCCACAGACACTCTTTTTAGTTTTAAAGAAAAATTCCTGTGGAGGCCAGCCCCATTCTATAAAAGGTCCACTGGAAAATCTCCAAGTTTCACTGTGTGCAAGTCCAACCCTGCTTGTCCTTAGGAGATGCGTATTACTTAATGCCAGGTGAGGGATGTTATTTAGTTCTTCTTGGCTTCTCCTGGCTTCAGATGATTTGTTTGGATAACCCATGTATGTTTAAATTCCTTTACTGTGTTAACTTGATCATGTTTTACAAACAAATATTCCATGTACACACATTTTTTACTCGACTAAAAACATAAAAAGACTTTCACCATTTATTTAAAATAAAAGTGCAAAATAATGTGTCACTATAAAACATTTACTTGGGTTTTATTTGTAGAATTCATAGTGTCATTCATTAGGACTCAGATTAAAGGAGATTTTTATAGACACATTGTATTCTGACTGTTGTTTGTTCTGGCAACTAGAGTTTATTGTAGCTCCAGTTAAGAACATAATGACATTTTTCTACAGATTTCCAAACCTTAACCCCTTAAGGACACAACTTCTGAAATAAAAGGGAATCATGATGGAATATTTCCGGCATATGTCCTTAAGGGGTTAAAGGACCTCTTTAGGAACCCAGCTCAATGAAGTGGTCTGGGTGCCAGGTACCCCTAGTTTTAACCCTGTAGCTGAAAACATAGCAGTTTCAGAGAAACTATGCTTACATTGCAGAGTTAATCCAGTCTTTATGGCTGTCTCAGTGTGTAAATCGCATTGAACTCACGCAGTGTGAGTTCAGATCCCCATAGGAAAGCCTTGAGTAATGCTTTCATATGAGCGGTTTGAATGTGCGCGCGGCTCTCGCTGCGCATGCGCATTCGGCTACACTCGGGAGCTGACGTCGGCAGGGGAGGAGAGGTCACCAGCGCCGAGGTAGGCCAGCACTGGATTAAGGTAAGTGGCTGAATGGGTTTTAACCCCTTCAGCCCAGCGGAAGGGGGTAACTTAATAACCCTATAGTGCCAGGAAAACGGGTTTGTATTCCTGGCACTATAGTACTCCTTTAAACCCAACATAAATTATTCACTTAACCCATTCAATGCCTGTATCTTCATGTACTAATTATTGTGCAAAGTATTGCAAGCAACAGCACAATTTAAAATATATACATTTTAATTTACAAGCTTTAAAAAAAAACAAAAAACAGATGAATAAAGAGAGAAACAAACAAGAATTATATATCACCTCAAACCATTTTTTTTTCTTTTTTTTTTTTTAAAGAGTGAATTCCAAAACTTTTTGTGGAACGCTTCGGAATAGTTTCTCTGAGAGTTGCAGTGTGGGACAATGAAAATAAAACGATAATAAAACCTTCTTACACTTGTGCTGCTCTGAATGTGGACCATCTGTGGCCCCAGCTGGAGTGCCGGCAATGGTCTGGCACTTGAACCACGCCATATTTACAGATCTAAACACAAATGGCTATTGCCTGATTGTTTCACGATTCATTAGTCAGACAAGCTCTCCTCTCCCGCCAGCACAGCTGTTACAGAGTAAACCTTTGTCACTTAATAGGCCTGATTATTACTTTCCATCAAAGGTATTGATCTGTGTCAGCTCTGTTTTAAGGAAGGGAGACATATAAAATGAAGGAAGAAAATGCAAAACAAAAGTCGTTTTAAAAAATCTCATTTGACTTCTAATCAATGGTAAAATCACCAGTATAAACGATTAGAAAGGATGGAATGTAAATTGTAATGATTTTGATTTTGCCTTCCAATTATTGGCTTAACATGCAAGAAGTGTATTAAGTTACATATAAAATCTGCCATTTTGTGCATAGAGTGTTATGCATAGCAGAGGTTGCAAGCAAAAAGATTAGCTAAATTTGTCTGCAGAAACCAGAAATGATGATAATGCAATAAATTAAAAATTTGGCACAACCTTCTTCATAATCCATTTTTTAATCTATCAGGGCATGATTGGTTCCCATAAATATCATGGCTGCTCTGGCAGAGCGCTAGCAGGAATAGCAAGATATGGTTTAATTAAGGGGAGAATATGACTTGTATTTTAGTTCTGTGACAGACCAAAACAACACTACTAAATTATGATTTTTGGTGGGGTGGGGGTGGGGGGGAATTGCATTAATGCTATTGTTATTAAACAGGTTTTTATTTTCTATATTGTTTTTAAATGAAGATGAGGCTTGCATTGATTTCTTATTCAGCCAACGTTTTAAAAATGAATTTAATCCTGTATGCACATTCCCAAAGCCTAAGCAAGCATTTATTTTCTAAAAAGAAATGTTCCACTGAAATGACCAAATAGTAAACATGATACAATTTTGGTTAAATTTTTAAACTCTAACAAATTAATTGAAAGAGTTAAAATCCATGGTACATTTTACTGCACATGCATATATATAGTGTGTGAGCCCCTTTAAAGAGCCCACATGTTTTCAGCCGCAGTCAAGGTTTGCTAGTGTAAATACTGGTATGTACATAGTGTGGAATCAATGGACAGCCTCACTCTGCAGCTACATTCAGGCCCAATGGATTTTAACCTTTCTAAAATACCAGTCTCTCATTCATGTATGGTAAAAACATCTGACAGTGACTGATGCCAAAGTTTTACATCTGAAATTTTTGGCCATGTAAAAAACATATAGATGTTATCTAGAGACTATCACACCAGTGGCGTAGCGTGGGTTGTCAGCACCCGGGGCAAGGCAAGTAATTTGAGCCCCCTAACCCGTGGATTTTAGCACTCGAGTCTCTTCCACTATATTAGTTAAAGAAACCCTTACCCCCCAAGCACATGTATTGTTTGTTATGAAAATACTACAAGTTTATTTTCCAATACTTTATTGAGTGCGAACATGCATTACACACATTCTCCACATTTTCAGCAGGTCTATGAATACAAATATACAAATGTAGTAACCTAGCATGGGCCATGCTATTATATGTCGTCTCACAACCATCGTAAACGACAAAAAATATCAAGAACAAAAACTAAACATCAAAATGGAACCATACCCTGGAGATGATCCAAGACTGGGCTAGATGGAGCCAACTTCCTCAATCCTGTACCTCTAATTGTAATTCTTTAATAGAAGTGCAAGATATCAATCTGTATATAATATATATTAATATTAATATTAATTTCAGCAAAAAAATTAAAATAAATTAAAGGTTGCGCCTAGACCCACTGGCTTACATCAACTTATGTTGAGCTGGAGCAGCTACATATGGATCGAAATCTGTCTCGTCACTGTTGAACCAACCAAACTTCAATCCATCTGGTCAGCTCAACATGCCAGTCTTGACCTGCAGACCGGGAACATCCCAAAGAAACTTCAGTTTGGGAGATGCCCTGCCTCTGCTAGCACTACACAGCCAGCCCACTGAGCCCAGTACTACTCCAGTCAGTCCTGACTCCTACCTTTTTTTTCACCGGCTGTCCCGGACCCGATCACAGCAGTCAGCAGGCTAGGTTTTCTCCTCCAGCCCAGGTCCTCCTAGGTTTTCCTCCTGCAGCGTCTGTCACCACTGGCTCCCTCTCTCCTCTCTGGCCTGGCTGTGTCACCTGCCGCCGCTGCCAGCTTCTTGCTGCTGCCTGGGCTGGTCTGGTGTGGTTCTCTCCCGCACTCAGCGCTGCGCTGGGCGGCCGCTGCACTGTCCCTCCCCCAGATAGTCCCTCGCTCTCTCTTCGCACCCACCGCACCGCACGCCTGGCACCCCCCCTCCACAGTGGGCGGCGACCCGGCGGATCGGATCGGATTCGCACAGCCAGCACTGCAGAGAGAGTGAGTGAGTGAGCCAGGCAGGGGCAGAGAGCTGCGAGTGCGAGCTCGCCCCCCCCAGATGTTGCGCCCGGTGCAGCCGGCCCCCCCTGCACCCCCTACGCTACGCCTCTGTATCACACTATAGGCTCACTTACAAAACACTGGGCCTTCTTAAAATACATAGCATCCCACTTCCTATGTACATACAAACACTATACACTAAAATTCAGTGGCCCACTTGATTTGAATGTTTTCAATCAAACATGTTAGCTATTAAAAGTATAACCAAAACTGTGCTGTGTTGGCCATTTGTTTATTTAAATATAGCTTTTAAAAATCATTTACTGACTAAGACCTGCAGAATAAGAAGCCAGCTGCAGCAATTGCCTGTAGTAGCAACCCTCCCCATGATTTTTTTCCTATAGAAAAAAATCAAATCTATTTGCGTGGTAAGGACTAATGACAAGTGTGTGTTAGAAAACATGTTGTGTCTGTCATGATTAGTTCTGCAGTTCCCCTCCCCTTATTAATGGTTGGAAAGTCTGCTGAAGGCTGAGGCACAAATCGTGTTAAGACTTTAGGATATTATGAAAGAATTACAGGGTTTAAAGCAAGTTCAGAATCTTGTACTGTACTCTTTCAAATGTTAGTATTTGCATGTCTTTCCTATGTGCCGAGGGGATATTTCAATGCATGCAGTTAGTCTCTATAATCTTCTCTTTCTACTGTGCAGGGAGTGAAGCCATGAAGACCTCAGAGATTAAAGGGCCAGTATAGGCACACAGACCACTTCTGCTCATTAAAGTGGTCTGGGTGCAGTTTCCCAAGTCCCTTAACCCTGCAAAGGTAATTATTGCAGATTTGAATAAACTATAAAAATTACCTTTGAGCGTTTACTCTACTTCTAGTTGCTGTCTACCAACTGGAACTTGTTAGCCCCTATTACCTGATCCACCAAGACACGAAGACCCACCAATGTATTCTCCAGTAACCGAAAGACCATTTCGGCAGTATCTACCTCAATGCCCAAACATGACAATACAGTAGTTAGGCCCTCCATCTTGTCTTTGCTTATAGGAACACCAAGCTCTCCCACAACAAACTGAAATGTGGACAATAGCTGTTCACAAACAGCAAGTGACTCTGGACCCACAAAAAGAAAATCATCCAAATAAGAATGAAAAATGCAACACGTGAACTCCCACCAGCTCCAAAAATAAACGAAACAACTTAAAAAATAACAGTATATCGAACACACCATTGGGAGGCACATGTCGTAGAAAAAAATCCACATTAAATTGACACCTTAGTGTAGTAGTTAGAAACTGTCCGGATGAACCATGAAGAGCCGGAAAGTTGACTGAATGTTCGAGTTAACCAGCAATGCTCCCCATCCAGCTGACCTAACCAAATCCAAATCCTTCTCAATAGAGGCGTAGTTAACCTTCCATTCCTTTTTGCAATATCATCATTGACCGACAACCAGCAGGGTAAGACAAATGATGGATAAGGTGAAACGGTCCAAAGATTTTTCAAATGGAGGAGAATCAAATGGGCCAGCCATGCACCATAGCTGTACCATATACAGTGTCTCTTATTAAAAAAAACAGCAGACTTCCTTTTTTTTGTCTTGCCAACACACCACTCAGCCCGCTGGTGCCAGTCGGAAAGGGGGAAAGGAGACATGGAGGCATCAAAAGCAACAGGCTGTCTCCCTAGGCCCCGAAATCTAGCTGGACTCACACTTTTGGCTAAATTGATGCAGTCTCCCTGCTCTGCCATGTTTGAGTTAAATTGATCTGATTTCTGTAGCCCTACCCAGACCTTCCCTTAATGTGATTCATACAATTTCTCTATATCAAGCAAACTCAAACGCTAGCACGGGCCAAATAAACAAGGTTTACGTTTATGTGGGCCGCAGAAAACCAAAACTTTCATATTTTCATAGAAACGTAGGTTTATTTTGAAAAGTACGGTATGAAAAAAAAAACAGCATCCAATTCTACTAAACCTTAGCACTCTCCTCTACTAAACCCCAGCACCCCCTCTACTACACCCTGTTCCAAATTATTATGCAAATTATATTTTTCTCATTTACCTAAATAATTGATGTAAATAACAGTCAGCATAATTCTCATGTTATCAACTATTAAGAGTACAATTCAAATTTTATTGAACAAACCTCCTAATGATAACAGTATTTTTTTTAAACATAAAAAACTTACAATGTACTGTTCCAAATTATTACGCATAGTAAGTTTCAAAACACTTTATAGGTTGTAAAGAACTGAAAATTGTAATTTGTTGTGTTTGCAGCATATTTACTGAGTTAAAAAGCTATTGCAATCAAACTTATAACAACATTTTAACTTTTTAAACATTTTAATAGGTCACGTTACATTTTAACATAGGACCCCTTATTTGATAGCAGCTTCACAAGTCTTGTATCCATTGAACTTGTGAGTTTTTGGACAGTTTCTGCTTGAATTTGTTTGCAAGATGTCAGAATAGCGTCCCAGAGCTGCTGTTTGGATGTAAACTGCCTCCCACTCTCATAGATCTTTTGCTTGATGATACTCCAAAGGTTCTCAATAGGATTGAGGTCAGGGGAGGATGGAGGCCACACCGTGACTCTCTCCTTTTATCCCCATAGAAGTCACTGATGCAGAGGTATTCTTTGCAGCATGATATGGTGCATTGTCATGCATGAAGATGATTTTATTACGGAAAGAATAGTTCTTCCTTCTGTACCAGGGAAGAAAGTGGTCAGTCAGAAACTACACATACTTTGCAGAGGTCATCTTTATACCTTCGGGGACCCTAAAGGGGCTGACCATCCCTCTTCTCATGATTCCGGCCCAAAACATGACTCCACCACCACCTTGCTGACATCGCAGCCTTGTTGGAACAGGGTGGCCGTCCACCAACCATCCACTACTCCATCCATCTGGACCATCCAAGGTTGCACGGCACTCATCAGTGAACAGGACTGTTTGAAAATTAGTCTTCATGTATTTTTCTGCCCAATGCAGCCGTTTCTGCTTGAGAGCATTGGTTAGTGGTGGCCGAATTGAAGGTTTATGCACCGTTGCAAGACTCTGGAGGACTCTACACCTTGATGTCCGTGGGACTCCAGAGGCATCAGAAGCTTCAAATATCTGTTTGCTGCTATGTTATGGTATTTTAGCAGCTGCTCTCTTGATCCGATGCATGGATCTGGCAGAAATCTTCATCAATGTGCCTTTATCTGCACGAACCCGTCTGTGCTCTGAATCAGCCACAAATCTCTTAATAGTGTGATGACCACGCTTATGTTTTTGTGAAATATGTAATGTTTTCATACTTAGTCCAAGGTATTGAACTATTTCACTCTTTTCGGCAGCAGAGAGATCCTTTTTCTTCCCCATATTGCATGAAAATGGTGCTCTGCTTAATAATGTGGAACACCCTCCTTTAGTAGTTTTTCCTTAAACTGGGCTCGCCTGGCAATCTAATTATCACAGGTGTCCGAGATTGTTTTCAGTGATCAAAAGAGCCCTGAGACACAATGCCACCCATGAGTTAAACTGAAAAACAAAATATTTAATCTTTGTGACACTTAAATAGAATTTGCATAATAATTTGGAACAGGGTGTAGATCCCAGTCGCCCTCTCTATACTAAGTCCCAGCCCCGCGCCCCTTCTGCTAAACCCCTGCCCCTGTTTTAAAAAAACAAAACAATATTAGTCAACAAGCAGACTCCACTCACATTGCCGCTGCCAGTATGTGACTCCAGACTCTAGTATACCCCCAATGGCGCCGTCCGCACCCTGTGCCACAGCGTATCCTCCGCTACTCCTTGAAACCTTCTGAAGATGGAGCATGTTGACGTCATGTCGGAATGTGACGTGGCGTTACGTACCTCTGTGCACCTCCAGGTTCTCCACTGACCAGCAGCGGCCATTGCAACACTGACAGACACAAACACTCACTGACAGACAGATACACACACACTCACTGACAGACAGACACACTCACTGGCTGACAGACAGACGCGCACTCACAGACACACATTTACACATTCTTGCACACTCACAAATCATCTTAGTTATTTCTCCCTACCTTTGGGAGCTGGTGTGGGGCCTCTCCCTGGGGTCCAGTGGGGATTTAATATCTGGAGATCTCCCTTCCTGCTCCTCACGTGCAGTTTTGTGATGCTGGGCCAGAATTACATCATATTCTGGCACCCGGCATCACCACAGAGGGCGCGCATGAGGAGTGAGGAGCAAGAAGAACAGACTGCACTCCATCGCTGTATCCGCCTTTCTCTCCACCCGGCCGGGTAAATTTTAGCAGAGTAGGCACCTGCAATGTGGGGAGAGTAGGTGCCTACTCTGCCTTAACAGTAAAAGTATTCGAGGCTTGCTGGGCCGCAAAGATATTCATTGTGAGATGCATGCGGCTCAAAGGCCGCTAGTTTGACATGCTTGCTCTACATGCTTCCTGAAAGCATGCTTCCACTGGTATAGAAAAATAGATCTTATTTTACTTTGTTCTGGTGTCCACCCTCCTCTTCCTGTTCTCGGGAACAGGTGGCCGCCATCCTCCTTCTGGCAATTAATAGGCATATTTCCGAGCAGATGTTTTTGATCGAAAGATGGTAAAAAATAGCAACAAGCTTGGAAAAAGTAAATGGCAGCCGCTACTAAATACCTGCTTTGTTTTAAATAGCGACAGATATTTACCAACAAGATTGGAAACAAGCTCTTAATTTCAATGCTTGATGAAATGTATTGCTGAATCAAAAGCAAGGTAAAACGGGCTTAATAGAAAACATAACATTTTATATTGCATTTTCCATTTGTATACATGTAGTTATATTTACAACTATATATGCCCAGTGAATAATTTATACCTAGGAATAACATTAAAGCTTATTGTAGTTGTTCTGGTGAGTATAGTATGTCCCTGCAGACTTTTTAATGTAAACACTGCCTTTTCAGTAAAGGAAGTGTTTATAATTCTGCCTACGGACACCTCCAGTGGTCACTCCTCAGACGGCCACTAGAGGTGCTTCCTTGGTCAGTGCTGCACAGTGTGCAGCAATAACATTCAGCACATACATGCTTTGCATGCAGACACTGAACTTTCCCAATACAGATGCATTGATTCAATGCATGTCTATGAGGTGATGCTGGTTGGTCAAGGCGCCATTTGGCTCCACCCCACCTCAATGGCTGAGATCATTAGAATTGATTATCTTCTCCAATTCAATGCTTTCCTATGGAAGAATTGTGATTGGCTGAGATCATAATTTCTGTAAATTTTTAGCCAAGGAAGCGGATTAAGAGTGGAGCCAGCACAGTGAAACCCTTGCGTTCTCGAATTAAGGTGAGTTTTTACTAGATGTATGGGGGGCAATGGGGACCAGGGGTCTAAATATTAAGCTTAACACATAAGGGTCAAGAATACACATTTGTGTTACTGACACTATAGTGTTCCTTTAATATAGTTGAAAACAATAAATGTTAAACCACTAAAAATATGTTTTAATATGAGTTTTTTTTACTTAGCGTATCATTTGGATTCACAAACTTCTCTGAAATTCTCATTCTACGCACTTCATGTAAATATAATAAACCACTGGCAAACTCATCAGATGAATCATATTTTTATAATGCTTAATTGCCAATGTTCCTAGCTGAGATGTGTATTTTATTAACTTGGAGTGTAGTCAAATTAGACAGATTGCCTTGTGCCTCATTAATGGTATCACTAGCATAGTGCCCTGTAAAGTATTCCAAAAGGTTTAGCATTTTTTTTAATAATATGTCATAACTATCCATTATCCATATAAAAATGAAAACATGTAGATATAATATTATTTTTTGAGGGGAAGTTGGAGGTGGAGATGCATGTCCAAATATATCTGAACAAACATAGCAGCTAATATATGTGCTTGAATTACAAATACTCAAATTCAGAAATAAAGCAATCATAGAATAGTTATTTTTGACTTCACATGGCTTACTGAATAATTATAGCCAACACCAACTATACTTGCAACTGTTATTAAATGTTCTATAGCCTAGTTTCATATATATATATATTAGACTTGTGGATTCGGATTTGGCAGAAACACGATTCGGCTGAATTTTGAGCAATCTGCAAATCATCTGAAATTCAAGTTTCCAAATTGCCATATGACTAATTCACGCACCAAACGGACAATGTACGAAGAATTTTGTTTTGTGATTCAGGTTATGCTATTTGCCCTCTGACAGCATCAGTAGCCAGTGGGCAAATATTTAAAACAGACCCTAGTCGGTGCGGGTGGGGCTATTGACATAATAAACTGGAGGGGTTGCCTAGTGTGGCAGTATGACAATAAGGGGATTGACACAAGCTTGTGGCCATCCCTCCGCAGTTTAAAAAAATTCTATATGCACCTTGACCCTAATAAAAGTGTGTCAAAAGAGACAGATAGAGGCTTTAACTAAACCCATTTGATTTTAGTTGTGTCAACTAAAATCTGCAGTAGATTTAGTCGACTAAAATCTACTGGAGATATAGTCGACTAATACTAGACTAAAACTAACAGTTCAGGTGACTAAAATACGACTAAATCTAAAATGGCTTTTTAGTCAAAAGTCAATGACTATAACTAAATTAAAAATTTCCACCAAAATGTATAACACTGGTTACATGTATACAGAGATTGTGCCAATTGTTTGCACATTAGCTGTTGGATGTTGGGGAGTGCGGTTCCTCCTTTTGCTAACTAAAACTTTAAAATAATCTTTTTTTTTTTTTTTTTACTGCTTATATAGCTACTATTGTTTCATACAAACAATTTGGTGCAAATAAATTACCACAACTTTCCTCTAAAAGTCTACTTTTTATGTGTTTCTTCTAAATTTGTGTGAAGTAGGAAATCTTTTTATTTTGTTTCATGGCTATCTCAGCCGCATTTACCAATTTCCTGGTATCTTGAAAGATATCCTATATTTGAATACTTACTGTTTTGTTCAGGTAGAACATAGCTCTAAGACAGTGCTGTTAACTATTAGTAGGAACAAAATAGTCATCTTTTTTTATACTTTTTGTTGTAGAATGTTTTACAAATGGTAAAGTCAGTTTGAGCTTTGACAAGCTTTACACTATTCATATACAGGTACCTTAATTCGATGCATAGGTTTTACCATTATTTCAAAAAATTTAGACACTAAATTTATTGGTGGATAAAACAAGGTTAACACATTAGAACATTTTTTTCCCCACAATCATAACAGGAAAGCAGTCATATTTTCTATTTTAACAGGTACCAAAAACAGAACAAAAATATTTAAGATCACATTTTATTTCTTAAAATCACTGACTCCTTAGCTAATAACTGTATGATTCTTTGGTCACATCAGGTCCAGTATACTGATGTTAATATAATGCTAAACATACAACCTGACCTCTATCACTATATCTCAGCTTGGCTGTTACCTAATGAAGAATATAGCTGTCCTCGGAAAACTGATTGCCGTTTAGAATTACAGGACTTCATTGATTTTTCATTAAACCTCTTGTACAGCGGTAAAAAAAAAAAAACCCACAGTAATTCATTGATCAGTGTTGAGGGCCATGTTCATTTATTGGCTTTCTGCCACACCTGGTTTTCTACTGTTATAAATGCACAAGAAAGTCAGTTTATTCCACTCATAGCCCTACTGTCATCTACAATGTGTCTTCCTAATTACTGTTGTATTTGTAGTGTTTTGGCAAAAGTCATGAATACTAATATTCACATTGGGCAGATTTGACCATATTAGTTTTGGTGTGAATCCTGTTATGTTCATATGTTATATCCTATAAATTGAATCAAACATATCTGTAGCTAAGTGAATAAGCTTGTTTTTTTTAATAATGCTCCTGATTTATAATAAACGTATGACCTAAGAGGTAATAATATACAATGCATTCATTAAAATGTGTTACAGCTGATTTTATTTCCCAACTAGAACCCATATTTTATAAATGAGTTCAGACCTAACTACTTCACTCTTAAAATAGAGTATAAGTGGTTTTACTTTACTTTCATCTAAGGCAAAGGAAAGGTTTTTTTACTGTAAGAACAATCAGGATGTGGAATTCTCTGCCTGAAGAAGTGGTTTTATCAGAGTCCATACAGATGTTCAAACGGCTACTAGATGCATACTTGCAAAAACAGAATATTGAAGGATATAATCTTTCAATGTAGGATAATAACTGCTTGATCCAAGGATAAATCTGACTGCCATTCTGGGGTCAAGAAGGAATTTTTTTCCTAGCTTGTTGCAAAATTGTGCTTCAAACTGGTTTTTTTTGCCTTCTTTTGGATCAACAGCAAAAAACAAATGTGAGGAAGGCTGAACTTGATGGACGCAAGTCTCTATTCAGCTATGTAACTATGTAACTTTCATGTACTTTGGAGATTTAAATGTAGCCCATAAGGCCTCCCTCACCCTAATTTTTTTTTATTACCACACTGTAGAGGTACATTTTTTTTTCTACCAAAAGCAAGTGATCACTGATTTAATGACTGTAAGTGTGCTGGAAATATTTGTTTTCCCCTCCTCAAAACAGTATAGCAGGGGTCAGCAAACTCTTTTCACATGATGGCCGTCTGCCATGTCTGTAAAAACAAAGGGCACCTTAATCTATATATCTGAAAATAATTAACATAGTAGTGGATAACTCCTTCATTTGGCATCATCAAGGAGCAGAAATGCCCAGTCTCATGGAGCCCACATCCATTGGCCTTCTATCCCTAAATTCCCTTTTAACCCAATCAAAATAAAACCATTATTTTTATTCAAACCATAATATATTCCCTAACTATTTGGCATAATATATTCCCTAACTATTTGGCATAAATGTGCAAAAATGTTGTTTACCCCTTTTCACGTACTAACATTAGCACAATTCTTCAACTTCAGCTTATTTACACCTGATTAACATCACCTTCCATGGATTCAGTTGGACTTTACCAGCATGATCTCAATCACTTATATCTACTAATATTAAATAATTGCCCTCTAGGGGTTCACATTTTAGATTATGCTATCTTAAATGTACCTAAAATTTTAATTTTAATAATGACAAGAGGCAGGTATTTTGTTTCTATTTACTAGAAATCCCCAGCAGCACTAGTCAACCAAGAGAAACAACCAATTAGAAAACATCAAGGGAAATAGATCTCCCCTGCTCCTCTAGCACCTCCTCTTGCAAGCAACATAGAGTACAGAGAAAAGATTATGAACATTTATCAGGTATCAAGAACATAAATTAACAACAAATGAATTACTCCAGACTGGAGAAGAAAACTGTTCCTCAGGTAAAGCACCGGAGTCGAAATTTAAACTGAAACAAGAGAAAAAAGAATTGAAAACGAAAATGAATGAATGAAATGGACAAAGAAAACCATGTAGAGGGACTTCTGGATCATTAGGCGACTTTCGGTCACCTAACTGATGGACCAAGGCATGCATAAAACATCCTACGTAACCATAGAAGACACAAGCAGTCACCAAATGCATATACAGCAAACAACAATAATAAAAATGAATTAATCATAAAAAAACATGGAGACATAGATCTTCAACATAGATCTTCAACCAACAAATTCACCGAGCCAATGTAGTGGAAGAAACCGGTTTATGAAGCCAGACAATGGAAGAAGGAATTGACCGGAACAGGAAGAGCGCAGACGAGAAGTCACCTCCATCAAGACAACGCAAAGACAACACATAGTTTGGGAGTGCCACAGAAGTATGGATAGAGAACCATAAAAAGTATGATTTTGCATGCCTGGAAATAGAAAAAACAAACCCGTCATTAGAAAACATAAAAGCGTCATCAGCAAAAGCACACATCAGAAACCAATGGAACAGCCTTGCCAAAAACCCTTGGAGAGGATTGATGAAAAACCTCCTTATAGAGGATTGTGCTTTATCCAATGTAGTATAAAGGTTCACATGTTTGTGAAGTTCATTGAAAAAAGGCTCCCCAAATAAGAGCCGATTGACCAGTGGACCCAGCAACTTGGACCACATTTGGGAATGCTTTGAAACCATGCGCAGCAGCACAGCTTTCCTACGTTCCATGCAGAGCCCAGCCCCAGACAAAGGTCGAATCCAGCATAATGCCCTGAAATAATGTTTCGTCAGCTAGGAGGAGGACTTTGGCTAAGGGTCGAAGAGTTTGTCTTGGGCGAGCTTCACACCCCGTTTAATGTCCTTATGAAATCCCAGCCAGTCCTGGCTGAGAAAGTGGACACTGTAATGTCAAATACGGTCATCAGGGCAACCTTGTCCAGGGGCCTGCGAAGCCAGAAAATCACAAATTGTACCAGATGATCTGGCAGGGACCACTCTGAGGACCTGAGGTGTCTAATATTCCTTGGGTCCATGATCTACTCCCCGACCAAATCCAGAAAAACACCTTCAAACTCACGTGAGAGCAAGGTTTAGGAATAGAGTTGAGTGAACCCGAACTGCAAAGTTCGGGTTCGTACCGAAAATTAAGATTTTTTGACCCCGAACCCGGACATTTCAGTAATAGTTCGGGTTCGAGTTCGGCGATTTCATGGCGCATTTTGAAAAGCTGCAGGGCAGCCAATCAACAAGCGTTTGACTCGTGTGCCCTTAGACACCATCACAGCCATGCCTACTAATGGCATGGCTGTGATTGGCCAGTGCAGCATGTGACCCAGCCTCTAAGGGACAGATTAGGAAAAATTCTGGTGTTGAATCTGCAAACTAAAGCGATTATTTTTGTGGGTGCTATACTACATTTTTGTACCCTGCCCTGAGCCCAGTGCCACAGAGAAAAAAGCAATCAGTCTGTTTGTTAGGTGGGCGTCGGCGGCCATTTTTGCAAGTGCAGTGCACTTGCAACTGCATGTGTGCCAGGCATATTACTTTAATCCTGTTCTGGTAGCTCAGTGGGCAACATCTAGGCATTTTTAAATACTGCTGTGACATTGCAGTTTGACAAATTCAATTTTCTTGGTGCTAAAAAGTACATTTGGGGCGTGCACTTCATATGTGAGAGTCAAATAGAACTGTCAAATACTGCTGTGACATTCCAGTTTGACTAATTCACATTTTTCTGGTGCTAAAAATTACATTTGCGGCGTGCACTTCATAACTGAGAGTCAAATAGAACCGTCAAATACCGCTGTGACATTGCAGTTTGGAAATTCACATTTTTTTGGTTCTAAAAAGTAAATTTGGGGCGTGCACTTTATATCTGAGAGTGAAATAGAAATGTCAAATACTGAGGTTACATCGCACTTTGAAAAAAATCTAATTCTTTTGGTGCTAAAAAGTAAATTTGGGGCGTGCACTTCATATCTGAGAGTCAAATAGAAATGTCAAATACTGTAGTTACATAGAAACATAGAATGTGACGGCAGATAAGAACCATTCGGCCCATCTAGTCTGCCCAATTTTCTAAATACTTTTATTAGTCCCTGGCCTTATCTTATAGTTAGGATAGCCTTATGCCTATCCCACGCATGCTTAAACTCCTTTACTGTGTTAACCTCTACCACTTCAGCTGGAAGGCTATTCCATGCATCCACTACCCTCTCAGTAAAGTAATACTTCCTGATATTATTTTTAAACCTTTGTCCCTCTAATTTAAGACTATGTCCTCTTGTTGTGGTAGTTTTTCTTCTTTTAAATATAGTCTCCTCCTTTACTGTGTTGATTCCCTTTATGTATTTAAATGTTTCTATCATATCCCCCCTGTCTCGTCTTTCCTCCAAGCTATACATGTTAAGATCCTTTAACCTTTCCTGGTAAGTTTTATCCCAATCCATGAACCAGTTTAGTAGCCCTTCTCTGAACCCTCTCTAAGGTATCAATATCCTTCTGAAGATACGGTCTCCAGTACTGTGTACAATACTCCAAGTGAGGTCTCACCAGTGTTCTGTACAATGGCATGAGCACTTCCCTCTTTCTACTGCTAATACCTCTCCCTATACAACCAAGCATTCTGCTAGCATTTCCTGCTGCTCTATTACATTGTCTGCCTACCTTTAAGTCATCAGAAATAATCACCCCTAAATCCCTTTCCTCATATGTTGAGGTTAGGACTCTATCAAATATTCTGTACTCTGCCCTTGGGTTTTTACGTCCAAGATGCATTATCTTGCACTTATCCACATTAAATGTCAGTTGCCACAATTCTGACCATTTTTCTAGTTTACCTAAATCATTTGTCATTTGGCTTATCCCTCCTGGAACATCAACCCTGTTACATATCTTAGTATCATCAGCAAAAGACATACCTTACCATCAAGACCTTCTGCAATATCACTAATAAAAATATTAAAGAGAATGGGTCCAAGTACAGATCCCTGAGGTACCCCACTGGTGACAAGTCCAAGCTTCGAATATATTCCATTAACTACAACCCTCTGTTGCCTGTCACTCAGCCACTGCCTTACCCATTCAACAATATTTGAATCCAAACTTAAAGATTGCAGTTTATTGATAAGCCTTCTATGTGCAACAGTGTCAAAAGCCTTACTGAAATCTAGGTAAGCAATGTCTACTGCACCACCCTGATCTATAATTTTAGTTACCCAATCAAAAAATCAATAAGATTAGTTTGGCATGATCTCCCTGAAGTAAACCCATGTTGTCTCTGATCTTGAAATCCATGTGTTTTTAGATGTTCATCAATCCTATCCTTTAACATGGTTTCCATCACTTTCCCCACTACTGAAGTAAGGCTTACTGGCCTATAGTTGCCCGACTCCTCCCTATTACCTTTCTTGTAAATGGGCACAACATTCGCTAACTTCCAATCTTCTGGGACTACTCCTGTTAACAATGATTGGTTAAATAAATCTGTTAATGGTTTTGCTAGTACACCACTAAGCTCTTTTAATAGCTTTGGGTGTATTCCATCAGGTCCCATTGACTTATTTGTCTTTACTTTTGACAGTTGAAATAGAACCTCTTCCTCTGTAAACTCACGTGTAATAAATGACTCATTTATCCTTTTTCTCAACTGAGGTCCCTTTCCTTCATTTTCATCTGTAAATACAGAACAAAAATATTCATTGAGGCAGTCAGCTAGACCTTTATCCTCTTTTACATACCTTCCTTCTTTTGTTTTTAATCTAACTAATCCTTGTTTTACTTTTCTTTTCTCATTTATGTATCTAAAAATGTTTTATCCCCCTTTTTTACTGACTGTGCTATTTTCTCTTCTGTGTGTGATTTGGAAGCTCTTATAACTTGCTTAGCCTCTTTCTGCCTAATCTTATAGATCATTTTGTCTCCCTCACTCTGGTTTTTTTTTTATAATTCCTAAATGCTAACTTTTTGTTTTTAACTATTTTGGCCACATCTGCGGAGTACCACAGTGGTTTCTTGAATTTTTTGCTTTTACTGACAAGCCTAATGCAATTTTCAGCTGTCCTTCTCCCAAACACTGGAGAGAAAGAGGAAGTTACATCGCAGTTTGACCAATTTAAATTTTTTGGGTGCTAAAAAGTAAATTTAGGGCGTGCATTTCATATCTGAGAGTCAAATAGAACTGTCAAATACTGTGGTTACATCACACTTTTAAAAATTCACATTTCTTTTGTGCTAAAAAGTAAATTTGGGGCGTGCACTTCATATCTGAGAGTCAAATAGAACCGTCAAATACTGTGATTACATCGCACTTTGAAAAATTCACATTTCTTTTCTGCTAAAAAGTAAATTTGGGGCGTGCACTTCATATCTGAGAGTCAAATAGAACTGTCAAACAGATGTGGCAGCAACGCCTCCATGTCCGCCACCGTCCCCAAACATCTCCACACTGTCCCATGGAAGCGTTCAGCTGTCCATCTCCCAAACACTGGAGAGAAAGAGGAAGTACCCTCCTACCCACCCGCGATCCTTGGCCTTGAATGCCAGCATTTCAAAATTCCTGTCCCTTGAAATGCTGTCATTCCGTCTGGTGGAGACGGACAGTATTAAAAACCTGATGGCGGTGGCTTTCCCACAATACGTGGTTCCCAGCTGCAACTACTTTTCCAGGCGAGCCACCCCTTCCCAGCACAACCAATTGGCGGACAAAATCAGGTGTGCACTGCGCAACACCATCTGTGGCAAGGTCCACATAACCACTGATACGTGGACCAGTAAGCACACTGGGCAAATGTATTGGCAGCTGGGCCTGAGGCGGTTAACAGTTAGGTGCATGTCCTTCCACCACTGAGGATTGCAGGGCATTTCTCATTGCCTCCTCCTCCTACTCCGCCCCC
Organism: Pelobates cultripes; assembly: GCA_933207985.1. Classification (NCBI taxonomy): domain Eukaryota; kingdom Metazoa; phylum Chordata; class Amphibia; order Anura; family Pelobatidae; genus Pelobates; species Pelobates cultripes. The sequence continues at coordinate 195,028,377 of OW240917.1, forward strand.
TCCTCCTCTACCACCTCCTCATCTGGTCAGCGTAACACCTTCACCACCAACTTCAGCAACTGGCGCATGTGCTGAATTTGGTGGTGCAGAAATGCCTGAAAAACTACCCAGATATATCAGAGGTGCTGCAGAAAGTGCGGGCCGTCTGTGCGCGCTTTCGGCGTTCTCAACCTGCTGCTGCTCGCCTGTCTGCGCTGCAACGTAACTTTGGCCTTCCCGCTCACCACCTCATATGCGACGTGCCCACAAGATGGAACTACACTTTGCACATGCTGGAGAGACTGTGCGAGCAGCAGCAGGCGATAGTGGAGTTTCATCTGCAGCACGCATGGGCCAGTCGCTCTGCGGAACAGCACCACTTCACCACCAATGAGATCTGTGTGCCATGTTGCGCTGTTTCGAGTACTCCACCGACATGGCCAGTGCCGATGACGCCGTTCTCAGCCTTACTATTCTGCTTCTATGTCTCCTTGAAAAAATGCTTCGGGCGATGATGGAAGAGGATGTGGCACAGGAGGAAGAGGGGTCATTTCCACGGTTATCAGGCCAGTCATTCACAAGTGGCTCGGAGGGTGGGTTCCTGCACCAGCATAGGCCAGGTACACAATTGTCCAGCCAGGGCACAGTTCTGGAGGATGAGGAACCGTGTTCACAGCAGGGTGGCACCCAACGCAGCTCGTGGGCATCACTGGGGGAATACGGAGGACACAGAAGATACACATCCCACAGAGGACAGCTTGTCCTTGCCTCTGAGCAGCATGGCACACATGAGCGACTACATGCTGCAGTGCCTGCGCAACGACTGCCGAGTTGCCCACATTCTAACTTGTGCTGATTACTGGGTGGCCACCCTGCTGGATTCCTGTTACAAGGACAACATGCTGTCCTTAATTCCCTCACTGGAGCGTGATCATAAGATGCGCAAAAGCATTCCCAACTGACACCGGGGGCTCAGTGGAAGCACAAGGCGAAGGCAGAGGAAGAGGTCACCAACGGAGCTGGGGCACCGCCAGCACCTCAGAAAGCAGGGTTAGCATGGCTGAAATGTGGAAAAGCTTTGTCAGCACGCCACAAAAACCAGAACCACCAGCTGATATGGAACGTCTTAGCAGGAGGCAACATTTCAGCAACATGGTGGAACAGTACGTGTGCACACGCCTACATGTACTGACTGATGGGTCTGCCCCATTCAACTTCTGGTTCTCCAAATTGGGCACATGGCCTGAGGTTTCCCTTTATGCCTTGGAGGTGCTGGCCTGCCCTGCAGCCAGTGTATTTTCTGAACGTGTGTTTAGCACGGAAGAGGGCGTTATCACAGACAAGCGCAGCCGCCCATCCACAGCCAACATGGACAAGCTCACGTTTATTAAAATGAACCAGGCATGGATCCCACCAGACTTGTCTGTACCTTGTGCAGAATAGACATTTATACCGGCCTCACCAAGCCATTGTTATACACAAGTGTGTTTTCCTGACATTACAGTTTCCCTTTAAGTACAAAGTAGTGTGTAAAAGTATGAACTTTTAGGCTATTCTTTAAGAGTGGGGAATGAAGATAAAATAGATACATGGAAATCAAAAAATAGATGACCAGAGAATGAGCTCTGTATTTTCTTTTTTAAATCTTATTTGCATATTTTTAACACACAACTTAGATAATATAATAATTTAATAAACTACAGGTCAACTCCAGGCTATTTTGCTCCAATAAACTAAATCTGAGACATAAAGTTGTGGATATTTCTGTGGACATCACCGTGGAGTCCTTTTAAAATGGCATTCATTTTGTTCCGAATGGGGCTAACACTGACTGATTTATTTTAGAGATGCTACAGTTTGAAATGCAAATATCACATGCAGTGCTCTTGGGACAAATTTGTCCCTTTTTGGCACAGCATTAAACAGTTTGTTTCTAATGTGTTTCACAGACTCTTTGATCTGGATACATGGTTCTGTTTATTGTCTAGGCTGGATTCTCTTGCCATCTTCAAAAACTGTACAACATAACATTGGCTGCCCATTTCCCATAGGGCTACAGCCTCCAAATGGCTACACACCAACATCTCTTTCTTAGTCAATATCATTGCCAAAATGAATAACACCTGACTGAAGGATTGGCTAATGGTGATTGTACACAATGTTATTGCTTCATGATAGAAGGTCTGGTTCTCTTGGGAGTATTTCACCATTTAATCTAATGGCATCTCTTTGTTTTTTGATTTTAAATTGGGGTTTGCTGGCTCCTATTGCAGTTGATTTTTTTCTGTTCTTTTTTCCCTTGTTATTTTTATGTTTGCCAAACATGTTATTTTATGTAAGTGCTGAACCACATTATTTTCGAAAAATACACATAGTGCTAGTGTACTACTGCACTTGGCTTATTTACAAAAAAAATGGCATTCATTGAATCGACTTTTGGGTACCTGCAACTATCCAGCACTAATCGGCCTCCTCTCCAAGCATTCTATTCTGTGTCCATGTAAGCATAAAGTTGTGACCAATCAACAACTTAATTGTAAAAAAAAAAATTACCATTCAATTTTATATTCAGTGCATAACCGTAACAGTTTTAAATATTATGAAATATTATAGAAGTGTATTTGGGAACAATGCATTATTCACCACTCCAAAAAGTTTTCTTTTCATATGTTCATAATTTTACTCTTCATTAACAGAATATCATTAGATCCATTGTTGGAATAAATGGCAAAATATGCAAGAATAACAGTATTCTTCACTCATATTATACTCTACTTATATGTACTGCATGTGTATTGTAATACTTCTGGTGATGATTACAGATGTATGTCAACGCTTCCCGTCCCTTTCTATGACAAAGTGAGACACAATGCATAGACCTGTAATTATAGAAGTTGTTTGACCCCGACAGGCTTAATTAGTAGGCACAGTCTCTAATCGTCTTAATGGATGATAGGCTACAAATTGTATTAATATAAAAATTCAGAATGTCAGCTGGTAATCTCTGCAGTAATGGCAATCAATTTATCATCCTTCCCATCAGGACTTTATCAACTGTTTGTTCATTTAGCTTCATGCTCAAACACAAACAGAGGAGACAGACAGCAAGGCACAATAAATATCATTTATCACTGCTTGAGAAAGAATGAGAATGAGTTCATGGGCCTATCACAATAAATAACTGATTTCCGCAAACACACTTGTTGTGAAGATAAATATTTTTTCAAATGATCAACTTTTTTTACCTTTTGAAATGAATGTTGGGTAATTAATAAAAAAAAAACCCATAGAAAATGTACTGAAAATGATGATCGTTGAAACAGAGGATACTAACAGGAACAGGTCTTAGCCCCCCCCAAAAAAGATGAGATTCGGGAGCAACATTTACTCCCGGGATTGCAAATGCATTTAAACTCTGTCTGTTCTTGTTATCCTTATTTTGTCAATCAATTACTTGTTGTTATGTATCATCACTGTATAATTATAAATTATTGTTATGCTAAGAATAATAATAGCTTTAAAGAATAATGTAGACAATGAAAATGATGAAGTAAAAAGAAATAACCTTTGAAAGAATACTCCAAACACCATAATTACTACAGACTGTGGTAGAGGTTATGATGCCAGGAATGCCCTGGTGCACTCTAAGAGTAAGTATTAAAACCATTTTCGAATAATTTACCTGGGTCCCATCTGTGTAAGCTCCTGCGATTAAGCCAAGCACAGCCATATCGGCCATGCTGTTTGACTGAAAGCATCAGCTGAGCACTCTAAGCCAATGAGAGCAGTCCTCCATCTGACCTGCTTAGCTCAGCCAATACGGTGTCCTTCCATGGCAGGGCTTAGCTCAGTGGACACAGCAACGGTGCTGGCATGACCCAAATAACTGTCAAAATGTTCTCAAATGTATGACTACTTTCTCTGTGAAGCAGGCTGTACTGTTTGTGGAACTTAAAGTGTTCTTTTAACACTCTACTCACCGTTTGGTGGGCCCACCTGCAAATTCACCCTTTATTGACAAGTCAATTTCACTCATCACACAGGATGATTAGAAATGCTCTGTAATCCACATAGTGACTTATTTCTGTTTTGCCACAGCCCAGTTCACTGTTTAGTGAACCAAACTATTTAAGGTCTCAACAGAGCCGCAGTCTGCGAATGCATGGTCAGTGGCTCAACTCTCTCTGCAAAGAGAGGCCCCGTCTTCCAGGAGGCAAACAAATACATTAATGTATTTAGCCATACTGATTCACAGGATGAAACAAGGTTCTTCATGTAAGTGTTTACAAATTATAAACTGCACAAGAGTGGAAATGCATAGGGGTAAATTTAAGCTTTGTATTCTTAAGGTAAACATGAGTAAGTCCATAACTCCCATGTGGTCTCTTCAAATCATGACAGGGGTCATGAGGTGGTGTCTCCAGTGACGCAAGCCATATTATTGGATAAGCCCTCAATTGGCAGGTCCACTCAGAAAAGGGTTTGGTCAGCCCCCCAAAAAGGGACCGGGCTCATCCACTGAAATCTGTCTGGCCAGTCCCAAGCTTTCAGCACCATGCAAGGCACGCTGCTGAAGAGCACCCCGCATGGTCCTAGTGCCCATTTCATAGGATTCTGACCTCTCACATCGGTCCTTCTCAATGTGATATTGATTGGTCGCATCACCTTTTGAAAATGAGCATCCTATGTTTCTTATATCTATTCCAGACCTTATCTATTCACTATACTTCCACCCACCAGATTCTTTCCAAATAGATCTGCGGTGCGAACCCTCACACTTATGTTATACTGTTCCTCAAAACTAACAGTGCTTTGGTAGTTCCAAATAAGTGCATTTATTACTGGGCATGCCTTCTCCTGTGTATTTTGGAGTTGAGCACGTCTTACTCCAATAAACATTGGATCTCTTTGGAACAGCTGAAGGTTTCCTGTCCTCTGGCTTCCCTGTCACAGCTCCCTCTTCCTTTGGCGTCAACTGCTCTTTCTCAACATCCTATGATTTCCCCACATGTGGACTGCTGGAGAAGACTTCCCTTTCTTGTACTCTCAGCACTTCTTGCTTAACTAGAATATCTTACTACCCAGATGAGAGGATTCACAGAAAACCCATTTAAGCTCAGGTTACAAGTCACATCTTGAGGCAGACTTAATCCATTGCATTTACTCAATAATTAATTAGCAGTCTCCTACCTTATACGTGTCCACCACCATCAGTTTGGCCTTGCTATTAGGGAGCTGTTCACATATCATTTAGATGGTCACATAGTGTCAGACCTTTGAATCTCTTGACACTAAACCTGGCAATCTTTCTACGAGGAACTACATATCACATTATTTGATGAACAGTGGTTACCAAAATACATTCCCTTACACATTTATGCTCTACATCTACCCATTATCAAGAGATGTATTATACATTATGGACACACTGGTAGAAAACAACCTCTGTACTGAAACAATTGTTTCCATACAATAACAACCTTTGCTGGAGATGTAAGTTGCATCTAGGCACGTTCTCTATGATTTGCTTGTACAGATTGTTGATTCTGTTCACAGTGAAGGCTATTCTACACCATATTCCTATTCTGATTTTTAATACAGGAACTCTCTGCAGCTATGACTTCGTAATACAGCTCAAATATTTATACCTGCCCCTGGAAATCCACTATCTCCCCTTCCTACTGGGAATGGCTTGTGAATGTGAAACAAACACTTTCCCTGGAGGAACTAATAGCTACAGTATGTCTAGGGGTACAATGACACTAGAGGGCTCCCGTGATGTGATGTCATTGAAGCAGGGGTTGTCCCTACCCTTTCAGAAAGGCCCTAAGGTTAATTTTATTGTATAAAACTATTTTACTCTTCTAATTATTATTACTTACTTTGCTCATGGTCTGTTGCTCTTTTTGTTTTCATATCTGCTATCATACCTTATGGCTGAGGATATAATATCAGCTGTCAACCCTCCCCCTTCTCTCTTCCTTCCTCCACCTTATTTTCTATTTAACTCTTCTTCTCTTTTTCCCTTTCCTGTTACCTTTATTACTTTAAAAAAGGGTAAGATGCAGGTAGTTTGCATGTTCTGCTGCATGTTCCTTAATAAAGAGTCATATATGACTGTTCAGCAAGGGGAGGAAAGGGATACCCAAGAACATATTTAACTAGTGTTTGTCTTTATTGTCATTTAAGTGACTGCATTATAATGTAACACTTTAAGCATGAAAATAAAGTTGATGTTTTATTAATACTATTTCTTTTACTACAAATTTACATAATTCACATAGTAAAATTAGGAAACTGCATTTTAATATAATGTCCATTAATTAACTAATAAAAAAGTAATTAACCTGGCTCACATAGTCTGTCTACATCTTGAAATATATTTGCTATAACTTTCTTTATTCAGGATTAAGATCAAGAATCAGCAGGAAAGCGTTAAGTTGCATGGGGTGGGGAGAACTGACATAAGAGATCATTGTGATATCAAAATATGACTCTATTAAGACTTCAAAAAGAAATAAAAAAGTATTCACGGCATTACAGATTTTAATTCTCCAAGACACCATTTTATGTGCTGCAGAACATTGGTTTTATTGATAATTTATCCAGTAAAAGCACTTTTGCTCAGATCCCAGCTGATTAAAATGATGAACCCTGGTGCTCTGTCTGAATCTCTGTGTAATGATTCTTTATCTAACAAGAAGCTCCTTGAGAGCAATGTGTTGTTTTTTTCCTAATGTGTCATTAAGTTAATAAACATGATTTGGAATCATTGTAAGAAAATAAGATTGTTTGTTATACCCCAGGGCTTTTTTAATGATACAAGTTGCTAAATGACTATTTCAAGGAATCACTGAATTCTAGTAAGTAAGAATGATCCTAAATAAAACAATTCAATAGCAGGAACATGGGGCAGGCCCCATAACATCTTCTTTGTAATCAGGTTGTTATAGTTCAAGGAGGTCCATGGGAAACGGTTTACTTCAAAGGGTTAAATAATTAACAAGTGATTTACCCCCAAAGATCACACTGCCAAACAACATCCGGCACGGTCCGAGGGTGGAATCAGGAAGCCTTGGACAGGGGCACTGCTGATAGTAGCTCATCATTCACAAAACGGTAAGAGAAAATACATATCTCAAGCTGTTTTGTATTTCATCAGAAATTTTGTGGCCCCTGACAAGGCTTAAGGTCTGGGCCCCCGGGGCCAGCCCCTCAGTCTGCTCACAGGGCTCTTCCTCAGTCCTCCCACAATGATGCAGTACTGAATGTGGTGTGTGTATAGTAGATGTAGAACTAGAATGTGTGTAATGGACGCAGAGTGTGTGTGTAAAGTGGACGCAGAGTGCGTGTGTAAAGTGGATGCAGTGTGTATAGTGGATGCAGATTTTACATTTGTGTAATGGATGTAGTAGCTGTGTGTATTAGAAACAGTGTCTGCAGCGGATGCAGTGTGTATAGTGAACGCAGAGTGTGTGCTTGTGTAGTGTATGTAGTGTGTGTATAGTAAATACAGAGTGTGTTTGTGTAGTGGACGTAGTGTGTGTTTGAGTAGTGGATGTGATGTTTGGGTGTATTAGATGCAGTGTGTGTAGTATATGTAGTGTATGTGTATAATGAATGCAGAGTGTGTGTTTGTGTAGCGGATGTAGTGTGTGTGTATTTGATGCAATTATGTGTATAGTGAATGCAGAGTGTTTGAATGTGTAGTGGGTGTAGTGTGTGTACTGTGAATGCAGAGTGTGTCAGTGTAGTGCATGCAGAGTGTGTGTGTGTGTGTGTAGTGAATGTACAGTGAATGTAGAGTGTGTGTGTGTGTGTTTCTGTGTAGTGGATGTTGTGTATGTATAGTGAATTCAGAGTATGTTAGTGTGGTGAATGCAGAGTGTGTGTTAGTATAGTGAATGCTGAGTGTGTGGTAGAGGATGCAGAGTGTGTGTTAGTGTAGTGAAAGCAGAGTGTGAGTTAGTGTAGTGAATGCAGAGTTAGTGTTAGTGTAGTGAAAGCAGAGTATGTGTTAGAGTAATGAAAGCAGGGGGTGTGTCAGTGTAGTGAATGCAGGATGTGTGTTAGTGTAATGAAAGCAGAGTGTGTGTTAGTGTAGTGAAAGGAGAGCGTATGTTAATGTATTGAATGCAGAGTGGTGGTGATTTCTGCTCACTGCCATCTATTGCTAGTATGAATGAGGAAGGCTAAGATCGAGTGTAATCTGGATGAGATACTGAGATTGGGACAGTCCCTTTAAATCTGGGACAGTTGGAAGGTATCATGATTTCAAATATAAAAAGTAAAATATTTAATCTAAGATTAAAGGAACACTCCAAACACCTAAAGAATTTGCTAAAGTGCTTCATGTGTGGAGACTTCAATAGAAATTGGCACTTTTATAAATTCACCTTGTTACACTAACCTTGTTGGATTAGCTTCCCAAATGATTTGATATGTTTGGATAAAATATTTTTTTTCAGCACACTAAAATATCAAAAAGTTTATCAAGTATAAAAAATGCATACCAAAAAATATCAAACAATTATAACATTTAAATATTCTTCATACTATTAAATCATTTTCAAAGTTTATTCAAAAATATTAACATTTGGAAAGTTATCCAAAAATATTAAATCATAGCCTTAGCACACTAAACAAAAAATGTGCGGGTAGTTGATAAACCAACAGTATCAATTAAAAAAACAAAAAACATTTGTCCCAAGTGTAAATTTGTTTAAGCAATGCCCTCATCCCTTTTTGCTCCTATATGTCATAAATATTTTGCTCAAGTTAACTTGTACTTTTGCCCACAGTGCCATAAAATGTGTTGATGCTTTATGAAAAAAATAAACTATACAAATAACTCAATCTGTAACCACTGCACCACCATCGGTGACACAGCATGTTGAATTATTAGGATCAATATTACTCTCCAGCTGTGACTAGACTCCAACTCCCATAGTTTTCTGCTAGTCTATATATGACAGAGAAGGTTTTAGGGAATTGTAGTCCAACTTAAGCTACGGGCCACATTTTGACTTTTCTGCTCTATATCAACGGGGAAAGTGGCACTCAATGTGATTTTACTGCTTTCAGTTCTAGTTCAAATCCTGGTCAATGTAGATAAGTTAAACAAGGCTAGATTTATAATAACTGTTAAACAGGTAAAACAGGTTTGGGCTTGTCTGCAGATCAGGGAGTTTTGAGGGGGAAGTACGAGAATACCTAGAGACCAATCTGCATTTTACGGTGTCCATCTTTGTAATCTTCCCCGACAACACACCAGGTTTATTCAGATGGTGTTGGTAGCAGCCAGGAAAAGCATTCTGAACACATAGATCTCCATTGAGAAGCCAACCCTGGCACTGTGCCACACCAAGCTGTCCTATGTGTTTAGAATGGAATGGATCAAGGCAACCATTCCAATGTACTAGCTGGTATTTCCTGAGAATACATCAGGGTAGGGAGGGATGAGGCACTTAAAAATGGGTTTTTAATGGGGAAGCTACCTCATCCTCTTTTCCTAGATCCGGGACAATATTCCTACATTTTACCAAGGGACCAATCATGCTCATTTTTCCTGCTATATCCTCCCTGAACTAGCACATGGTTACTCTTTTTATTTGTTTATTTTTATTTGTTTCACAACAAGTTCTCTTCATCTCCCTAATCGGGTCTCTACTTTAAGACACACATAATGTACGATGCTTTGTTTTGTTCTTTCCTTTCATTTTATTAAAATGGATTTGCTCATGTAAATGGAACCCCGACACCCATTCCGCTGCTTAATATCCAATAAAAATGTTTGAAGAAAAAGAACAAAAAAAACCAAAACCTTAATACAGAAATTCATTTTTCACCTCACTGGATAACATAAATTTGCATCCAGTAAATGTACTTTTATTTTATTGCCTTCCTCCTGGCAATAGGTTGATCTGCAAAACACAATCACAATGCTCGTTTTTAATATCTTTTTTTAATATATTAAACTAATTAGAACTACTATGCTTTAACATCTATATTAAAAAAAAAAAAAACCTTATGTATGGGGGGGGGAAGAGGGGCTTTATCAAAAATTGCACCTTTTATGGGAGTTTTTTTCTGGTACGAATGATAAATTCTGATGCTAAAATCCCACTATTGCGCCTGTACCACGGTGTATTCCTTCATGTTAATTTTTGTGAACCACATTCTTTATATTCATGCATTAATGCTCAAAAAAGTATAATATTTTTGCTGTTCTCATCAACCACTCTCATTTTGATGTTGCGAATGCAAGACAGAATACACACAGAATATTTGCGCAGTCTTCTTAGTGTTTCTATTTGCTGATAACGCTGCGATTATTCCTTTTTGTCCCTTCAAATCCAGAGTATAAGATTCAAAATAACATATGCTCATTCTGAACACAAAGGCCACAATGAGACAGCTCCTCTCTTTCTTAGAGTCAGTCAACAGAGGACAAAACCCCTGCAGATTTTGATGAAATAAAGATGAGATGCACGGATGTTTATGGCCAAGGTAACGCTTCCATTATAATCACATAAAGCACTGATACATACACCACCAACTTGATGAACAGCATAAGGGAAACAAATAACAGACACATGTAAGTGTCACATGGCTCTCGCATGCACAGAAGTGCATTTTACTAACAAATGGGAAGAAGGCCTCAGAGCCCTCCAAAACAATTAAGCAGCATTTTGTTTTCATAGGCAGGGGGTCTGGCTCAAGCAACCCTGTAGGCAGACATTGGCAGACTGATTTATGCAAAGCCATTCATCGCACAGCCTTAATTTCTTTCTTTGAATTAGACATTAAGGTCAAACAAATAACATACTCATAAATATTTTGAAATGTCTCAAATATACCGCACGCATGTGGAATAAAAAAAAAATATATAAAGCTAAATAAAATCCTTATTTCTTTAAACTCATCTCGAATGTAGCCAGATGCATATAAATTTCCCACTATCTCATCAAACTCGCACTGTTTGGCCTCTTCTGACTGATATTGGCTCATCATACTTAATCTAGGGTGAAATTTCCTCGTCTGAGCTAAATTACTCGCAGCCATCAAGGGAAGCGATATTTATTTTTCGTGGGGCTAATGACCTGTCCCCCGGATCCGCCCATTGATGGTTATTTACTAGGGCCCAGATGCTTGAGCTCAAAATGAGTGCTAATGTCAGCAGGTGCCATCCCTCATTCAGTTCTCTGATTGAATTGGAGTGATCCCATTGACATTGACTCTGTGACTTTTAAGGCCATTACCCTCAGCAAGAGATGTACCTCTCATCATTGTTGCTGCACTGACAGCTGATTAGCGACAAATTACAAGTAAGACAAGCGAAGATGTTTTTGGGTGGTATTAAAAAAGAGGGGGAGTGTAAAAGGGAAAGTAAAAAGGATGTACTGGGCTGAAAAGAAAACATCGATATTTGGATTTTTAATCTACTACATGTCTGTAACTGTCAAAAATAGCTTATTACAGAGTAAATTAAAAAGCTACATCTTTTGTCCAGGCCTACGTAGAACCATTGCTATGAAGCTATTCTGCACCAACAAACAAGGATATTACATAATTCTTTTATAGAACACCAACCTCAGCCAGGCTCTAGTACAATAGCTAGAATGAGATTGCTGTAATAACTGCTGGTATATAAAGATTTAGCAGCCCAGTACGCATGCAATGTGAGATCTTTATTGGCCTTGTAAAGTAAATGAGCCTTAGTGATTTGCTTTCTTACCATAGTAGCAGCAGGTTAATGCTTTTCTCAGAGTTAAAAGGGCAATGCAGCGATATTCCCTTGCTTTTTGCTTCTTGGCTTTGCAAAGTACTTTGAAAGGGGCATTCATTTGACACGTGAAATAGTGCAAAAAACGACACACACAAAAAAAAAAGCAGAATGATTAAAATTTAGAGTACAACAAACCAAGGGAGTGGAAGTAAAATTACAAAGTTCTGTGTGGATAAATGAAGTCATGGAAGAAAATAAATTATTATCAACAGCAAATACAGGCATACCCCACTTTTAAATACACAATAGGACCAGAGCACGAATGTAAAACGAAAACGTACCTTTTTTCACTTCCCAATGCATGTACTGCATTGCAATAGTAATTTACAGGCATAACTGATACTGCAACTGCAGATTTCCAGCGATTTTATTTCCAATGATTTATTTAGTGATTTCCAGTGGGCTTTTATTCAGTTAAAACAAACAGTAAAAAAAAAAAATCTCATTCCAGATTGTGCCATTTATCTTTAATGTTTTACTCATCTGACAACCTGAAACTGGGAGGAAAAGTAAAATTAACCTGCCCACCGGGCCATTTTCTGTCAATACAGAGCCAGTTTGTATTTGTTAGCAGCTTAGTTGCACACTTTGTTTAGAAACACCTCTTCATCACTTTAAGCATTTATGGTTTAACTTTGAATCCTCAGAATTGTGGCTAATGCAGCTAAGCTGCTAAGCAATAGTTATAGAAAATGGCACCCTTCCACTGGACTGCAGCTGATTGCAGAATATTGACCATGTTTGGGCAGAAAAATATATATATATGTTCAGCTAGGAGTAGACATTATAAATTTAAGATGATTAACCTGTGCCATGTCAGAAGGTGTGAAAAGCTCTTGCCCCAAATACACTGAACTGAGCTGCTCCTGGCGAGAATAGAACCTTTAAGTGCACTTTAAGTACACTTGCAAGTATGTATGTACTCGCGAGTGTATGTAAAGTGAGTGTATGTAAAGCGGGGTATGCCTGTAGTGCAAGCATGTCAAACTAAAAGTCTGGCACGGGCCACATAAACAAGGTTTAAGTTTATGTGGGCCGCAAAAAAAAAATACCTTAAATTTTCACAGAAACGTAGGTTTATTTAAAAAAAATACAGTATAACACCCCCCCAGCATCCCCCCTCTGCTAAATCCCAGTCCCCCCTCTACTAAACCACAGGAACCCCCATCACCCTGTGCCAAATCTGATCCTCCCGCTGACACACACACACATACTCAGACAGACACACTGACAAACACACACATACTCACTGACACACACATACTCACAAACACACAGACAGACACACACACACTCACTGACAGACACACACACACACTCACTGACAGACACACTCACTCACTGACAGACACACACACACACTCACACATTCTTTCATGCACATACTTAACTTTATTGCTCTGGGGTCCTTCTGGCTGCTCCTCACTGCTCCCGTGTGTGGTTTAGTGATGCTGGATGCCGGAATATGACGTCATATTCCGGCACCCGGCTTCACTACAGACGGCGCGCATGAGGAGCAGGAACACTGAGCTCCCTCGCTTGCCCTCCTCCCTGGCCGGGTAAGCTTTAGCAGAGTAGTAACCTGCAATATGGGGAAAGCAGGTGCCTACTCTGCTTTCACACCAGCATGTACTCGCGGCTCGCTGGGCCGCAAAGATCGTCCTTGTGGGCCGCGAGTTTGACATGCTTGCTGTAGCGCCTTTAGGGGGAGTGTCGTTAAATAGGGGAAGTGTCTTTAAAAATAAAAAAATAAAACTTACTATTATTTTACCTAAACAATACAGTTTTCTCAAGGTAAACAAATAGTAAATCATGTGTTCTATGAGTGCAGTTCTTGCGTAAACGTGAAATATAACAAAAACATGTTCAAATGTACAGTGAATACCACTCATATGTAAGCTCATTTCAGCAAGGTCCTCTTTATCCTATTGTTCCTGTCAATTTTTGTAATAGTTTATCTCATGTATACCATTGTACAGTGCTGCAGAACAAGCTGCAGCTATATAAATGACAATAATAACAATTGGTATAATAAAATTAAATACATACAATTTTCCATGGGTTTTTTTCTTTTCATTAAACTGGAAAGTGTGTAGAATTGACAAGCAATTTGCAAATATTAGGTCAATATAGCCAAATATAAACATGGCTATTTTTCGAACTTGGCTTCTTTGGAATTTGTAGCCTTTGCTTCCATTTTTAACTTAATATATATTTATTAGGAGTAGGTTCTTTGAGAAACCAAACATTCAAGGGAACTTTTTGGTTATTTTAAGTTATTTTCTTGTTACTGGGACAGTGTTGCATTTCTAACAACAACAAAAAACACTTGACACATGCTGTTCCTACATTTCAGTAATGATGTTTTATTCCAAAAATAGTGAATTATGGTCCAGAGAATTCAGCAAGGTACAGAAATAAAAAAATGAAAAAAAGTCACAAGGTAAAAAAAAAAAAAAGTCAATATATATTAGCATGGCATTAGCAAAAACAAAAAAAATGCACAACATTACAAATACATATTTATAAAGCAGAAATAAAAAAGCAACTTTTATACAGCTTTTTAACTTTTACTTAAAAATGCCTATGGTGTATGCTGATTAACAAAATGCCATGGTGTTTACAGATCTTTGTCATATCAGGGCTCAAAATATCTACTCATCCACTAGCCACTGGCAAATGGAAATTGGCAGCAGTTCATTAAAACAGTGGCAGTCCTCCCTCCTTAACTTTTAATCTTTTAACCACCTGGTAGTCCCTGTGACAGTGCCTGATTGGAAATGATTTTTCCAGGAATGCTCAGTGGTTGCATGCCTACCTAGCACTGCAAGGGTTAAAAAATAGAGCAAGGCTTCTGCCTTGCATATAACAATATGCATATGTATAAGTATACATACACATTCTCCCTTTTACAAGTTGTATGCAAGCCGGGACCATGGAGCGTTCACACTCAGAGGACCCTCAGGTAGGATCTACTTCACCGACCCTGGCTGCCCAACCTACCCTCTACTGGGTTAGCCCCAAAGATTTTTAGAAAAAACAGATTGAAGACCCCACACTAGAGGCAAGCAGATGTCCCATAGGGAGATGTAGAGCAGGAAAAGTTCCAGTGGGAAAACGGGCTACTTTACAGAGTGACAGAAGGATGGAGGGGTGCTGCCCAGGTATCCAAAAGGCAGGTAATAGTTAATAACCCAGGGCCTTTTTGGAGGGAATTCCCTACCTCCTTGGCCCACCAATCTCGCCCTATAACCACCAGGGAGCAGCTCTTCCACGCAAGGATGTAAGCCTTGTTAAATCACAGATGGCTCCAACCGCATAGAAATCTGTTCGGTCAACCTTTCCACGGTCAGTCAGCTAAACCTTTGAGGTGATGGCGTTCAGACAATACCCCATGGATCCGAGCACTATTTTCACAAAAGGGTGATCGGATCAGACCTTTTCGAATGATGTATAACATGTGGGGATATCTGGATGTTTAATGTACGTTTTGGGGGTATTTCTGTATTGCACTCTCTGTATCTGGGAGATAATTAGTTTACAGAGTATTAACTCAATAATCTCCCAGACACAGAGACGTGTGCTTTTTCTTAAAGAAAACCCTTATCAAGTTGCGACTAAAGTTTGGGTATATGGGAGTAATAATCACTACTTCAATACGGGACCTGGGAGGGACTACGACGCAGGTACCACTCTGGGTATAGACTCTCCGTTACATTGACCTATTTGGTCTGCACGAGCCGTGATCTATATAATGGGTTGTGATCCCTGTAAAAGGAGAGAAAGAGGTCTGCGTTGAGCAAAGGACAAACTCCTGGACTTGGCGGGTCCCTTGGCCCATATTATGTTTTTTGGGAAATTAGGCTTTCTTGAAAGTGGATTCCGTTGATGTTAACATGGGCACATGACATGATGGAGTGGTATCAGCAATATTTTTGACTCCTAGGCAATGCCAATGTTGCACTCTTTGAGATAAAGCAGTGCTGCTGCAACTTTGACACTAAGGTGGCAGACCTCACCTCTAAAGGTCTTGGCCTGCAAGCACAGGGCATGCTTTTTTAATTTATATTTTATTAAATTTATATTTGCATTAAACAATTTTTTTCATCGTATGGTAAAGTAAAAGAAACACTTGTATGCATGAGCATGATAACATCAGACATGGGTAGTTGTCATGGTATTACAGTACACAACAGGGACCAGAATATCATTTTGCCTCTTTATAAATCACTGGTAAGACCACATATTGAATATGCTGTGCAATTTTGGGCACCTGTTCTAAAGAAGGATATTATGGCACTAACAAAAGTGCAGAGGCGGGCTACAAAATTAATAAAAGGAATGGAACATATCAGCTATGAAGAAAGGTTAACAAATTTAAACCTATTTAGTTTAGAAAAACGTTGCCTGAGAGGAGATATGATAACATTATACAAATATATTCGGTGCCAAAACAAACCATTGTGTGGAAATCTATTCACAAACCGGACTTTACATAGGTCACGAGGTCATGCGTTTAGAATGGAAGAAAGAAGATTTAGTCTAAGGCAAAGGAAAGTTTTTTTTTTACTGTAAGAACAATAAGGATGTGGAATTCTCTGCCTGAAGAAGTGGTTTTATCAGAGTCCATCCAGATGTTCAAACAGCTACTAGATGCATACTTACAGAATATTTAAGGATATAATCTTTCAATGTAGAGTAATAACTGCTTGATCCAAGGATAAATCTGACTGCCATTCTGGGGTCAAGGAGGAATTTTTTTCCTAGCTTGTTGCAAAATTGGAAGTACTTCAAACTGTGTTTTTTGCCTTCTTTTGGATCAACAGCAAAAAACAAATGTGAGGAAGGCTGAACTTGATGGACGCAAGTCTCTTTTCAGCTATGTAACTATGTAACAGTAAGTAACTCTATATTATAATAGCAAGGGCTATACTCGGCTTCTCGGGGGTAGCGTCAGGAGGACCACCTATTAAGTGGTAGTGTCAGGAAGACCACCTATTAAGTGTGAGTGCATGGGTTTGGATCTGTGCTCAGGGTTTGTCTTTGGTGGTGCTCCCTGGTGCTTTATGGGATGTGTCCCCCAGTAACCTGAGATAGGGTTGGGACTTCCCCCGGAGTGTACGTTGGCAGACCTAGGGTCTTCAGAAATGTCAGTATCTCCTGATGATGTCAGCGACAGGCTCTGTCCTTTATCCACTAGCAGGGATCCCTCCAGTCCCCAGCGGTATTTTAGAGAACAGTCCCGCAGTCTTCTGGCTACAGGTGCCACTCTCCGTCTTTCAGTCAGGATGGCAAATGGTAGGTCTGCATAGATGGCCACTTCATGAACCTCATACTGGATTGTGCCCCGAACCCTGGAGCCTCTCATAATTGCGGATCTTACCGCAACGTCTCGTGTTATAGCGATGGCGTCCCTGGGTGACTCACTCGGCGCAGCTGCCTATTGGCGTATTCTGAACGCTGTCGTGATGTGTGGGATGTCGGAATTGTTGGTTAAGCCCAGTGAGGCTATAAGACCATGTGTATATTGTGGGAGCTCACCACTTCCAACTGACTCCGGAATACCCCTGAGGCGTAGATTTTGGCGCCTGTGGCGCATTTCAGGCGTGGTCACCGCCAGGTGTAATTCCTGTACTTGAGAGGTAAGGTTTTCGATTTGGCTGCTGGCAGTTTGCAGTTGTGTGTCTCTGGAGGATTCTCTTGTTTCCAGCTCTCTAACCTTTTGGTGTACCACACTGATTTCAGTCTGGACAACCTGTAGGTTTTCCTTCCAGACTTTTCTTAGGTCTGTGAGAAGCCTCTTAATATCACCTTTTGTGGATGGTGCTGTGTCTTCTTCTGATTCTGATGATCGATCATCCCCTCCAGACTGGGACGAAGCCAGGGGCTCTCCTTCCTCCTGTGATTTATCCGGGGCCTCGGGCTCAATTAGGGCCTTAGGCACCATCTTGGGATGTTGCTGCGGCCCTGGCCTCCCGAAAGTATATCGGGTAGTCGCGGGTCTTCTGGGCGATATTGCTGTCGGTTCTTGCGCCCCATAGTGTCTCTCTGGGGAACCTATTAATTGGTCAAGAGATGATGCTCGTCTCATGAATGCAGAGATTCAGAATCTTCGAGCAAAAGGTGCCATTTAACCAGTGCAAGATTGTAGAGGGTTTTTCTAAAAAAAATTGTAAAGAAAAAGACAGGAGATTTCCATCCCTTAACCTAAGTGGTTTACCATCACTTCAAGATGGAAGGCATCAACTTACTCCAGGATCTTCTCAAATAAATATTAGCTTCCGCACTGTGATCTAAAGGATGCCTATCTGTTAGTGCCCGTTCATCTGGTTAATGGATGTTATCTGCGTTTTTGCTGGTGCGATTTTCCCTAGCAGCTAACCTGCCTCCAGTATGGTTTTTCACCAAACTCCTCAAGTCGCTTATGGCGTACCTGTGGGCCTGAGGTTTTTGCTGTATTGTCTATGTGGACGATCTTTTGATTTTCTGTTTCAAAGCTTTGAGGTTGTGACACTCTCACTTCATGGTATGTTTTTTTGAATCCCTTGGTATTATCATGAACTGTCTGAATGAACATGAAAAGTTTGCTCAGATAATTCTCTTTGTGGGTTAAGAGAATGACTTGACCTCATGCACCCTCCTACTCCCTTCTTTAAATATAACTTCTATTTGCAAGGAAATTCATCTGGCTCTTCATCAGTAGTCTATACTTTTTTAGTGCCTTTAAGCGCACATTGTGGGTTTTCTTTTGCTGATTATCCAACCTGTTTTCCCAGGACTTCTCCATTACAAATTGATGCAATTGATAAAAGCAAGTTTATTTTTATTTTTTCAAAGGGTGATTTGATATGCTATGGTTTTCACTTTTCAGAGATTCGGATGCCTTGAATTGTTAGCGCCTCCCTTCCATCCATTTCATTTAGCCGGTCAATGTTAAGACGAAGCCTTAGTCTCCAAGGTTACATATGACACCTCTCACCTGGAGACTTATGCAGCACGCGCTTGTCAGGGATTTTGAGATCTCACTGCAATTTCCTGTCTTATTATTATTCTATTACTGAGGTTTATCCCATAGTGCCTAAGTCCTCCCATATACTTTGAGAGTTCAGTAAGTGCTCTCTTGATTTTTATCCTTGTTTTGTTTCTACTCATGTGCTCTCTGATACTATCATCATGCTGTTGGTATTCATACCTATCCTTACACTATGATCATCTGCTGTAGACATACCCTCTTTTTTTTTTTTTTATACATATTCTAGCATATGTTGCAACATATATATTATTGTTTTACTCCTTCATTTTCTATTTGGCCAGTATTACTTTTGGTTACCACCTGCCTGGCTGTCATGACTACAATTATTTTATATACTATATTTCTCTTTTAACCTGCCACATCTGAATTATTAATGTATTTTGCTACTGTTTTAAATTGCTGGTATTTTGCTACTGTTTTGTTATGAATGTTTATCATTATGGGCATTGCACTTTGTTTTTGTTTACATGTCTTACTATGGTTACTACACACACCCCTTTGAGGTGTGCCTTTCTTTTTGCACCTTTTTGGCAGGTATATATTCTGTGAAACTCATTGTTTTTGTCATATATGATTATGGCTTGATACCCAAATGTTGTATATTTGTTGTGTTCCTGTTTCTAATCAATGCAGTTTGAAGTTTTGATCCTGTTGAACCTGAGGATTATCTACTTTGGACGATTTGGAGGCTATTGTCCTCATATTTTTTTTTTTTTTGACAATCTTTATTTTTATGTTTTCAGTAAAACACAAGGCAGGCATAACAGAAATACTGAGATAATATAATAATAATTTGCGTATAACGGCTGACCAGTAACCTCAGTCAACCGGGACTGTGGTGCCACCTAGTGACTATGCAGTGGCATGGCTTATACAGTGTGTGTGTCACTGCATCAGGGAGGTTATGGTCTAAATGGCCAATTCTAGGACATCTGGTGGTTCTACCTGCTACATTTCAACTCAGTATTTCCATCAGATTGAGCTTCCTGGGACAGAGAAATGATACGTGTTTGGAGGCCAGGTGGACTGATTGGGGCATAGCCTTATGTCAGGATCTGTCTAGTTTGCTCAGATATGCGCCACCAGCCGGTGTTGTGTCTCATGTTTATGATGTATATAGTGGGTGGGTGTTAGATATAGGAAAGGGCTGGTAATGGGGAGAAGGAGGGGGAGGGTGAGAATGAGGATCTTCACCGGTCCGGGCCAAGCCCCAGCATCGACCCTCACTTCCTTCCGTGCGAAGTGCACAGGCTGTCCTGCTCCCACAATGTGTCTGTTGGTCCCTCGGAGAATCTGATCTTAGGTATGTGGCAGTTATTTCCCCCAGTGAGCGAATCTGTCGGATTACTTTTTAATCTTAGGCGGGTCTACTGTCATTGGTGGGACAGACTTCCGATGTGAGTGGTTGGGATGCTGATTCTTGGTGTGTTGGCGGCTGAGAGTCGTCCTCTCTGTGAGAGATGTAATCAAGCCAGTGAGTCCAGAGTAGAGCACATCGTTCGGGGTTTCCCAGTATGTCAGCAGTGAGGCTTTCCATGCTGTGTATTGTCTCCACGTGTTCCATCCGTTCGTTGACCGTCAGTACGTCTGGTTTTCCCCACTTTGCGGGTATGAGTGTGTGAAGAATCACCCTCAATTCGTTTTTATTTTCTCTCCCTGTTGTTGTATTCGTGAGATTTGTTACCCGTATTACTGGTGCATTTGTTATTTTCTGTACGTTCAAATCCCTTGTTCGGTAAAATCACTATTTTACCGAACAAGGACCACCCTGGGTAGCAATTAGAACATAGAATCGTGTGTAACCGCAAGTAATTGAGAGTTCCCGGGTGGCCGCCATTTCGGGAGCCAAACACGTGGCGAAGAACAATGGATGGCGGCCATCTTAAACTCCCGAACAGCCAGTCAGCGGGACTTAGGCGTCGACCGCCTGGAACTCTTTTTGGCATAGCCCTCCAGCATGACCCAGTCCCCCATGGAAGTCCCGCCTGATCTATTTCCACAAACTTGACACGAACGGCGGTCGGGAAATTCAATCTACCGAATGAGGGGAACACTTTCCACGAACTCTCTGTATCTTAACCCTGGTAGTTTTCGTGTAAATTGATGCCGGAGACCGGCTCTTAGCCCCAATTTCATGGAACTCTAAATCGGATACCAGCATGCAAGGAGCCGGTCAAACTTCCACTCGACGCGACACGAAAACTACCGAACGGATTTTCGTGAAATTTAAGTATGTTGCTTCCCAGACCATCAGCTAATTATGTTTGTATGTAATATAAAAAGTACTTTTCTGAAATTGTTGAAAACTGTAATGTTTCTGGCCAGTAAATCAGACTTGTTCCAGCATTAATATAAACCAAAACAAAGAAGATTCGGGATATGGCTGTGTAAATCTACAGAGAAAGCATAAAACAAAACATAGTGTGATATTGTTATAAAACACAATATTTCATGCGCAGTAATCTTGTGCACTCACAGGATGTAGACAGTAAAAGCGCTCTTAAGGTGCCTTCCCCAATGAAATGGGGGGCTAGCTGGTATTCCTTATCACCTCTGGATCCTTGTTCCACCAAAAGACATCCACAGGTCAGGGTTCAATAATAAAAAATTTATTTAGATAAAAAGTGTAGTCACCATTTCAGCATAGGATATAAATAACAAAAGGGTGTCCTACGCGTTTTGTTCTATAAGAACTTCCTCAGGGACCACAATTAAAAACAATAATAACAATGTATCAATGTACAATACATGAACATATCCTATACAAATCCCCCCTCCCTGTGTCCTTAAATAGGGCTAATCCCTAAAGTCTATTGGTGGATCCAGTAGGTGTGTAAATCCTCCCTGATTCTAATTATAGGACTAATCTTCCTGTGGCAGCTGTTTTTCATCCATTCATCTTCCATAATTTGTAATTCGCGCCTTTTTCGGCAAATACCGGAAGTAGTCATAATTTGCCGAAACCGGAAGTGACGTCGCGGGAACGTCCGCGTTCCACATGCGTTCCACCAGTAACGTCTCCATGGCAACCGGACATGATCAAGTCATTCAAAGGTCAAATGGAACACAGGACAAATAAAAAGCCCCATTCTGCTAGAGAAAAAAACTGTTAAACATGTTATAACTGTTATTCGATTTATTTATTGCCACACGGACTTTGTGGTATATTTGCTACAATGTCCGTGTGCAATACGTGGGACGGACTAAAAGGATTTTGAAGGTTCGCCTATTAGAACATCTTAATAATATCAGAAAGAGACTGATGACACACTCAGTCCCAACTCATTGTACATCATGTCCCCTCTTTTCATTCAAGGATTTTAGATGTTGGGGAATTGAACGAGTCCATCCCTTTTGGCGTGGGGGCAGGGACGTATTAGCCGCGAGGCAAACAAGGCATTTGCCTTGGGCGGCATTTTTCAGGGGGCGGCAAAAAACGCCGCCCCCCAAATGCCCAGGGCAAATGCCTAGTTAGCCTTGCGGCTAACTGACATCCCAGGCGGTCGGGCGGCTGGCGAGGGAGCACTTCCTATGAGCTGTCTGTTTAGCTCCCTCGCGCGCCGCACAGTGAGGCTGGGAGCCGGAAGATGACGTCATCTTCCGGCTCCCAGCCTCACTCTGCAGCCAGCGCGAGGGAGCTGAGCAGACAGCTCATAGGAAGTGCTCCCTCGCCAGCCGCCCGCCTGCCAGCGCCGCCCGCCCGACCGGCAGCCACTGGACCACCAGGGAGAGAGAGACCTCCCCCCCCCCAGCACTCCCAAAGGTAAGGAGGTTGGGGGGGGATTTAAATAAAAAAAAAAAGTTAATCTGTGTGTGTGTCTGACTGTGTGTGACTGACTGTGTTTGTGTATGTGTGTGTGTGTGTCTGACTGTGTCTGTGTATGTGTCTGACTGTCTGTGTATGTGTCTGACTGTGTGTGTGTTTGTGTCTGTGCGTCTGTGTGAGTGTGTGTGTGTGTCTGACTGAGTGTGTGTGTGTCTGACTGTGTATGTGTGTGTGTGTCTGACTGTGTATGTGTGTGTGTATGTGTCTGACTGTGTGTGTGTGTGTTTGTGCCTGACTTTGTGTGTGTATGTGTGTGTGTTTGTGCCTGACTGTGTCTGTGTATGTGTGTGTGTATGACTGTGTGTGTGTTTGTGTTTGTGTCTGTCTATGTGTGTGTTTGTGTCTGACTGTGTGTGTGTGTGTGAGTGTGTGTGTGTGTATGTGTCTGACTGTGTGTGTGTATGTGTCTGACTGTGTGTGTGTGTATTTAGAAGGTGGGGCGTGGGGGAAGGGTTGGGTGGGGGTGGCGCGGGGAGAGGGGGGTGCCTGAGTTTTGTCCTGCCTAGGGCAGCACAAAACCAGGATACACCACTGCGTGGGGGCAATAGAGTTCAAAGACTAGCCCAAAGGGAGACGTTCTGGATACATAAATTACAAACCCTCTCACCTAAGGGTCTCAATATAGATATCGATTTAATTTGTTTTTTGGATTAATATGGCCTAAAAGCTTCAGAACAGATAGTTAGGATATGTGTGTTTGCCTTTAATTTGGGTTGTTTCTATAGTTGAAAGCTAATCCCCATTTAGAGAGAGGATTTATATATATATCAAATGCCAAGTTATTTCATATTCCTTATATTTTATTTTATCTCCTTTTTTTATAATTTGTGATTTATTGTTCTATATGACCAAAAATCACAAAAGATTATAATAAAAATACAATAACCGATTATTCTAATATAAATAATGGGTCTGCTCTAAGGATTTTTAGAGCTGGTATAAATTGATTGTGGTAGATTCACTAAATAAAGTTTATATGGGAAGCAGTCATTTTATGCACTTTATTTCCTAAGCTACAATTCACTATCCCTTTTTGTAACCATAGCAATGGATTACTTTAATGTGTTTAATGGGCTTGTCTCAAAGATTTCTATGGGGAGCACAAATAATAACACGACAAATTGAAGTTTAAACTGATACAGTGATGAATTGATTACGGTGTCCACTTTTATTAACAATGTATAAAGTTTAAAAAAAAAACCTCAAATAACAGACATAGGAAACATGATCACTTTATAATATGAAGCCTTTGGCTTAGACTATATTGAGGTATTATGATCACTGGGTATAATATGAGGATTAACACTATTTTGTGTGATAGGATTAATGAGGAGGGTGATATATATATAAATAATGGTTGAATATGTTAAACATGTTTAACAGTTTTTTTCTCTAGCAGAATGGGGCTTTTTATTTGTCCTGTGTTCCATTTGACCTTTGAATGACTTGATCATGTCCGGTTGCCATGGAGACGTTACTGGTGGAACGCATGTGGAATGCGGATGTTCCCGCGACGTCACTTCCGGTTTCGGGAAATTATGACTACTTCCGGTATTTGCCGAAAAAGGCGCGAATTATAAATTATGGAAGATGAATGGATGAAAAACAGCTGCCACAGGAAGATTAGTCCTCCAATTAGAATCAGGGAGGATTTACACACCTACTGGATCCACCAATAGACTTTAGGGATTAGCCCTATTTAAGGACACAGGGAGGGGGGATTTGTATAGGATATGTTCATGTATTGTACATTGATACATTGTTATTATTGTTTTTAATTGTGGTCCCTGAGGAAGTTCTTATAGAACGAAACGCGTAGGACAACCTTTTGTTATTTATATCCTATGCTGAAATGGTGACTACACTTTTTATCTAAATACATTTTTTATTATTGAACCCTGACCTGTGGATGTCTTTTGGTGGAACAAGGATCCAGAGGTGATAAGGAATACCAGCTAGCCCCCCATTTCATTGGGGAAGGCACCTTAAGAGCGCTTTTACTGTCTACATCCTGTGAGTGCACAAGATTACTGCGCATGAAATATTGTGTTTTATAACAATATCACACTATGTTTTGTTTTATGCTTTCTCTGTAGATTTACACAGCCATATCCCGAATCTTCTTTGTTTTGGTTTATACTATGTATGATATAGGTCGCTTGTTTGGGTAACGACCTAGGGAGGCTGTCATACATCTTTATAAGCTAAGTATTATTGCTTTTTATATTATTTATTGTTTGTATATTTTGGGATATACTTATAAGCTATTGTTCCAGCATTAAGCCTTGGCTCATGTATGGATTATTTCGCGATTACAGCGATATTTCTTCTCGTGGATTATTGGGATTACTCTGCTATTGGGAAAAGGAAAACTAGACAGTGATATTGATATATAGTGCTTTAGCAGCGTTTAAGAAGTGTCTTGGCTTTTTTTAATAGATGGAAATAGGAAGCTTTGTATGGTGGAGCAGCATCGGTAGTAGTCGTAGCTCTATGTCTGAATCAGCTATTTCCTTGATCAAGCTATGTATCCTCTGCCAGTATGGTGCTATTTTCGGGCAGGACCACCAGATGTGTAGGGTATCTCCAGTTACTTCTGTGCAGTTGGGTCGGGGTTCTGTACAAGTGAGCGATAAGTTTATATTTTAGTGTCAATCATTCCTTGGTGAGCCAGTTCATGTATCTTCTGCCACTGGTTATCTGTCATTGTGACCCCCGTGTCCCTTTCCCACGCCGGCGTGTAGATGATTGTTATTCCATGACTTAAGTGTGTCCTGGCGGTGCAGGGGCTCTCAAATGTGGTGAGATCTCTGCATAAGAGGTGAATACCTGGTTTTGAGCAAAATGTTGTGCTATTTGGTTATAGTGATATTTCTGGAGTCCCATGGGGAAGCACATTAAGGTGCTTGAGAACGGGGCCATCGTTCTATTGATTAAAATATATTCAGTCTGAAGTCGTGAGTCCTTTCAGGTCCGAGGGTGTTAATCCCCTGGCTACCTCCGTATTATGTGTAATTGGTATCATTGGGGAGGGGGTTGATGATAGTTCCTGTGTCACTCTCCATTGTACGACCAAGTAGCCCCGCAGACACATATTCACATATGCTGCAGCAAGAATTATTTTGCAATCTGTAGTCAGTAACCTTGTGCATACAAGTGCTATACTTTGTAGTGTATGTGTTAGAGGACAAATATCGAGCAGTGATTTGATCCTTCAAATAAGTATGGCTGTTTTACATAACGAAGGTTGTCTTATTTGGAATTGTCTAGTTTGATTTATTACTGTCTTTAACATGACATTAGAGGTTGAAATGATCAGATATACTATTCAATATCATATTCACTAAGAGAACATTTCTAATTTGTATTATCTAAACAAGCTGCAAGAAGATAAGGCAGGCTCATCTATATCAATACATCTTCCTCAAGACGGTGATATAATAAATTAAACAAAATTTTGCGACTGATCAGTCCTACAAATGAATTTGCAGTAATATACTACTTTTTCAGATTTGATAAAAGCCAATTTAAGTTATTAGATTACAACTTAAACGGACACTAAGCACAAAAACAACTGTAGCTTAATAAAGCAGTTTTAGCGTATAGGTTATGTATGCATATACATGCATACACTAATCAGCCATAACATTACAATCACTGATGGGTGAAGTGTCAATGGAACCTGTCAAGGGGTGGGATATATTAGGCAACAAGTGAACAGTCAGTTCTTCAATGTTATATGTTGGAAGCAGGGAAAAGATCTGACTGACTCTGACAAAGGCCAAATAGTTATGACTTGACGACTGGGTCAAACCATCTCCAAAATGGCAAGTCTTGTGGGATGTCCAGTATGCAGTGGTTAGTACCTACCAAAGGTGGTGCAAGGAAGGACAACTGGTGAACCGGCATCAGGGTGATGGGCAAACAAGGTTTATTGATGCACATGGGGAGCAGAGGCTAGTCTGTCTGCTCCAATCACACAAAAGAGCTACTGCGGCTCAAATTGCAGAACAACTTAATGCTGGCCATGATAGAAAGGCCAGCACACAACAAAGAAAATGTTGTGGTCAGTGTAGTGTCAAAACTATATACATTCACTTAGTGCAGCAAAAGTGTATAAGGCTGCTATAGTTCATCAGCAGCAAATTGTAACAGCAAAAAAGGAGGTTACACAATGCACACCATAGTAGATAAGGACAACTCATAGAACCATACATTTATTTGACAAGCACATGAAATAAACGTTTCTGGAACCCTCTTTCTTCCTCAGTGTGCAAATGCCAATTTTTGTACACTGAGGAAGGGATAGGGGTCCTGAAAAGTTTGTCTTTTCGATGCTCTTCAAATAAAAGTATGGTTCCACAAGTGGGCCTTATCTACTAAGCTGCACATTGTTTTACCTGCTGTTTTTTATGATAGAAAGGTGTCAGAACACACGGTGCATCGCAGTTTGGTGTGTATAGGCCTGCGTAGCTGCAGGCTGGCGTGAGTGCCCATGAGGTCCCCTGTCTATTGCAGAAAGCGCCTTCAATGGGGACATGAGCATCAGAACTGGACCATGGAGCAGTGGAAGAAGGTTGCCTGATCTGATGAATCCTTTTTTCTTTTAAACCAGATGGATGGCCGGGTGCATGTGTGTTGTTTACTTGGGGATGAGAGGGCAGCAGGACACAATATGGGAAAAATGAAGGCTGGCAGAGGCAGTGTTATGCTCTGGGCAATGTTCAGCTGAGACATTTATATATTTATTTTATATATATATATATATATATATATATATGTAAAATGAGGATCATTTCTAGAAAGGTACCACCTACCTAGAGATTGCTGCAGATCACGTACACCTCTTCATGGCAATAACATTCAGAGATCTTATAGAGTCAATGTTGCACACATCAGAGCTATTCTGGTAGCACAAAGGGGACCTACACAATATAAGTCAGGTGGTTTTCATGTTGTGGCAGATCAAGGTATATACAGGCTTAG
The DNA here is from genome assembly GCA_933207985.1 of Pelobates cultripes. Lineage (NCBI taxonomy): Eukaryota > Metazoa > Chordata > Amphibia > Anura > Pelobatidae > Pelobates > Pelobates cultripes. Next base: position 195,055,989 of record OW240917.1, read on the forward strand.
GAGGCAAGGAAACTGGTAATGTATGATTTCTTATATCAATGTCTCATTACGTATTTGTCATAGTGGATTTATGTTCACCTAATTTCTGTTAGTAAATCCATAAGCGGAAGAGCTGATAGACTATAACCATATCCCAATCTCCTAGTAGCAGAAAAGCACAGCGAATTATGATAAAGATGGACAGACAAGAAGAGATGAGCACATTCATGGCTTATGGTAGACAGACAGATAAGTAGACAAATAGATATAGCTACACTATGCCTAAGCTTTCCCATAATGTGTATTTTCACTGGTTTAGCAAACCAAATATTTTTGTTGTAGCTGTAACTGTTTGTGTGTGTAGGTTATTGTAGTGAATGTGATGCCAGGTTTACAATGAAGTGGTGAGTATGATTTTCCTTGAATGTAACATAATATGGATAACACAATGTTCTGTGTCATTTTACCCCCTATGTAACATACAGTGCCATCTAGATTTACAACACACCTAGGATCCATTGTCTAGGAAGCATTAATTTGCATAAACAGATGATCCAAGATAAAAAAAAAAAATCCATTAAACAAAGATGAAATTGATCAATTTTCTCTGCCAAGACAAATCTTAAATCTTTAAAAGATGTGGTCATTATTGCACTAGCCCCATTTCAGAAATAATGTATTAAAGTAAAATCATCCAGTAGCAGCCATTTCCAGTTTTCCAATTATCTTTAAGAAAAGCTTATTCTGTGGACAATAAAGCACATTACTGCACAATATGATACAGTCCATAAAGATCACAATGTTTTATGAAAGGTTAAAGAAAGCTCAGCACATTTAGGGGACTGCCATAACCCACAAAGACTTTCAGGACCAAGCTCGGTACAAAGGTTTCCCACTCTGTTTTACTGAAAGCAATATTCATATTAATTGATTTTCTTTTCCTTTATAAGTGGATGAATCTGAAATAAAGTCATAAATACAATATAAACCATGCTCAGGTAACCAAACAGCTAAAGCTTAACCTGCATATAAAATATAAGCAGTGTATTAAAGTCATGTCATAAAGTCTTGTGTTTGAATAGAACTTGCGGCTTTGTTAAAAGTAATAAATACCAGCTTTACATTTTGGGATCCTGCATACTTGTATTTATTTAAAGGGGAACAGACACGTCTCTGGAATTTACACCACCGAATTAAACATAAAAAATAACCTGGTGTAAACATTTATGAGATGCTCTGTTTTCTTTTCAATGTATAGAAAAGATAATGCAAATGAAACATCATAAACCAGTTTAGACAAGGCGACAGCGGCTGAATTATGGCTGGTGCAGTCGCACAGGAGCTGAGTGCAGGTCACTTCCTCCCAGTTGCATAGAGGCTGGAGGCAGAAAAAAAAGAGTCACAGGCTCAAGGAACAAGGAGAAATTGAGCTGTTCCAGCCATACACTCCTATCAGCCTCAGCCAGCAGCAGAACCTCAAACAAGCCGCCCTCCTGTACACAAAAGACATGTTAACAGGAGGGTGGCTATGTGTGTCTGTGGGTGTATCTGTTTGTCAGTGAGTGTATGTGTCATTGTGTGTATGTGTCTGAGTGTGTATCTATGTGTAAGTGTGTGTATCTGTTGTCAGTGAGGGCATGTGTCAGGATGAGTGTGTGTTAGAGTGTGTGTATCTGTGTTGTCTAGAGTAGTTCCGCCACTGCAAGCAATAACCAGGGCAAACTGCAAATGAAGAGGAGAATTAGAAACATAATTTAATTTTTTTTTTTCTCTTCTCTTGAAGCTTTCTCTACATTGGCTGCCAGTAGCAAAGGATAGCGCTTATAACAATTATAGACAGGAAGTTAAGAAAGAGGCACCCAAATGCAGTATGAAGACATGTAAATAACTCCATTTAATTTTTTTTTCACATTCCAAAAATAGATATTTGTGAAATTAAGTAATATAAAAAATTCTCCATGTGACTATTCTCCAGGGTTCTTGAGTACCACTCGCACATGGTGCAGTAACAATGGATTGACCTGGTTAAAGGTAGCTTAGAATCATCTTTATTTATAACTATATGGAACTTTGGACATTCAATATGTGCACCTGTGGCCCAAACTCTGAAAATGTGGAATGTGATCTGCAAGGCTCAGCATATTTCCCCCAGTCCTATGGTTCCAATTACGGATAATGGGGCAAAGGGGGGTATTGCCACCAAAAGCCTGGGGCTTCTTGGGAGTTGCAGAATATATCCCTATACGCAGGTGTCTGTGGAACACGGGATTGGCTTAAATGTTTGACGGCATCACGCTGATCCAAGTACATATCTTCTGGTATTCTCAGCTTCAGCACGTTTAATACACCCATGCAAACAAAACCGCTCTTCATCGAGATCTAACATGGTTTGAAGAGCTGTGTAATGGCAGGACTGACCTCACTAAAGCTGTATCCTTGCTCTACCAACATCTACTGGTCTGACACCTCGATAATAACCACACCTTTAAGAGGCTCTTCTGCCTTCTGGAAGAATGACTAGTGCTTTGGAGCAGTGGCTAGACAGGGTGGAGGAAATCCAGCATACAGAATCATTACATGCATCCGTCATAAGAAATGGCGTAAAACATGCAGAGCCTTGACGACCTTGGATGGAAGTATTGGCAGGCAGGGATGGTCAAACGGATGGGGAGCCACAGATGGGGAGAGATTTTAGGAGAGTGAGGTCTGCTTTCTAACATTTATATTTCTTTACTCCTTCACTTATTGCTTGCTTCTTTACTTATAGTAGTCAACTTATCTGTTACTCTTGACGTCTTCTGATATTGCCATATTAAACTGAGGATTTTTTTTGTAGATAATTGTCAGATATAAGAGTAACCACAAGGGTGGTCCTCAATTTTTGTTAGTCCTTTCTGGACCACTTTTACTTGTGATTATACTGGCATAGAGATTTAATAAGGAGAAATGGGAGAAGTGCTTATAGCATGCACCGGCTGCCTCTGTCACATCACTACAACGTTAAAGTGTGCCCAATATGAGAGGGAGTAACCTCATATTTGGGTTTGGCTGTAAACAGTACAACCATTTTTGATAATTCTCACCACATAATGTATGGCTGCGAGAGGGTACCTCTGGGGGATGCATAGCATTACATCGGAATCATATTTTCAATATGCCATAATTTAGGATTATGAAGTTGTGTACACATATTATATGTCACTTTGAAAAAGCCCATTTGGGTGAAACGCGTTCGTGTTTCAATGTAATTGTTTTTATTTTTGTTTTAAATAAAACACATTTTTTACCTTACCTGGACCTTCCTGGTTTTATCCCTGAAGATTTTATCTGGAACAGCCACACTTTTTACCTCCTTGATGAGGAGGAAACCACCTACACTACACAGCAAAAACCTAATTTTTTTGTTCTTCTTTTGTGAGTATACATTCTTTTATTTTGCTTTAACAACAACAAAACAGAGAGCACTATTTTTCTGTTTTTATTTTCATTTGATGTATTTGGTGAATATCTGTGACACTGCCATTTGGAGAGAAATACCCACGAATGCTCGACACTAACTGGCCCTTGATCCTGACCTACCATCTACTAAGCTGAGCGACATATCCATAGGCGGGGTCATCCTGCCCAGGCGCATATATCTGGAGCTGAACATAACATTTCTGTCTTCATATCTCCCATACTGACTCACCACCATATGTGTTTGAGGACACCCAGAAGGCGCTGCTTCCCTGTACCCTTTCCTTACCTACACCTAGTTACTGCCAGATTGAAGAGACTCAGGTTTGGGAAGTACCAGCTGCCATACCCGGATCTAATAGTGTTGGAACCTCACCATTGCACGTATTTACACACATTATATGTCTGAGGGCTTCAATTGTACCTATATTGGGCTAACCCCAATCCTCTTGTTGTGTGAGCAAGTGACAGTTCCATTTTAAAGTGGCTCTGTCAAAACCTTAAAAAATTTGAGCATTTAAAGATACAACCTCTATAAAAATGATCATTAAGACTGCATTGGAATTTTGTTGAAATCATAAGAAAATGGTAAGGGCTGCTTTGTCTGATGGTAAAATCTCAGGCTGACTAAAATTAACAAATAGCACTGCTGTTCTGTCAATTCTCACATTCATCTTTTATAGATATCTGTGTTGCGAGAGCATTTGAAAGAATACAGCACTGATAGGGGCACCACCCACAGAGGACAGCATCAGGTAAGTATAACTCAACCTGAGCAGAAGTTGGCAAGAGCCACTTTAACCCCTTAAGGACGGAGCCAAATGTACACATTGTGAACAAAACAAAATGTAAACAAAACCTGGCATTTGCGCTACATGTCTGTCCAACCGTAATACACCTCTTTCATAGTAAATGCACCCACCCTTATTATATATCATTTTATTCAGGGGAAACAGGGCTTTCATTTAATATCAAATATTTAGCTATGAAACATAATTTAATATGAAAAAAATGGGAGAAAATATGTTTTTTTTGGATTTTTTTAGTTCTACATGACATTTTAACGGTCAGTGTCATAATACTGTTTGCTTTTACTGCAATAAAATACACATATTTATATTCAGTAAAGTCTCACGTGTAAGACAGTACCCCCTATGTACAGGTTTTATGGCGTTTTGGGAAGTTACAGGGTCAAATATAGAACGTTACATTTGAAATTGAAATTCGCCAGATTGGTTACGTTGCCTTTGAGACTGTATAGTAGCCAGGGAATGAAATTTACACCCATAATGGCATACCATTTGCAATAGTAGACAACCCAAGGTATTGCAAATGGGGTATGTCCAGTCTTTTTTAGTAGCCATTTGGTCACAAACACTGGCCAAAGTTAGCGTTAGTATTTGTTTGTGTGTGAAAAATGCAAAAACACCAATTTTGGCCAGTGTTTGTGACTAAGTGGCTACTAAAAAAGACTGGACATACCCCGTTTGCAATACCTTGGGTTGTCTACTATTGCAAATGGTATGCCATCATAGGGGTAATTTTCATTCTTGGGCTACCATAGGGTCTCAAAGGCAGCGTAACCAATCTGGCGAATTTTAATGTGAAAAAAATTAAACGCAAGCCTTATATTTGACGCTGTAACTTTGAAAACACCATAAAACCTGTTCATGAGGGGTACTGTTGTACTCGGGAGACTTCGCTGAACACAAATATTTGTGTTTCAAAACAGTAAAAAGTATTGCAGCAATAATATCGTCCGTGTAAGTGCTGTTTGTGCGTGAAAAATGCAAAAAACTTCACTTTTACTGGCGATATCATCGTTGTAATACATTTTAATGTTTTGAAACACTAATATTTGTGTTCAGCGAAGTCTCCCGAGTAGAACAGTACCCCCCATGTACAGGTTTTATGGTGTCTCGGAAAGTTATAGGGTTAAATATAGTGCTAGCAAATTAAATTCCCTTTACTTTCGGCATGGGTTATCATGCAGGTCCTGCTAATTGTAATTAATTAAGATACCTAATTATGTAAAAATATTACATAAATATATATGTAGAATCAATATATGTATATATATACGTATGTGTATATATATGTATATATCTATATAATTTTTTTTAAATATTTTTATTTATATATAGGTATATATATAGTGATATATACGTATATATTTATGTGTATAGATATATATATTATTTCATTCTATGTGTATTTTGATATATATATATATATATTAATTTCACAATACAGTTAGAACGAAATAACACACATCTATATATTTTTTAATTATTTATTTTTAATTATTTTTTTAATTTAATTTTTTAACGTATTTACATTTTTATTTTTTTTATATTTTTTATATTATATATAAATATAACAATAATTATATATATATTTAATCAGTATCAGTCTACGTGTAATTTGATATTAATATATATATATAATTATATATATATTAATAGTAAAATACACCTAGACTGTGTATGTGTGTGTATGTATATGTGTATATATATACTTATATCATATATATATATATATATATATATATATATAATATATACATATGATCTAAGTATATATAATTATTTTTTTTTACACCATTAACTTATTTTTATTTTATTTTCAGCCAGCAGGGGGACCACCTGTCATTACAGTCAGCCCCCCTGCCGGCAATACAGAAGCCAGCTATCCCCGGCCATGTGATTGTGGGGTCCTCGCTAGGACCCCACTCTCACATGGCCGCGGGGCTTCGACGAGGACGGACGTGCCGCGGGGGGCTCCCTGGGAGTCCCCCCAACCGCGATCGCCGGCGTGGGACCGCCGGCGACCGGGTAAGTTAACAAAAACCGGAGGGCGTACAATTACGCCCGGCGGCGTTTAGAGCCGCCTATTAGAGGGCGTAATTGTACGTCCTCCGGTTTTAAGGGGTTAAGGGTGTATGCTTTAATTAATTATCCAATCGCTCTTCCAAGGAAAAAGTGAAGAGTTATATATTCTGCCTTCATGATTAGCTGGTTGGCTTTTTTATATACATACTTCTAAAACTTACTTTGCTTCACACTTTTAAAGTAAATTTTCCAGTTTCATACCTCAATAGGTTTAAAGGTGAAATCCGTGATTTTACCATGAATAAGCTTCAGCTGCTACATTCAATGACAATTCAATTGTTGATGTTTGTAAATATCCAAATGTCATCACTTCCCATTTTAATTTGACTTATTTTTCCAACTGGACCAAATGTAACTAGACATGCAGAATTAGGATTAACAGCCAAAGCGTCAACAGATGAACAGCTGAATTCAGGTACTGCCTGATCAACATTTTAGATTTGACTTAAATTATGATGATAATGATGATAGTTATGATGTGCATTTATCTAAAACAATATTACTATGTTCACTTTTGTTATCTCCTCTATTTAATTTGACATATGTTGGTTGTACCTTTCATAATCAAAGCTTTTATTCTGATATTACCAATAAAATATTTTTTGAAAAAATGTTCTGTTAAATGATTCTTAGTTTTGTAAGCAACAGATTGACATTTTTTTCATGATGCAGTTAATCTTCAGCCAATGGAGACAGCCAAAATGAAACAAAAAAAGGCATCATATGTGTGCATGTTTCAAGGTTCGATAACTTGTAATCACAGTTTTTCATCTTCTGTACTTAGAGTTTAATGCATGCAGCTGTATTCTTTTTGCATACGTCAAAACATTCTAATGATTTAGAGATTGTAGTCTTGTTTAAAAAAAAAAAAAAAAACCTCACAGCTGGGTTGCTATATGGCTTAAGGCAAAAGCCAATTTACACAAAAAAATCCTGTGCTTTGGGAGGTGAATGTTTATTAAAATGCAGCATTTATTAAAAATATATGACGCATCATTGGACATTCTATGTGATCCAGTACCAACACCTTTCAGGCATTTAGCATGAGATGATAGTTAAAACATAGCAATTATGCTGTCAACTCTGCTTCTCAGCTTAGAAATAAATGAAAAAGTTATACGGCACTTATTTTAAAAAATGCTGTGTTTGCTTGAGAGTAATTTACATAAAACAATACTTTTTTTGCTAATAAAGAAAAGGCATATGCACTGTGTTTGACTGTATATTACACATTGCTAAGCAGGGAGAAGTAAATTTTAAAAAAATGTAAAAAATTCAACAAAAATATTAGTAAACACAATAAAATAACTATTTGGCATATAAGGCTTATGAGCTTAGTCTTATCTTCTGATGCTTGCTGCTAACATTTTGAATTAACGTAGTCGTTATGCCATAAAGATGGCTTAGTAAAACTCAGTTGAGTCGCAATGTTGCCTTTCGTGTCCAATAAAGTCTACACTGGATGTATCTCAGTGTGCCCGGACCTATCTTTTCTTGTTTTGGAAACAATGTTTTGCCTTTGTCTGTGTGACACCATGGAGGATTTATTAAAGTGAGAATTCAAAGTGATTTCACATTTAAGGTCAAATTAGTTTTACTGGAAAAAATCTCTAAGTCAGCTATAGTTTCATTTTGCTACTATGGTCTTAAAGGGTTACTCCAAACAAACTACTGTTTTGATCAGTTCTCCGTATATGCAGCATTTAAGAACCAAACTGAGCATAAAAACTCCAGACACCATGACCACTTCAAATCATTAAAAACACAATTAAATTTGAAATTCAAGTTGAATTCTCACTTTAATAAATAACCCTGCCACTAAACCTTTTTGAACAAGCTAGAGGGACTGACCAAAGTTCCAGCTGATAAATGTACCAGTTTGGTAGCAGAAGTAAATGTATAAGTGGTTTATGGTGGTTGTAACATCTTTCATTTAACATTCCAGTGCAATGCAAAGAAAAATCAAACATGTCAACATATGCTGTTGGTAGTGAGGGGTTTAAATATGATAATTAAACCCTTATTGCCCTGTTGTAAATTGTGCTCTTATGGAGTTTTAATAGAGCTTACCTCCTACGCAAGCTGCATTATAAGAACTGATCTATTTTGTCATGTTAATATATTAAACTATTTGATATCCACTTATAGAACATCTATTCAACCAGGTTTTATCATTATTCTATATAAATCATAAAAAAATGATAGATGATTGATAGAACATTACCCCCTTAACGCCGTTACGGCGTCCTATGCTGTGCCACATTTAAAGGGCTTTAAAGCCGTTGCGGCGGCATAGAACGCCGTAACGGCTGAAGCCCCCAGTACTCACCTCCGCCGCGATCCTCTTCGGGTGGGCCGCCTCACAGCCCAGGCAGCCCTCCCACGGCAAATGAGGCCCCCGGGACAGCCGCTAGAGGCTTTGGGGGAAGGCTTAACCCATTCATAAACATAGCAGTTTCTCTGAAACTGCTATGTTTATAAAAGAATGGGTTAACCCTAGCTGGACCTGGCACCCAGACCACTTCATTAAGCTGAAGTGGTCTGGGTGCCTAGAGTGGTCCTTTAATTAAAATTTGATTGACATGCCTGACAACACAGGGAGAAAGTGCAGAACATTTAATTTGCAAGCACTATATTTGACCCTGTAACTCTCCAAGACACCATAAAACCTGTACATAGGGGGTACTGTTTTACTCGGGAGACTTCGCTGAACTCAAATATTAGTGTTTCAAAATGATAAATTGTATTATAATTATGATATTTTAAGTAAAAGTGATGTTTTTTGCATTTTTTACAAATGAACGGCACTTTCATGGACTATTATATTGTTGTAATGTTTTACTGTTTTAAAACACTAATATTTGTGTTTAGTGAAGTCTCCCGAGAATAACAGTAACATGTACAGGTTTTATGGTGTTTTGGAAAGTTAGAGAGTCACATATAAGGCTTGCATTTCATTTTTTTTACATTTAAATTTGCCAGATTGGTTATGTTGCCTTTGAGAGCGTATGGTAGCCCAGGAATGAGAATTACCCCCATGATGGCATACCATTTGCAAAAGTAGACAACCCAAGGTATTGCAAGTGGGGTATGTCCAGTCTTTCTTAGTAGCCACTTAGTCACAAACACTGGCCAAATATTAGCTTTTTGCATTTTTCACACAAAAGCAAATACGAACGCTAACTTTTGCCAGTGTTTGTGACTAAGTGGCTACTAAAAAAGACTAAACATACCCCACTTTCAATACCTTGGGTTGTCTACTTTTTCAAATGGTATGCCATTATGGGTAATTCTCATTCCTAATTCTCAAAGGTAACATTACTAATCTGGCAAATTTCAATGTGTAAATGGAACGTTCTATATTTGACCCTGTAACTTTCCAAAACACCATAAAACCTGTTAATGTGGGGTACTGTTGTACTCGTGAGACATTGCTGATTACAAATATGTGCCTTTTTTGCACAGTATTAATGACATTAACAGCTAAAATGTCAGACGGAAATACAAATTTTAAAAAAAAAATCTTATTTTCTAAAAATTTTTAAATTTTATTCATAATAAATTATGTTCCATATATGAATAGTTAATGATAAATTAAAGCCCTGTTTCTCCTGAACAAAATGATATATAAGTAGTGTGGGTGCACGTAATATGAAAGAGGTGAATTACGGTTGGACAGACATATAGCGCAAATTCCAGTTTTTGTTTACGTTTTGTTTTGATCAGAACGTGCACTATTGACTCCGTCCTGAAGGGGTTAAATAATAAAATAAAATAAAAACTGTAAAATGCATTACAGTAAAATGTAAACATGATAATTTACTAATCTTTCATCACACTGATATATAGCTGTTGTGATATTCTGAAAGCATGGAAAATGTACTAAGTTCTGATATTAAGTCAAAAATAAAAGGACACAACTAGAATATGAAATAAATATAGAGAGAAGGTTCGATTTATTAGTGCACGTAAAAAACAGCGTAAGCAAGAAAAAGATTTACTCTTGCGTTCTTTGGTTGTTTTTTTTTAAGACCAGTGAGCCTCGTCTGAATTGTCATGTTAGAAAGTAGTGTAAATGTTCTTCTCAGTCACAATTATTTTCCTGGTGTAAAGCCATCAAAGCAGCAATGATATTAGATACGCCAAACCACACCTTTGTGCAACAATGGGAAAATGAGACTATGCCATCGCTAATTGCATTATCAATTAGTCAGTCTGGAGGCTCAACAGCAGAAAGTACAAATTGCAACTGGGTTGGAATCAGTCACAAAGTTCATCCCATAGAAAATAATGGGATCTATTTGTGACTTTCTTTTCAGTAGCAGATGTTGCCACTTGTGAAATTATCAGTTCTTAAACAGCTACTATTTGCAAAAGTGGCAGGTATATTAGAAAGTAGCATACATTATAGATAGATATAGAATATATTTCTGGTGTAAATGTATCTAATTTCTTAGTCTTTCTGATCATTTTCATTTTCCAGAGCACTATTTCTATGTTTATCTAAGGGATTTATTAAACAGTGCCTGGAATGACAGGTAGTCCCCTGCGGCCTGTAATAAAGTTCAATAAAGGTTTAAAAAAGTGTAAAATAATATATACTTAGATCATATATATATATATATATATATATATATTATTTGTTTTTATTTTATTTTTTAATTGACAATTTTTATTGTTTGGTTAAACATCAATATTTAACATCAATATAAACATGGCATACATGCTGGTTATTCAATATCTTAGGTAACAGTGTTCCATTTGTAGCAGTTCCAGTACAGGTTGCGGTACGTCATTTACATTCCCTTTGGAACCTTCAAACCTATGTAGCTTTTGGCTCCCAGGCCATTGAACTTAGCTATTAAACCAAACTTTTGTTACAGTAAAAGAACCTGAAGCGTGGTGTGTGTGCAGGTTAGGGGAGAAGTATAGGTGGGTATAAGAGAAGGGGTGGATCCGATAACTTTTCTGGTAGTAGCATGGGGTTGTTTCTGTTCTTTTGATTTGTCTGTTTGTCGCTTTACCTGTGCCCTAGCTATTGTCCAGCGTCCCTCCTTGTCCTTTGCTAGTGTATTTATGTCTGGAAGTGTTTGTGGCTGGGTGTGCTTGTCTGCAGTATCATACCTGTAAGATGTGTGTTTTCATGTAGACTTGTTGCTCTCCCTGAACTCATGGGGTTTCTGCCCTCATCTGGTATTCTGGCCACATGTCGTATGCTGTGTTCATGTGTTTCTTCCTACCAAATTGAGTAGGCGAACATTTTTTCATATGACCAGTTAAGTGTCACCTGTTTTAGAAGATGCTCCCGGGTGGGTGTCTCTGGTTTTTTCCATAGTCTAGCTATTACTAAGGCATCTGAGATTAAGATCTGGTATAGGGCCGCCCAGTCGGCTTTAGTGGCACTTTCAGGTGGTATGAAGAGGATGCATTGTTCTAGGTTTAGTGTGACTCTTGTTTTCACTACGCTTGATAATATGTTCTCTACCTCATGCCAGAAAGGTTTGAGTATTTTGCATGTGCACCATATGTGGGTCATTGTGCCTGTCTGGGTCTCACATCTCCAGCATTTGTCTGTGTACTGGGGCCAGATATTGTGTATCCTGGCTGGTACCAAGTACCAGCGGTAGAGCAGCTTACGTTGAAGCTCCAAGTGCGTAGCGCAAGAGGTTGCCCCTTTATGGGATGTGTACGCCTTGTCCCAGCTCTCCGCGGGTATTGTTCTACCCAGTTTGAGCTGCCATGACGTTATGTGTGTGTCTTTTGTCATGTCTAACATCTGTTGGAGTAGATGATAGCCTAGTGATATCAGTTTCTTGAGTGTTTTTTTGTGTATACACATCAGTTCAAAGCTCAACATGGGTTCTGCCTATGTGGTGTTGTGTTTACTAGGTTTGTTCTTGGATAGGTATGATTTTATCTGTAGGTAAGGAAATAGTAGATTCGGAGGGAGGTCATACTCAACTTGCAAGTCTGGGAAGGGCATGACACTTCCATTTTTGTACATTTGTGCCACTTCATAAATGCCTCTCTGTATCCATGGCCTTTTGTCTGTTGGGATCATGATTGCCTGTGAGTCTATCGGGGTTGCTAGCGGCACCGGAATAGTAATTAACTAGGTGTCTCTCAGCAAGATCCCAGTTATGTAGAGTGCATGCCGTCATGGGTAAGAGGTGGGTCATGTCGGGCCTGTTCTTTCCCGGTATCCATAGTATAGTATGTAGTGTCAGTGGTTTTGCCGAATGATTCTCAATGGCTAGCCATTGCGGCGAGTCAGGCCGTGATTTGAATTGTGGAATTATGGCTAGGGCCGCAGCTTTCTGATAGGAAACTAAATCTGGCAGTCCTCCCTTTGTCTGACCTTAGTTGCGACTCTCGCTTTTTTGTTCTGCCATGTAAACTTTACTATTAACTTTAGTAATGTCTTTAGAAACTCTTTCAGCAGGGGGATTGGTAGCGTCTGAAAGAGATATTGTAATTTGGGCAGCAGGGACATTTTTATGGCCGCTATACGGCCCACCCAAGACAGGTACTTCCCCTCCCACGACATTAGGGTGGTTCTAAATACATTGGTCATTTCTGCGTAGTTAGTTTTGAATAGTTTGGTTGGGTTTTTAGTTATCTTTATGCCCAGGAAGGTTAAATGATCTTCTCGCCAGTCCAACGCCCCTTTAAGTCCCTCTAATTGGGTCTTGGGTATGTTAATCCCCATTGCTTGTGTTTTGGTGACGTTGAGCTTGTAGTGCGAAAGTTTCCCATATTGTGTGATGTGTTTCATAAGGTTGGGGAGGTATATGTGCGGTTGTGTTAAGGTCAGGAAAACATAGACTCAGTTTATATTCTCTCTGTCCAAACTGCACTCCATTAATGGACGATTTTGTCCTTATTCTGGCTGCCAAGGGTTCTAGTGCCAAGGCATAAAGGAGTGGGGAGATGGGACATCCCTGGCGGGAGCCATTGGCTATCTTGAATCTAGTGGAGCAGAAACCCGCATACGTTACACATGCTGACGGGTGGCTATATAGGGTTTGTACTACTGTTAGGAATTGGGTTGGAAACTGAAACCTCTCCAGAACTGCCTTGAGAAACTCCCAATTAAGCCTTTTGAAGGCCCTCTCCGCGTCTAGTGACACCAGAAGACCCCCGACTCCCATCCTTCTGACACTGTGTCACAGGTCCAGGGCTTTCCTGCTGTGGTCTGCTCCTTGCCACTTCACCACAAATCCTACTTGATCATCATGGATCAGATATGGCAGTATGGTACTGAGGCGTCTGGCATATTGTAGTGATGTGTGCTAATAAGAGCTCCTCAGGCAAGGTTTTCTCTTGGGTTGCTGAGTTAAACATAGCTGTCAGGTGTGGGGACAGTATCGTCTTGAATTTTTTGTAGTATAAATTGGTGAACCCATCTGGGCCGGGTGCTTTGTGTAACGGGAGGGATTGTATCGCCTCCTCCACTTCAGTGGTTGTGATTGGGGTCGCGAGGGATTCGTTTTGTTCTGTAGTAAGGACCAGTAAGGCTATGTCTTCAAGATATTCCCTCAATTCCTGTGGGGTTGGTGTGTGGACTTGGCCTTGTCGTGCGAGATTGTATAATTGGTCGTAGTAATCTGCGAAAGCATTACTAATGTCTATGGGTGAGATCACTTTTTCATTGTTTGAGTTGTAGATGTATGGAATTTTAGTGTTTACTTCTTTTTGTTTTAGCCTTGTTGCCTATTGTTTGCCTGCTCTATTGCCTTGTAGGTATTGGGTGGCCTTCTATTTGCGGAGATTGTAGCCCACTTTCTGTAGTGTGTGTGTCGCGATTTTGTGCGTGATATCATTAATTTCTTTATGTACGTCTTCTTCTGGTTGTGATTTGTTTAACATTGTGAGGTCTACCAAGCTCTTATGCCAGGCTAACCATTCAGCCTGGGTGTAAAATTTTTGTTGTGATGCCCGTCTTATGAGGAGGAACTGAATAACTGATTTATGTGCCTGCCAGGTATTGCTTGCGAAAGTGTCGTCCGATTTGTTAAGTGCAAAAAATTCACCAATAGCTTCATTGAGTTCGTCACTGAACGTGGGGTCAGACAAGAGAGACTCATTCAGCCTCCAGGGGCTCTTGTGTTTGTAATCGTAGATATCTTTAATGGTCAGTGTCACGGGTGCACGGTCCGACCAAGTGAGTTGGCCAATGGTGCAGTCTATAATCTGGTTTAGGTGTTGTCCCTCTACATGGAATCTATTTATTCTGCTGTATGTGTTGTCTGGGGAGGAAAAAAAAGTGTAGTTCTTTTCTTGTGGGTGTAGCATCCTCCACACGTCGTAAAGTCGGTGGTTGTGTAGTAGTCTGTTGTATGTATTGCATGCTTTCCGCAGGTGGTCTTGTGTATTTTGAGGTTCCTGAGTTATAGTGTCACATGTAGGGTCTAGTATGTGATTAAAGTCACCGCATAGGATAAGCATCCCCTCCTGGACCGGCGAGATCAGGGCAAGAATTTTATGTAAAAAGTTCCTTTGGTTCGCGTTGGGAGCGTATACGTTGGCTAGTGTATATTTGGCTAATTGTGCAAATTATTGTTATGTATCTACCCTCAGGGTCGGTGTGGGATATATAGTGTTGGAATGATACCCTGTTGCTGATCAGGATTGACACTCCCTTGTTCTTTTTCTCCGATGTGGCGTGGAATTGGTGCGGGTACCTGGACGGTTGTAGCATGGGTGTTGTTTTGAAGTGTGTCTCTTGGAGGCAAATTATATCAGGCTGTGTGCGTTTAAGGTCTCGGAATAGGCAGTTTCGTTTAAGCGGGGTGTTCAATCCCCGGACATTATGACATTGTATTTTCATATTGTTTGTTTGTTGATTGTTTTGTGGTTGTCTGTATAAGCTTGTGCTTGTGCGTCAAAGTCAATCACTTTATAATTGCTTCCTCGTGTGGCTTGCGCTAGACTAATCATCCCTCCAGACTTGTTTGATATGTATATCTGAGGGCGCCATAGGGCTGTCGCCCCATTTATGGGCATAGTGTTTAGCGGGTTTTTTACGTTAGGTGGGGGCGCCAGATCTCATTTATGCGACATAATATCAGATCCACAGTTTGGAGGGGGGGGTGTGGTGGGTGGGTTGTGGGATGAGCTATATTGTAGTAGTATGGTGAATGTAGTTAACACTACTATAGCCCAACTGTGGGTGGTATACCTGGTCCCAGGTATCATGGCGGAGCGTGGTTTTGCTCTGAGTTATATACGTCAGAGTTGTTTATCAGCCTTTGTGTTATACTGTGACCTATCCCTGGTGGTGTAACGTATCTTCCCCCCCCCCTTTTTTTTGTGCGCTGATATGCCTATGTTCCATCCCGCCATAGGTGTCTCTGTTGCGGGTGTCACAGTTCTCTTGTCCCTTATTTAGTAGCCGTTATCCTGCCTCAGCAGCCGACTCTAGTGGTGGTCGTGCAATAATCGGTCCCCTTGCCTCACTAGTTGGGTATTCAATGGTTTGTATTACAACGTCTAGTTGTTTAAGTGCTCTTAAACTTCTTATTGTATCTTTTGTCAAGTATATCGTGCGGGTCTTCCCATATCTGGGGGGGTGTTTTATACTTTGTGAGTTGGTCAGGAAAGTGGTGGGCTTATAGTTGTCCCCTACAAATTGTCGGTATTGCCTGTAGGCTGATCTGGAAGGGGGGAGTGTTACTGCAGTCCCATTGCTGTCTCTAGGTGATTTGCTTGGGCTGTATTGTGTCCTTACAGATGTCTCTCACCTATCACCAGGGTCTGGTGTGAGCTTTTATTAACCAGTGTCGCCCAGAGTTCGATCCCTACCATCTGTGGAGAGGTATAGGCCGATGCTAAGTGGGCCTTGGGTTTCTAATGTTGGGTGTTAGGTTAGATTCGCAAGGTACCAGAGCTCCCTGATTGTTCAGAGCACCGTCGGGTACCAGCGTAGAGCCAAGCTGGAGTGTTGGTAGTGTATCCGGGGGTCCCCTCGTCCCTCCGCCTCCCCCTGGCGTTGTTCATCAGCATTCTAATGGCGGGCTAGTCCCATTGTCTACAGGCCCGCAGGGTCCAATCCTTCACAAGAGCGTGGTGGATATCCCTTGCTGCCCAAGTGTGGTGTTTCAGACACCTGTCTTGTATTAGGGTGGTCCCCCCCCGCTCACCCTCTACCCCTTCACCCGACCTCCAGTAGTAGCTAACAGTGCAAGCGCTATGTAACATTGCAATAATACATTCAGCGGTACAAGTAGTCTTAAGAACTAAAGTCATTACGTTCAACATGCAGAAATACAATCTTTAAGTGAGTAATGTATATCATATATTATCTCAGAGTGTAGTCTACATTCTTAGCAGTCAGCTGTCTACACGTGTTTTGTAGGAAAGGGCAAGGGAGGGGCTATTGCTTGTGCACCCTACTGGTTCTACCCCTAAGAGTCAATGGAGATATGGTGTGCTATTTAGGAGGAAATTTCTCCTTGGCTGTACTTTAGTCAGCCGCGTAAGCAGGAATTAGGATCACAAGATGGATGACATTCTTAGCGTGCGAGTGTAATTGGTACGTTAATGGAGTGTGGCATTATTAATTTAAGCTATGTGTATGTGCAGAGTGCAGATTAGGTGTTCAAGAAACTCATGCCTCAGTGTCTCCTCATGGTATCGTGTCCATTCAGGGAGTCGCTTCTCAGAGCTTGGAAGCAGGTCTCTCCGTTTATGCTTGCGGTTTCTTCTACTCTGGCTGCAGTTTGGCTGTGGGTTGTTGATTGTTGCCTTGCGGTATCAGCGGTATACCCCATCTCTTCAGGGATTTTCGGCCTTCCTCCAAAGAGGCGATGATATGTAAGGTCCCGTTCCTGTGGACGAGCAGGCGAACTCGGTGGCCCCATCATTCTGCGAACGTAGTGCATCAGTGATCTCTTTGTATTCTTTCCTCCTCTGCAAGGTGAGTGCCGATAGATCCGTGAATACTTGCACTGAGCGGTACTTGTCGGGGAGGTCTTTACTTTGCCTGGATGCCTTCATTATTGCCTCCCTGGCATGAAAATAATGCATGTGGGTGAGGATATCTCTGGGTGCTTCCTCCGGCAGGAATTTAGGTTTAGCCACCCTGTGAGCTCTGTCCATGAGCAAGGTATCCGTGGGGAGGTCTGGGGCTAAAGTTTTAAAATACCCCATCAGGAAAGCCATGAGATCAGGTTGTTTCACTGACTCCGGAATGCCTCTTAGCCGTATGTTTTGCCTCCCGGACCTATCCTCCAGGTCCATAAGTTTTGTTTGGCAGGACTCCAGTTGTTGCTCTAGTCTCTGGACGTGGTCCACCATGTCGTTGTGCGCTTCGGCGTACTCCCCCATGCAGTTCTCCATACGGGCTGTACGATCCCCCAGCTCCTGCACATCTTTTCTGAGGTCTGAGATTGATCTATTGAAGTTGCGGAGGAGCTTTTCAGACATTTCTTCTAGGCATGCCTGGAGGATATCCTGATAAGGGCAGCATGTCGTCGCCATCTTGTTCTTCCTCCTGTGTGCTAGGCTGTTTCGTAGGTTGGTTGCGGGCCGTGAAAAACCTGGTTTTTACACCTTTGTTGGGATTCTTTTTTCCCCTTGTACTGTGCCATCTCAGGGTGGTTTTTGAGGATTCAATTGCTGGTCAAAGTCACTGTGAAAAACGCTTTAGGCTGATAACGGACGGAGCTTCACTCACTTGCGACCGTCCGCGCCAGTCAGGCCACGCCCCCTATATATTTTTTATATGATCTAAGTACATACATGCACATACACCGTCTAAGTGTATTTTAATATTAATATATATATATATATATATATATAAATTAATTAATGGCAAAATACACGTAGAGTGATATTAACTAAATATATATATTAAAAAATATATATAATATAAAATAAATATATAAATACATTAAAAATGAAAGAAAAAATAAATAATTAAAAAATATATATATATGTATAATTTCGTTCTTACTGTAGTTTGATATTAATATATATACTGATATCAAAATACACTTAGAACGGCACACACCAAGAGCTCCTGTAACAGAGGGCACAAGCATGCCAATAAGACCGAACTACCAAGGCCAGCGGCTCACGGTGACCGGAGACTGACACTAAAGAATACAAGGAACAGAATAATACCTCTCTGGCACCAAAACACAGCAGAAAAGCCGGAACCGGCCATGCGGCCTAGTCATGAGTGGAGCCTGGGACCTGGGGGAGGCGGCCGATCTCCCGGCACGGGACAAGCACACATGAGAGCACTCACCACAGCCCTGCTGCCCCCCCCTCTGGACCGGCGGGGGATATCCCGGTCCTTGCTGGGGATGATTACCCCCGCAACACAGCTTGAAACCCAGCAGACTCGGAGCGCCCCTGGGACCTCTGCTATGGGAATACCGAAAAACCTACTGACAGCCAAGCAGACCGCTCTGACTATGCGGCACGTTTGGACGCTATCTTTAAAGCATTCTGGCACAAACTGGAACAGCAAATGCAACAAAGCACTGCAGCAAGACATGGCGCCTGGCCTTCACAGCACCCACGTGCAAAATGGCCGCAGCGCAACAACGGTGCACACATGACCAGCTGCACCGTCTAACCCAGCATCGCAGACCGCTACCTCTCCCGGCTCTGAGGCGGGTGGCACGCCGGAGGGTCAGAAGCCGCGCATCACTCAGACACAAGGCGGCTAAGAAGCCACCCTACCCGCAACCTTGGACTGGAGTGCCTCATCGATCAGAAGTACAGTGCAGCACCCCAAGCTTAACAAGAAATATAATCCACCTGTCTGCACCTCGGTACCGCGGTCTGTGGTACACCTCCTTGCGCGGAATGCCCCCGGCTGCCTGGCCCACCTCCCTGGATCGGAGCTCCGACCCCGCTGCCACCATGACATCCTGCTTCCCGCGAGACAGCTGGATACACCGTATTGCCGAACAGAACCTTGCCGCCAGGCGACAGGCCTCGAGATCTGGCGTAGGTTAAGGATTGGGAGTGAACTGGCTGCACGTGTCCCACGCCTGCTTTACGCTTTACCGGGACGCCTGTTGCATCTCACTGCATGGCTGACATGCCTAACACTGAACTGCCAAGGACTGTCCTTCTCCTGCAGATAAGCAAAGTTATAATTGATATCCTTTAGGCACCTTACCGACAAATGCTTTATACACACTTTAACCCATGTTATTGGGATAATGCTGGTTAAAAATGTTGAACGATCTGCAGGTGACAGCGGCATAAAAATTGTGAATAACGAGTCTCAACATAATTAAAATGCGCAGTTTTCAAATAGCCCACACTAGAGCAACACACCCTGTATAAACCTCGCACACAGGCCAACTGTGACCACACAGCACAGCGCATTACCACACTACAACTGTTTTAGCATCACTAATGTATCTAGCCTAGCACTGTTAAGCGTTGATATTTGTTCCCTTTTTTCTTTTCTTCACTCTATATTAATGATATTATTATTTAGCCAAGCTGACGATTTAGTGAAGATTAAGCTAGTAACTTTAACTGTAACGAGCAAGCAATGTTGACTCATGTTTTGTTTCTACAATTATATACAAAAATGTGCACTGCTCAAATGCCATCATTGTACTATCGTTGTGATATGGAGAGAAAAGCACAAATAAGGGTGTGCCTAAGACAAGTAGAATGAGTGTATAAAAATATGTATCAGAGAGTCCAAGCAGCGATACCTAGAAAGTCCGAATATAAATAATCCACATATGCAGGAGGTAGTCCTAGTGCTACATAAAATGGTATGTGAAATCCCAGATGTATATCCGCAGCTTCAAAATGGATATGTGAAGAAAACAGAAGACAAGGGAAACTCCAATGGTATAGTATGAACGGTAAAATCGTTGTGATATGTTTATGCTTACGAACGCTATTGTGGCAGGGTAAGCTGTCTTGTATATCCATGCACTCAAAAATAAAGAATTCCAAAAAAAAAAAAATACACTTAGAACGAAATAATATATATATCTATATACCTAAAAATAAATAAAAAGTCTTTTTTTAGTAGCCAGTTAGTCACAAACACTGGCCAAAATTGGCGTTCAAATTAGTTTTTTGCATTTTTCACACACAAACAAGTATTAACGCTAACTTTGGCGAGTGTTTGTGACTAAGTGGCTACTAAAAAAGACTGGACATACCCCATCTGCAATACCTTGGGTAGTCTACTATTGCAAATGGTATGCCATCATGGGGGGGTAATTCTCATTTCTGGGCTACTATACGGTCTCAAAGGCAACGTAACCAATATTGCGAATTTCAATGTGAAAAAAATGAAATGCAAGCCTTATATTTGACTCCCTCACTTCCCAAAACACCATAAAATCTGTACATAGGGGTACTGTTTTACACATGAGACATCGCTGAATACAAATGTGTATTTTATTGCAGTAAAAGCTAATATTATGACAGTTAAAATTTCATGCAGAACTAAAAAAAAGTTTTAATTTCTCACTTTTTTTATATTTTATTCATATTAAATTATGTTTTAGAGCTAAATATTTGATGTTAAATGAAAACCCTATTTCTCTTGAATAAAATGATATATAATAAGTGTGGGTGCACTTAATATGAAAGAGGTGAACAGACATATAGTCAAATTCCAAGTTTTGTTTACGTTTATTTTGATCAAAACGTGTACATTTGGCTCAGTCCTTAATGGGTTTTTTAATAAGCTGAGGAGGTTTACACGTAGAACGCCATAGAACCATACAATCCACACTTCTCATAATTATGCAGATCATTAATTAACTTAAAGCATTTACAACCACATGTAAGTGTTCAAATTCTCAACTAGGTAGAAAGCAGTTTTATACTAGAAATAGAAAGCATAGTTGAAAAATACCATGTATGTTATAAAGTAAGCAAACATCTAATACGATATTTGCAAAAAATTGCTAAACCTAATTAAGTTTATTTTAAAAAAGTGTTTTCAATTTTGTATTTTAATATAAAATATAACCTATATAAAAGTATACCAAGTATCATACCGGATCCATAACTCCTTTGTGATTTTGCAAAGATTTCAATTAAAGCTTGTTGTCACCATGATAGGCTCCCAGGGCGATTTGGCATCCTGGGGGCCAATCAGTCAGTATTTCTGGACTGCTGCAGTAGTAGTGAGACACTTAGAAATAGCCCGGTCTTGCCAATCATGACAAGGCTGCTTTTCAAAAAGCACTTTTGATAGACAAGGTACAGTGTATGTCATTTGTCATCTCATGCGTGACAACATACACTGTACGTTGTATGTCACTAAGGGTTAAATACCTGTATGATTCTTTTCTACTTACACTATTTTCCTGAGATCTTGAGAATTGATTACACAGTTTTATATCTCTCGGACTACGGGGCAAGTAACCTTAATACCCAGGATAGATAGATAAATGGATAAACTGATGACAGATAAATATATTGATAAACCGATAAACTGGTGATAGACAAACAGACAAACCACAGTATGACAATCATGTGAACTTTGATAAATAGCATATTACATATTGCAAAAAAAACAACAAATTATTATAATTATTATTATTAAAGGTCATCCAGACTACTTCAGCTCAATAAAGTGGCCTGAGTGCAGTGTCCCCGTCCCACTTAGTCCTGCAATTTAAATCATTGCAGTTTTTGAGAACCTGTAATAATTGAAGATTATGCTAGCGCAGTGTACTGATAATCTTAATTTTAATAATGACAGGTGGCGAATATTTTGCATTAACTTTCTTTACTAGCTTCATAGCAGCAAAGAAAAAAAAACTCTTAAAGAAAGAACCAATCAGAATGAAACAGAGAATATATAAGTCCACGCATAGCCCATCATTTCCTCTTTCTTTGCTGCTCCATCACAAGTCAGGTCAGAGTACTGCTTCTTTAATTTCATTTTATAGTCATTTTATGTGCTGTTTAATACTTGTATTGGGGGTGGTAAGGGCTCCTTTAAAGTGTGTGGGGCAGGTTTTTACTTGTTGGTTTTTTTTTTCCTCAGGGCATTCCTCTTGATTAATGCAACATCACAAGTCAGAAAAGTGACAAACGTGTCTGATCCAACTTGACGTAACTTAATTCAATGTTGAAAACGGTAAGGATTTTCGGCCTCCCCATCCTCCAGAAAACTCGTTAAACTGAAAGGAAAGAGAGACTAGTATCAGTGATACGGAATTCACCGTAGATAACAAATGTCTGATTATATATGTAAACTCTCTGCTAGTCCTATACGTCTTATCCCTAGAATACTATCGGTCTAATCAAACTACAATATAAAGACGACAACACTCCCCATCCTACAACCCTTTGGAACCTAAAGTGCAACAATGGCTACAATTATCCCCATGAATCTTAACTTACCTCATCATTTGGGTGGGAACATCAAGAAGAAGGGGAGGAGTCGGCTCCTGTCATTATTAAAATTAAGATTATCAGTACACTGCGCTAGCATAATCTTCAATTTTATAACATGACAGGAGGCTTCATATTTTGCATTTTTAACGCTTAGGCAGAAGGGAGAATGCGGCATTAGAAGCTTGTCGGAAGTAAAAGGTCCGGAATGTTGATTCGCGAGACCAGTCTGCTGCTTGGAGGATGTCTGCCAATGGTGCGCCTGCCAAAAAAGCTGACGCCGCCGCTGCTCCCCTTACGGAATGCGCTCCGAAGGACGGTTTCACCCCTGCAAGGGTGAGGATCCATCTAACCCATCTGGATAGTGTGGTGGTCGAGACTGGACCATGAGGTTTAACGTATGATATCAGTAGTTGTCGAGAGTTTGGTCGGCGTAGCGTCTCTGTTGCCTCCATATATGTTCTCAATGCCCTAACAAAACATAGTTGAGGTTCCGATGTAAAGAACGGGTAAAAAATTGACTTCGATCGTTCTTGGTTCTCCGGGAGATTTGGAATGTAACCCCGTCCGGGCCAATAGTAAAGGCATCCGCATCAAACGCCCGAACATCTGAGACACGGCGAAATGAGACCAGGCTCAGTAGGAAGGTGAATTTCGCTGTCAGTTGTTTCAAGGGTAGATGTTCATTTGAGGGCCATTCCTTCAGGAATCTAGGTACCATGTCCACATCCCAGAGATGCTGATATTTTGGTGTCGGGGGATGTCTTATTTTAATCCCCCGTAGTAGTCGGCAAACCAGAGGATCCTGTCCAATCGCTCTCCCTTAGGATGGAACGTGGGCTGCGGATATAGCCGATCTGATGACGTTGATGGTGCGATACGATTTACCTTCTGCGAAGATGGACGAGAGGAAATTCAGTATCTCGGGTACAGGAGCCGTAAAGGGATCCAAACTCCGTCCCACGCACCAATTGGACCAAGTTCTCCATGTCGATAGGTAACTTCTTCTAGTTCCCGGGGCCCATGAATCCCACAGTAGGTCCCTAGTTGTAGCCGATAACCCGTGGGTGTCCCATGCGCCCCTGAAAGAGTCCAGGCTACCAGAGGTAGTCGGTCGTCCAGAAGCATGGGGTGTGGATTGCCCAGTGGATCCCTGAGTAGGTATGGGTCGCTCGGTAGGAGGAGTGGATCGTCGCACGATAATTTGAGCAGGTCGGGAAACCAGGGTTGGCTCTGCCATAATGGTGTCAATAGTGTTAGCGTCACTTCTCGTTGTCGAATGTGGTGAAGTACTCTCGCAATCATGACGCATGACGCGAAGAGGTCGAGGGTGAATGGTCCTCTCCGTTCGTTCAAGTGAGCGAATATCTGTGTGTTCAATTGCCAATCGCTGGCGTCTCTCCAGTGTCGTGAGTACCAGTCCGCGGTGAAGTTCGATTCCCCTGGTAGATGTTCGGCCTTGATCGAGATGTTGCGCGGGAGGCAATAGTCGAAGATCTCTTTCGTCAAATTGGCTAGTGTTTGGGAGCGAGTCCCTCCCAGGTGGTTGATATAGCGTACTGCAGAAAAGTTGTCCATCCGCAGTAGGATGCAGCAATTGGATTGTCCTTTTGCCAGGCTGCGAATGGCGAAGGATCCGGCTAATAGCTCCAGACAGTTGATGTGCATGGTGAGTTCCTGAGTCGTCCAGAACCCAACTGTGGATGTTGACCCATCTGTGGCGCCCCATCCCCATCGGCTCGCATCCGATTCTAGAATGAAGTCCGAGTGACTGCCGAAGATGGCTCGACCATTCCATGCCTGCATGCAGTTGAGCCACCACTCTAGTTCCTGGCGGACCTCGTCCGTCAGGGGAACCGGTTGGTTGTATGTGGGGTTCTGTCTGAGGAAGCGGGCTTTCAACCTTTGCATGGCCCGATAGTGTAGTGGTCCCAGAAATATGGCCTGGATGGAGGATGATAGAAGACCCACGATCCGTGCTAGTTGTCGGAGTGGAATGGATTTGAGTTTGAGGACGTTGCGTAGCTCTTTTCTTATGGCCGCTACTTTGTTCTTCGGCAGGTGGAGAGTGCAGGATCTGGAGTCTATGTCGAAGCCCAGGAATTGAATTGCGCGCGTTGGGTTGAGTGCAGATTTATCCCTGTTGACAATAAATCCCAGAGATTCTATCAATTGAATCGTGTATTTGGTATGGCGTGAAGCCTTTTTGCTCGTGTTGCAGAATATGAGTATATTGTCTAAATAGATGATACATGTGATTCCTCGAGTCCTGAGGTGGGCCACCACCGGTTTCAGCATTTTTGTGAAGCACGAAGGTGCTGAGCTGAGGCCTAAAGGGAGGCAAGTGAATTGCCACGGAGATCCGTGCCATAGGAAACGAAGGAGTGGACGACTGTCTATGTGAATAGGGATCGATAGGTATGCGTCTTTGAGATCCAGACGCGTAAACCAGTCCCTTTCTTGTAGTAAGTCCCTTAGAAGATGAATGCCCTCCATCTTGAAATGGCGATAGACCACGTGGGCATTCAGGTCCCATAAATTGATCACCGGTCGGAAGTCTCCGGTCTTTTTTCGCACGAGGAACATGTCGCTGAAGGAGCCCCCCGGGGTGTGTGCGGGTTGTATTGCGCCTTTTTTGAGGAGTTCGCCTAATTCAAACTCTATAAGTTGGGTGTCCGTGGTGGTGAAGCATAGGGGACGTGGGGGCCCGTGCTGCGTGGGGCGTGATTGTAGTTCGATGCGATAGCCCCTGACCGTTTGTAACACCCATGCGTCCGTGGTGAGACTTGCCCAATTCTGGGAAAAAAGAGAAACACGGCCGGCAGTCATGGTTATTAAAGACATAGGTGTGCTTGGTTTCCTTACCTGTGGGAAATCTTGCGCAGGTACGTCCACGGGCTCCCCGGCCTCTATCCGTTCCCCTTTGGAAGTGGGAATAGGACTGTCTCGCTCCCGAGTCCGGATGGGACAGTTGCGGGTAGAACTGTTGCGGAGGTCCAGTGCGGGGGCCTGATGGCCAGAAGCGGCTGGTGGCACGGCCCCTTTGCCGACCAGCCCTTGAAAAAACACCCCTGGAGGGGTTGCCTCTGAACACCTTTCTCATAGAGGTACGAATCTTGTTTAGGGACGTGAACACATTCACGTGTTTATTGAGCTCCTTCATAAACGCCTCTCTGAAAAGTTTGCCCTGTGCCTGGGGGCCTAGTTCTTTTACCCCAAGGTCGGCCAGCTTTGGGTCAATTCGGAACAGTGCTGCGCGGCGCCGTTCTGTTGAGAGGGCCGCATTAGTATTCCCCAGGAAGCAGAAGCCCCGCTGGGTCCATTCTCTAATATCATGCGCCCAGTTGCGCACCATGTCCGCGGTAAAGGAGTCTGCTCTGGTATAGGTGTCATCCGCCAGATACATCACACGGGCTAGCAGCCACATTGCATCTAGGAGCTTGTCTTGCGCCCCTTTAAAGCTCCGTTCGATCCCCCTGCATGGATTGCAACCACCTCTCTCCATGAACGTCAGCATGAGCTGATCAAATTCTGGCGTAAACGCCACCTTGTCTGGCAGGGAGGGTCTAGGGCACTCTGCCCGCATCCTCTTACTGTGACATAGGCGTTGGATCCCCAATCGCCGTCGTCCGAATCCGAAGCCTCTGCCTGCCACTCATCCAGGATGGACAGGGAGTGGGGCATCTCTTCTCCCTCATCCAAGGGGGCGTCGTTGGGGATTGCTGTAGGCACGGGTGCTGGTGCATGTGCATTACGCTTGAGAGGCGCTTTGCCCTTTTTTGGGGCCTTCCGAGACCCCTCGCCCTTCCAGTGGCGCTTCGCCGGGCGCTGCCTCTCTTGGGAGGAATCGTCGGATTCTTCGGAATCCTCTCTGGGGCGACTAGATTTGCCAGTCGGCTTGAGGATATCAGAGGCCGCTGGGAGCACCATTGCCATGGCTTTTTCTAGCGATGCGGCTACAGCCGCATTGATCATGGCTTGCATTTGATCAGTGGAAATCTGTGTCTCCTTTTCCATTATGTCATTTAGCTGGCAGGCACAGGTTGGAGAGGTATGGGGACTGTGGGAGGGTTTGGATAAGAGGCCCTCGGCCGTATAATGTATACCGCTTAGAAGCGTGGAAGGCGGACTCTCACTGGGGCTCACCCAGGGAAAAGGGGAATTGCTATAGCAAGTTCCCGTAAGCAGCACTGATATGGGGGCTCACCCCGTGCCAGAATACTTGTATAAAACTGACTGGCAGTCCCACTCCCCAAGGGTTAATATACCCAAAATACACAGGTCCCTTTAATGTAAAAGCAACACTCACGCTTTGCAGCAGATTAGTAGTCTGGATCAAACCAGGAGCTCTCCTTTCCGCGGGCTTTACCACAGTAGCCACAACACCCACAAGATGGCCCTCGCGATTCTCGCGAGGTCTGGCCCTTTAAACACCCAGGAAAAATTTGCGGGGAAAAACGGCAATGAAAGAGTGCGTTCGGTAAGTTTGTTTCGAACAAACTACCGAACGCTGGTACTATAATTAGTGGCTGCAAGCAGTTCCCCTGTTTACACGGCGAACGCGGCGCACAGGGGTTCTCTGGGGAACCTCCGTTCGCGCTTTGTGTAACGCGCGAACGGAGGAGAGGCAGCACTGGGAGGGCGGCTCTACAGAGGCAGCCCTCCGGTATCGTCTCTCAACTTGCCTGGGTCCGTTCACACAGCAGCCTGTGTGAACAGGACAGGCAAGAGAGTCAGGAAGGTGGTCGATGTACAGGGCTCAGGGAAAACCTCCGTTCACGCTTTGTGTAACGCGCGAACGGAGGAGAGGCAGCACTGGGAGGGCGGCTCTACAGAGGCAGCCCTCCGGTAGCGCGAGGAGTGTGTGCGCTGCCTCTCAACTTGCCTGGGTCCGTTCACACAGCAGCCTGTGTGAACAGGACAGGCAAGAGAGTCAGGAAGGTGGCGAACGTTGCCACGGGGGGGGGAGCCCTGGGAACCCAAATGCCCTGAGGAAAAAAAAAACCAAGTAAAACCTGCCCCACACAAGTATTAAACAGCACATAAAATGACTATAAAATGAAATTAAAGAAGCAGTACTCTGACCTGACTTGTGATGGAGCAGCAAAGAAAGAGGAAATGATGGGCTATGCATGGACTTATATATTCTCTGTTTCATTCTGATTGGTTCTTTCTTTAAGAGATTTTTTTTCTTTGCTGCTATGGAGATAGTAAAGAAAGTTAATGCAAAATATGAAGCCTCCTGTCATGTTATAAAATTACATTGCAGGACTAAGACTGTCTCTAGTAGCTGTCAATCAAACAGCCACTAGGGGAACATCCTGGTGGCTAACCAACTTTTGGTTGCCTAGCTGATGCTGCACGTCCTCACACTCTGCATGAGGGCATACAGCATCAGTAAAATCCCCATAGGACAGTATTGAAGCAATACTTTCCTATGAGGAAGGCCTAATGTGCTTGCCTCGCATGACCATTAGTCCCCCATCCGATGGTGCCCAAAGAGGGGGAGCACCGACCCAGTGTTAAAACTTTTTTTTTAGACATAAATATCTCTTGCGTTCTTAAATGTGCTCCCTGTGACCCCCCCAAATCCATATAAATATAAGTTTGGTGGATTTTTTTTAACGCTTTATGAGCCTCGGAGTGCAGGGGAGGGGCCAGAGGGTTTGTAAGGAATACAACTTTGTATTCCTTACACTATAGAATCCCTTAAATGATGCCTAATTTCAAATAAGTCCTGTAGTATTGGATGCTGTTTTAAGCACAAAAATCCCCCAACATAACAGAGCCCAATAGCAGATATAATCTGAATGAATTGAGACAATTTAGTTTTTGGTTCTTAAAGCAAAAGCACAGTGAGAGATTTATTTTTTTTTTTAAACTTAACCTTTAGTAATATGTATATTTTATAAATACTAAACAGGAAAATGGCATTTATATTAAAAATTAGTTCAGTCTGCAATGAGCACTAATTAGAACCTATTTTCAAAAAGCTGCAGGTTTCTTTTTATATTATTGGGAAGTGGCTTTAGCTATTTTAAATGGCAAACAACTCATTTTGTTCTCACCTTTATAAAATTAGTCACCTTGTGATCTTAAACAAGCAAATGAGGATTATTTTCCTATTCATTATGTAAATCCAGGAAACCAACAAAATCAGTCATGCAATGTAGCCCATAATGATAACTGAGTGTGTTACTTTAATGTGTTTCTACTTGTCTTTCAGAAATCTTAAAGGGACACAAATAAAAGAAACTCACTATATCTATACCACAATATCACAGTATAACCCCCATACATTTTTTTCAGTCAGGGTATCTCTAAAAACAGCCTGCAAATGCAGAAGGTCTCATCTAAAGTCTTTGCAAGACTCCCCCTCCCTCCCCCCTTCCTCCAAACAAACACACTTTCTTCCCCAGTCCAGACTTCTAAACACAGCAAACAGACTGTTCTACCAGACAGCCACTAGAAGGACTTCTGGGTCATTAGGGGACTTTTGTTCGCTAGACGTCCTCACGCTATGCATGATGACCTCCAGCGCCACCCACAGCCCCACAGGAAAGCATTATACAATGCTTTCGTATGGGGCTGTCCTAATGTGCTTGCAGCTCTCGCGGTAAAGAGGAGCTAGGTAGCTGGATTCAGGTAAGTGACAAAAGTGATTGGGGCTAATAGGAGTGTAGCATAGTTATAATACACAGTGAACCTAGAGTATAAGTGACTAGATTTTAGTATATTCAGTCTGCGTATAAGCATATTACTACTACAAGCTATCTTAAATCTAGCCTTCTCTTTACTATAATATCCTTTGTTCATCCTCCTACTTTATAGGAACTTAGGAGTGATAAGAATTAGACTAAATATCATGCTCTGGGCTCATTCTTTCTTTTATATAGAATAAACCTCTAATTGAATACTTCTTATATTACATATATTTTTTATTATATATATTTTTATATTTCTCATAAGTTTTGAGCCATTGTGCTTATTATTTATCCAAGTTTAAATATTAGATCTCTCACTGAAGGAAGTGTTAAGGCAGACTGTGTAAGTTACATGCAAGGAGGTGTGACTAGGTCTGTAGAAAAATTAAAGTGATTTAACTCCTAAATGGCAGATAATTGAGCAGTGAGACTGCAGTGGAATGATTGTATACACCAAAACTGATCATTAAGCTAAAGTCATTTTGGTGCCTATAGTGTCCCTTTAATTTATAAAATTGGCAATTTCTATTGAAATCTGCACTTTCGGTAAAAAAAAAAAAAGACATTTCACAGCTTTAGATGTGTAAAGCATTCCTTTAAGGAAGCTCCTTCTGAGTGGAGAGGATTTATTTTTATAAAGTAAACAGTTTTACAGGGTTATTCATGAAACACCATAAACACCACCAGACAAAATCCAGTGAAAATTAAAAAATCCCGACTGCAATTACAATTTACTAAAGCCAAATACAGTAGGAATTCAGACCCAGTACATTTATAAAAATCACCTGGGTGCATTTGGTGTCAATGCTCAATGCTTACAAAATATTGGATTTAGAAGACTCACAAAGCACACATTTTGCAGAAAAATCCAGGACCAGATCAGGAAGGAGGCACATTACCAAATTATTGTTCACTTGCTTTTTGCAAGTGAATGATAATTTCAAGTTGTACGTGCCCTCTGGCACTGCCAGCAGCAAAACTTTAAATAGCCCTCAGCAGTGCATAGGTTAACCATGTAAAGGCTGTCCAGCACTTACTAGCAAGCCATCACATTAAAAAAAGTAAATAAAGAAAAGAATAACCGCAAATTACTTAAAGAGAGGTTTTAATCCCCCTATGCCCCCACATGTCATGGCCTGGTATTTGGCTTTTTGGGGGGCTGAAGATAAATAGATTTGCAAGAAAGAAGACTTGAGATGACATGTTTGTTTGTTTTTTGCAGGTATCACTGTTAATAACCCCTTAACGCCGTTACGACGTTCTATGCCGTCCCCATTTAAATGGTCTTTAAAGCCGTTGCGGCGGCATAGAACGCCGTAACGGCTTGCAGGCCCAGGAGGTAAAATTTACTTACCTCCGCCGCAATCCTCTTCGGGAGGACTGTCTGACAGCCCAGGCAGCCCTCCCCTCGGCAAATCAGGCTCCTGGGGGCCATGTGATCGCTCTCAAAGAGCGATCACATGGCCCCCTATAGCTGGCTGTGGATCTGCCAGCAGGGGGACTGCTGGTGGGAAGAATAATAAAAAGAATAAATAAACATGGTAAAAATAAATTATATAATATATCTTATATATATGTAACATCATACATAGTGTATTTTAATATTAATATAAGCACATATATTTGTATTAAAATACACTTAGAATGATGTTACATATATATAAGATATATAATACATACATATATTTTAGATTTATATATATATACACGTATAATTACAAGAATAAATAAATACAATACTAAAATAAATAAATAAAATATTTTTAAAAAAATTAAAATAAATTATATATATATATGTAATTTCATTCTAACTGTATTTTGTTATTAATATATATTGGTAACAAAATACACTTAGAATGACATTCTATATATATCTATCTATAAAATACAAATAACCGCAAATATATATATATAATTACATAAATTATTACATAAGTATACACGTAGAATTTCAATACATATATATTAAAATTCTACGTGTATATTTAAGTAATCTTTTAAAATAATTATGTGATTTAATTAATAAAAATTTGATTGACATGCCTGATAACGCAGGCAGAAAGTGCAGAGAATGTAATTCGCACGCGCTATATTTAACCCTGTAACTTTCCAAGGCACCATAAAACCTGTACATGGGGGTTACGGTTTTACTCGGGAGACTTCGCAGAACACAAAAATTTGTGTTTCAAAATGATAAATTGTATTACAATGATGATATTTTCAGTAAAAGTGAAGTTTTTTGCATTTTTTACACACAAACGGCACTTTTACTGACAATATTATTGTTGTAATATGTTTTACTGTTTTGAAACACTTATGTCTGTGTTCAGTGAAGTCTCCCAAGTATAACAGTACCCCCCATGTACAGGTTTTATGTTGTTTTGGAAAGTTAGAGAGTCAAATATAAGGCTTGCATTTCATTTTTTTCACATTGAAATTTGTCAGTTTGGTAATGTTGCCTTTGAGATCGTATGATAGCCCACGAATGAGAATTACCCCCACGATGGCATACCATTTGCAAAAGTAGACAACCCAAGGTATTGCAAATGGGGTATGTATGTCCAGTCATTTTTAGTAGCCACTTAGTCACAAACACTGGCCAAATATTAGTTTTTTGCTTATTTCACACAAATAAATATGAACGCTTACTTTGGCCAGTGTTTGTGATTTTACAAATGGTATGCCATCATGGGGGTAATTCTCATTTCTCATTCGTGGGCTACCACACGGTCTCAAAGGTAACATTACTAATCTGGCAAATTTTTATGTGAAAAAAAAGCAAAATGGAATGTGCTATATTTGACCCTGTAACTTTCCAAAACACTGTAAAATCTGTTAAGGGGGGTACTGTTTTACTCATGAGACATTGCTGAATACAAATGTGTGCATTTTATTGCAGTAAAAGCGAACAGTATCATGACATTTACCGCAAAAATGTCAGGCGGAACTACACTTTTTTTTTTTTTTAAATAATTTCAAACCGTTTTTTTTAAATATTTATTCATAATAAGTTATGTTTCATATATGAATAATTCATAATAAATTATGAAGTGTGGGTGCACGTAATATGAAAGAGGTGAATTACGGTTGGACAGACATATAGCGCAAATTCCAAGTTTTGTTAACATTTTGTTTTGATCAGAACATGTACTATTGACTCCGTCCTGAAGGGGTTAAGAATAATAATAGTGAGAGGTGGTAGGTAATGTTAATGTATTTAAGGGGAGGTGACAAGGTGATTGTGTACCCTTAGCCACCCAGGGTGTCCACCCTCTCATTGAATAATTATTTAGAGAACCTACCCTCTGCTCATAGGTGGGTGCTTGGAGAGGGACCTTATGTTGCCTCCCAGAATATTAGAATTAGAGCCCACAACCATCACCAATGGGTGGTGGCTGGGGTGGGGACTTTAGGATTTGAAGCATCTGAGCCTGCATTTTAAGCTTTTAGGTTCAGAGGTGTTCTGTCCAGCCGAAATCCGGACCATATTTAGGCTCATTTAGTGCCTTCTCTGCAAGATCTGGACATTGTTAAATAGTATGAATGAAGTTTGCGGTCTGAATGGGCCTGCACAACAGAGGGTGGTTTTGACCCATTTGGCACAGGGACATTCAGATTTTAGAGAATAACTCTGATAATGTGAATGTAATAATTACGTGTCTTATTGTGTGAATACTATACAATAAAATAATTGAATGATAGCTGTGCACTAATCTGACAACAACGTAACAATTATAAATACAATTGCAGTGTCACTGCACGCAACTGGTTACATATATTTAATATTACTGTCCTAGCTCTAAACAATGTTAAAGGAGTTTGTTGGATTTTAACGGACGATACTGTACAATCTGTAATTAATATGTACTTACTAGAATAGAATACTGCTTGTGTGAACATGTAAGAATGTGTTTACAAATGATAAAAATGAAAGGCGCTTTGTACACTAGACATTACATTGTTAAATATGGATTGCAATGTTAAAACTCTATCATATATATATATATATATATATATATATATATATATATATTCATCACTTACGCTGAGGTCTGCACCCAGGCAAAGATATAAAGGAAAACTTCAGTTAATGGGTGAGTGCCAAGAGCATCTTTGTATATATATATATATATATATATATATATATATATATACACATACACATATATATACACACACTTACTAACAATACAATATAAAAGTTGGGGGTTTAGAAAAAGCACTAAAATGACAACATGCAGTTCCTCTCATAATTACCAGCATTATTTCTTAAATAAGCAAACATATAGTATTAAATGTTATATATATTTTGGCCCTATATATATATCCAAACAAACATACAAGCATTTAATTGTTAAATTAATAAAGCATTTAAAGAAATATGAAAATCAAATTAAAGATTTGTTTGCATCCTACTCAAAACTGATTAAGCAGACATGGTTGTTTCATATGTAGTATTCCACTGCCATCTGCAGGCAGAACTACATTAGTACTAGTAGTGTTTATTAATCCAAAAACCCCACACGCAGGTCAATGTGTCAGTCCTCAGGTGGACTTTAAAAAAAAACAACGTAGAAAGAGCACAAACACAGTTAAATAGCCTGGGAGTAGAACACAAGGCACCATGAGAAAGAGGCTCCATGAAAGACAGGCTGTGAGGCCAAACATTCCACGAACCAGGAGATCGAGATGCATCTGAATCACCAAAAGAGTGAGGGTTGAATTCAAGCAATAAGTCAAAATAAATAAAACCAAAAAAACAATATGTGCATCCACTATGTATCAACCAGAAAGAAGTGTACTATTAGACATTAGACAGAATATGCAAGCACATTAGAACAGATGTAACAAAAAATTTAAAAACCATATGAGCATGAAGGCATGTGTGAACCAGTGAGGAAACCATGTTCAATAAACTTAAAATGTAGCCACATTGATATAGTGTGGTAGAAACCCCTGAGCACAATATAAAATGCATGAGGATTCATGGTAACTACAAAGAGGGAATTGGGGACACACCCAAAACATGCATTTTACAGGAATGGTGCTACAGTACAGACCAAAATGTATACATAATTCAGGTTAAAGAACAGCGCGCACACAAAAAATACAGTTTAAAAGTTATAAGGAAACTTAAAATCACCTATCTCAGCAAACAATTTGGGGATTCAGTCCCACCATATGGACATATTGTGTTAAGCCCACCACTATGTCACAGTTCCCCAATATCAGTGAGTCCTACATTAATTCCAACAACGGAGAACAATGCAGCCTATTTAAGCAGCAAGTCCCAGTACTTCCTTAGCCTTGCATGGTTTCCTGTTTCCCAGAAGATTTCCTGTGTTTTCCTGGTCCCTGACTCTGCTGCTCTCTGTTCTCCTAATTCCAGCTCGTCTGACTACCCGCTCTGGTGCCTGACCCCTGCTTTCCTCCTGGACTTTGCTTTTGGATTATTTTCATTTTGCTATTCTTTAAGGTGTTTTGCATCTACATTCTGTCTCTGCCTGGTTCCTGGTCCCTGACACTTCCTTATATTTTTGAAGCTAACACTTAAGATTTTGTCATTGCTTCTATCCTGTCCCAACAAGACAAAGTAAATGGTTCCATTGATTCTATGTCCTATTTCTCTAGAAACCTAACTCCTGCTGAAAGAAATTTCCCCATAAGAGAAAAGGATCTCCTAGTTATTAAAGCCTCCTTGGATTAATAAAATCATTTACTCGAAGGAACCTAAAATCCATTCCTTGTATATACAGATCATAAAAATCTTAAATATTTGAAATCCAAACATTTGAAAAAAAAAGACTTCAATTCCTGTTGGCCCTTTTTCTTTTTTTCTTGACAGGTTTGTTTTCATGTGATGTATATCAACCTGGTTCAAAATATGGGAAAGCTGATTCACTTTCAATATGTCCACTTACATTCTTTCTCCCATTACTTTTTCTTGCTCTTTGCAATCTTTTCAGATGATATCAGAATGTGAGACCCAGAACTTTCCTCTCTACCTACAGACATACTAAACATACTCACACAAGTTGATCTTATTATCTAAACAACCGTCTTTTCATTCCTCCCACTCTAAGAAAATAAATTCTAAAAAACGATCCATGACAACCCCTTATTAGGTCAACCTAGTATCACAAAAACTATATCCCTCTTAAAACAATACTTCTGTGATATTTCTGTGTTGCTAAATCCAAAGTTAACATATCTATCTGGATTTTTGGTTAAATAATTATTTGGTTTAAAGCATTGAGTACTTCAGCCCTGAAGCATATGTCTTAGTTTATTTCTTGCTGCTGCTAATATAATGGTAAACATAGTTTCTCAGAAGTAAAAACTAAATTGTCCCACTGGACAAATCAATAGACAGAGCAAAACACAAGCACTAGGAGTGTTGCAGTTACCACATTGTCAATATTTTGCTTTTTTCACCTGGGGATAAATAGGAGGGGGTTTGTAAGAGATTGTATACCACTTTTTTGCAATAGTGGGCCACATTGTAGTGTGTTGCGGAAAAACGTTTATGATGGCTGTCGGCAGGGGTGTTAGGAATTTCCTGAAAGACCAGGAGCTCTTCACTAACAGAGAGGATCTCCTTTATGCCCCTTCTCTCTACCCAAGAACAGTGAGCTACTGATTCTCTCCAGGATCTTTATTTCAGAAATATTTGACTTAAATGTAGTTATGTGTGTGGGCATTATATCTAAAGTCAAATATTCTTTCTACATTACGTAGACATTTTTGGGCTAAATGGCACTGCCAGTAATGCATCAGGGACCATATAAATACCTATAAGAATGGTATTAGATCATGGTTATTTGTTTATGTCATAGCTAGAAAAAAAATTATTTCTGCTTTTAAACTAATATTTCAGACCTCCTGTATATTGCCTAAAACTTTTTCATTCCTTCAATATTTCTATAAAGCATTAATAAATAAATATCATACAATGTGTAAATTTGCATAATTTATGTTTGTGAAGAGCAATATATCTACGAAATGTCTGGTTTACCATACATTCAGGAAAGCTATGAGAAATCTCAGGGACTCTTACAAGACCATCAGCTGGGCACCTCACCCCCAGAAACACACTCCCACAAACACAAAGCAACACAATGTCCAGGCGTGGAGTAACAGCAGTCTGGCCCCCTGTTGTGCCAAATCATTAAATTCATGAAGCACCCATATCCAAAAAGTAATAATCAATTACCTAATAAGGTTTATAGCGATATTGGCGGGCACACAACCCAGTTTGAGATGAGTGTCTTGGGCTATAGGAAAAAGAAACCACACAGAGAACAAGTTGCAGATAAGAATTCACAGTTAGTGCGACACAGTTTAAGCATTTTATGCAATGTCATCATAGCTGAAATTCTTAGTGCGACACAGGTTGAATTTCTTAGTGCGACACAGTTTAAGCCAAGTGCCATCTTAACTATCTATAATAGATTAATTTGCTCATTAGTGATCAATCATTCTTAATTAGTTAATTGGATTTTATCACAATTATCACATTCCATCCCTTGATCACTAAGTGAGCAAAACCTTACACATTTACGCGTGCCATTCAGGTTATCAGCAGGGGGCAAGCCCATTTTCCCACTGATCCCCATATTGTTCCATTCACACCTGGAACCAATTCATGCAATAAAGCTCTTCGAGTCAAGGGTCACCCGTAGGACATGCCTATTCCCGCTTAACATCCTTAATCTTAAGGTCATCTGATCTATCTATAAAAGCATTTGTCACTCTTCTAATTCTATCCTGGCATCTGTTTTACATGTAGCTACTCTTTGAATGCAGCAAATGGTAAGTTTGTAGCATAGGTAAACACAAAGTATAATAAAAACACACCACACAATTCCCTTTAATATTTTCATCCCAAGTCCTCCTATCCATGATCCTATACCAAATGTCCAGTCAAAGTCTCGTGTAGTATTAGCTAGCCAGTGTTCCAAGTCGTCTGTGGTTAGTGGTTTTCTAAAGCGTTTTTGTATCTCTTCTAAATGATGAAGCTCATGCTTAACTTTCCCTGACTTATCTATCCACACACAACATGCTTTGCCTCCTATTCTTTTGCATACTCCTCCTTCTGCTGCAAGCAAGTAATCTAAGGCTATTCTGTTCTGCAAAGCTACCTGTCTAATCTGTTCTTGCTCATAATTAAGCAAACTGATAGCAAGTCCTGTGCTAGTAAAGGCATCATCAATAGTATCATTAAAAAGATTTAGATTAGTTATCATCATTCCCACCCCCACCATTGGAAAGAGAGAGACCCAAAACTGCATGTTTCTATCCATTTTGAATCCTGATAAATTGGTTTCTCGCTTTTGCCAATGATGATGGGTGTTTTCAGGTAAAGTTTTAGTAGGGTAAATGGCAGGCATCACCATTCCCAAGGTACAATCAATTTTCATTTTACATGGGAGTTTTTTTATAAGCCCATCTCCCACAAAGCCAATAAAATCCTCTTGAAGGGATGG
This sequence comes from Pelobates cultripes, assembly GCA_933207985.1. Lineage (NCBI taxonomy): Eukaryota > Metazoa > Chordata > Amphibia > Anura > Pelobatidae > Pelobates > Pelobates cultripes. The sequence continues at coordinate 195,093,855 of OW240917.1, forward strand.
GGTGGTTTATACAGCTTACATTAGAACGTTTAAATGTGAAATAAGGGCTAAACAATCCTGTACCTACTATTTTATGCCACCATCGACTTATAGTCTCTGCCTCGCCTTCTCCTAGGACACATTTCCATCTGCCCTCGGTTCTTTTCTCACCAGTTTCAGTCCCATTAAAATAGTCAAAACTCCATCCTGTGTAAAAAGGAGATAATGCCATGGTATTTACATAACTACTAGGTCGGATATTCGGTTGGTAGTTACGGTCAGTGTAGTATTTTTGATAAACATTAATAGTCACTACTTCTTCTGAGTCGTCAGGGTATTCCCATTCCCCCATGCGCAGTTACATAGTTACATATAGTTACATAGTTACATAGCTGAAAAGAGACTTGCGTCCATCAAGTTCAGCCTTCCTCACAAATGTTGTTGCTGTTGATCCAAAAGAAGGCAAAAAACCTGGTCTGAAGCGCTTCCAATTTTGCCACAAACTAGGAAAAAATTCCTTCTTGACCCCAAAATAGCAGTCAGATGTCTCCTTGGATCAAGCAGCTATTACCACACTAATTAGAAATTATATCCCTGTATGTTATGTTTTTGTAAGTATTTATCCAATTTCAGTTTAAACATCTGTATGGACTCTGACCAACCACTTATTCTATCTATGTCCCAACTCTTATCTTTCTCTACATTTGTTGGCACCAATTCCCTCTGTTCAGCACGTGGGCCTTTTTGGATATTGGCCAGACATGCTATGGAATATTCCAGGCAATGTTGAATTTCTTAGTGCGACACAGTTTAAGCATTTTATGCAATGTCATCATAGCTGAAATTCTTAGTGTGACACAGGTTGAATTTCTTAGTGCGACACAGTTTAAGCCAAGTGTCATCTTAACTATCTATAATAGATTAATTTGCTCATTAGTGATCAATCATTCTTAATTAGTTAATTGGATTTTATCACAATTATCACACCCACCAGGCAAATATATGCCCTAGGCCTCTTTCACATGCATTAATACATACTGGTTTATTCAATAAATGTGTAAATGTACTTAATTAAAAACACAAACTGCACAATACAGACCAAGGTAGCCAATTTGGAAAAATCCTTAAATTTTGTCATAGCTTGGCTATTTTAACTTGAATTCTCTAATTCAGCATTTGATTCAATAAAATAATTGTTTAGTGAACAAACTACATCTGCTTAGCATAACAAAATGGATAATTAACAAAAAAACTGAAAACAAAAAAGCAAAATAACAGCTGAAAAATAATCTGGATTCTAGAGATTGCCTTTGTGATAAGTGCAAGATTGTAAATGTGTGTGTAAAGCTTGACAATGTGCGTCTAAATTAAGTTTATTTGTGTATCGTTTCAAGGTTAGTGAATGCAGTGTCATTTGTGTAGTGGAGTATCTGTGTAAATGCAGGAATGTATTTGTTGTGTGTGTTCACTGTGTAACTGCAGAGTATGTGTGTGAGTGTGAAAATAGTGGTACATTAGTGTGAAGTGTATTTTAATGAACATTACTGTGTGACATTTTATATAATTTATATCTTCCCATCCACATTTTTTTTATTTCGCACTTGTCTCTACCAGCAGTCGATTCCATATTTTGTTCCTCTATCCCATTCCACACTTGTCACTGATCTAGTACACTCTATAATGTTAATTGTTGATCTATTCCACCACTTGTGTCTCTCTCTTTATACCAGATGTATCCAATTCCCCACTTCAGTACCTGCCATTATATCATCCTCTACTCTCCTCTTCTCCTGCTGTCTCTCTCTACCCATTTACTCTCCTTTCCCTCCATCTTTATCCTTGTATCGGATCCCTGCCGGATGACTCCTCATTGTGTTTGCACTCTGCACATTCTTAGCAGCTCCATACAGGCTCAGTGTTCGGAAGGGTACAGCTATAATGTAAGATACTAGATTTCTATATTTGCTTGTCTCCCACTGTACTGGCCCTGAAAAACGATAAACACCTTCCCTCTCCTCCCCGCCTATTAGGAATAATGAATGCCAGATCTATCCTATTGGCCTTATCAGGGTCTCTAACTATCCAGGCATCTTACTGGGTGTTGGGCTGTATACCCTGATGGTGACCATGCATATATTTAATGCCATGCACCGGATGTTTCAAATAAAAGTCAAATAAGTTTTGCAAACAAAAACGACTTGGTTGTGAAGTGGTTTAAGGTCACAAATTTAGGCTAGAAGAAAGGAGATTTCATCTAAGGCAAAGAAAATGTTTTTGTTTTTTTACAGTAAGAGCAATAAGGATATGGAATTCTCTGCCTGAAGAGGTGGTTTTATCAGAGTTCATACAGATGTTTAAACTGAAATTGGATAAATACTTGCAAAAACATAACATACAGGGATATAATTTCTAATTAGTGGGGTAATAGCTGCCTTCCCTTTAGGGGTCAAGAAGGAATTTTTTCCTAGTTTGTTGCAAAATTGGAAGCGCTTCAGACTAGGTTTTTTGCCTTCTTTTGGATCAACAGAAAAAACATATGTGAAGAAGGCTGAACTTGATTGACGCAAGTCTCTTTTCAGCTATGTAACTATGTACTGGTCTTAAGGCAGAGACTGACAATATTCAAGCCTAATACTGCTTAGATATGTACTAATTAATTAACTTATATACTATGTTTTTTTTCGAAATAGGAACTTTGAGTAAGCCATATATAAAATTGAACATTAATATTTGCTTTCAACTGGACTGAATCATCAAAATTAATGAGGACAATTAACATGATACACGCAGGTTGGCAATACAAAAGGTCTGTATAGTAAACAACAAACACACATAAATGCCTGTCTTGTTGGTGAGAGACCAGGGGTGTTTAATCCTACCTTTAATACAGGTAAATATTACATCTAAAACAGCCTAAATATTTATTGGTACTAACTAATTAACCTCAGTCGGCCTGATTATGTCAGTATTTTTGAATGTTAAATTGGAACATAGTTTTGTATGTAAATTTGTTGTTTCATATTGTAGGCTTGTAATTCTTAGGAATAACTCACTTAAATCTGCCCAAAAAAAGAGTCTAGTAGACATCCCGGATATGATAAAATTTAAAACAAGGGTGCAATATTACTATTCACTGTAATACTAGACACTGCATATTGGTTTAGTAAACATCCCAGGTATGAAAAATTTTCAAACTTGGGACTGCACAAAGTGCGACATCACAATCAGGACAATGGAACCTGGTTTCCTTTCCTTTTTTTTTCCCCACTGTCATCTCGCTTTGAACAACACACCACACACATCCTTGTAGGTGCTGACTTTTATTTCGGTTGGTGGAATGTAGTCCATGAAGTGACGACCAGTCAGGCATTCTGGGTTGACAATGCCAACAGCACGACGTCCAGCTTTATTCACAGCCATTGATGGTGTTTGGTGGTTCAAAAAGATACGTTTGGCAATTTTCCAAATTAAGTCAGAATGAACCACAGGCTTGTCACTTTTTAACAGAATGCAGGCATTCCACAAGCATTGCTCATGAAGATGCCTGAAGATCTTCTAGTAGTACTTCTTTTGCTGTTTGCTCATTGTTGGGTAGAATGTCATTGCTTGGTCGGCTCTGTCGACACCTTCCATGGTGTTATTGTAGTCTATCACTACTTGTGGCTTCATGATATCTTTCCCACCTTTCGTGCATACCATAACAGAGGAGGTATTATGAACTGTACTTATTAGGCACACATCTTTCTTGTCACGCCATTGCAGTGCCATCCTTTTGCCTTTTTGCCTGACAACCATTTCTCCAGTCTTCAGCTTCTTATTGCTAAACATTGGTGGCATGTCACGTCGGTTAGCCCTAACGGTTCCATAGGTATCTGTTTTGTTTGCAGAAGAAACTCAAAGTTCAGGAGACGTCTTAAAAAAGTTGTCGGTTGTTACGCAATAGCTCTGATTTAGCAATGGCTCAATGAGTGAAAGAATGGAAGATGTTGCATTCCATAGTTGCTGTATTTTGGATTGAATTTTTTCCTTTTCCAGTTTAAATGACTGAATTCCAAATGTAGCCAGTTGACGATTCGCATAGCATGTGGGATTTTACGCTACACCATGCTCTCTTTTCCCCACCACTTGAAGTATTATTAGTCCCAGAAATGTCCAAATGTCATCTTTGGTCACGGGTTCCCACTTTCTGCTTCTTGAAAACGTCTGATGCAGAGTACCTAATTGGTGCTCTTTGTACCGGTTTGTCTCAATAACTATTTTTTCAATAACCTCATTGGTCAGAAATAATAGTAAGTATGCCAAGGGGTTGTTGTGTTCAACGTCTACTTTAATATCAGATGATCCAGCAAATAGGAATCTTGGGAGTGCTGTCTGATCCTTACCACCGTCAATAGAGCATCAAGTTTGCACATCACTGAGCTCAGTCGCAGAATCGTCGCTTTCCGTGTCTGACAAATTTTCCCATAAATCCTTATCGCTCAATTCTACAAGTGATTCTAATTCACTATAGCTGTTTTCTAGCTGGTCTAAAACCACTTTTGACCTAAAGGGACGTGGATGCCATGGACGTTCTCAAGTTTCCAGGCAGAAAGAACCGTAAAAGCACAGGCAGGACACTGGACAAAGCACTGGGACAAAACTGAGGTGAAAAGGTTTCATACAGTAATGTAATCCTAACAGATTATACTGTATAACTATGTATTATGTGTATTTGTATTTAAAAAATATATATATATTTCCCACCTGGTTCTCCAGGCGGCGCCCGCAGGGAAAGGGAACCCAGATCCCGGCTTTGGGTGGAGGACATTGCGGGAGGACACCAGGGGCTCGTAGGGACAAGGTAAGTGATACTATAAGGTAAGCACGAGCATGGCTCGGGGTTACTGCTTTTAGTACTGAAAATTAACCCCGAGCCATGCTCCGGATTACCGCCAGGAAGCTTAAGTGTATACTTTCTGCCCCATCTTTTACAATAATTTGTCTCAGGGGTTCAATGCTATCAAGTTCATGGAGCTAAAGTTGTTACAGAATTACATATCTGTAGTAACTGTATCTTGTTCCTTTAATCTGATCTCCCGTTCTTTGACCTTTTGGCTAGTCTGTTGATTAAGACAAGATATTCTCCCTTGCTTTGCACAACCTCTGTGATAAAGTTCATTGCTTTGGAGGCAGATTCCCAATTCCAGCCTCCTTTAACTCCTTAAGGACCAAACTTCTGAAATAAAAGGGAATCATGACATGTCACACGTCGTGTGTCCTTAAGGGGTTAAGAAGTGTTCTAATTGTCCAGGAGTGAACTTGTCTGCTCCTTGGATCTACCTGTAAACTAATCTAACTGGGTGCTGCTGTTTTGCTTTTGTGTTTGTTTGCTTGGATTGTTTAGGCCAAATAAGATGATTAATTGCAATGAAAATTGACATATAAATAATTCTTCAAGTAATTCAAAAGTATCCTCTCACTGCACATTTTAGTTTGTACTACGTATTTTTAGTAATCTTTCTAATCAACAATGATGGACAGGGAAAATAACACTTGTTTCAAATAGCAAATATGACTATTTATAGAACAGTCTGTACATTGATATTTAAAAATAATAATAATGCACATGTATACTGGGAATATTAGCAACTGTTGACTTTTTACTACTATATTTGAAAATTTACATTAAAAGTTTAACTTTGGAAATTATGCACATTTTAAATTTTAAAACCTGACTACCCATTACATTATAATATAAGAAAATGATTGCAAGCTTTTGTGTTTAAGTACTATATGGAGAGAATAAAGAAATAATTATGATTGAGGACATATTAGTACAAATAGCTCAGTTGAACCAGGCAAGAGGCCAATGACAGACAGATTTTACTACACTGATTATACATTAATTTCAAGGGCAGAGTGGAGGTGACAGATTTATTGAAGGAGAATTCTCTTTTTTATTTCATAAATGATCATTTGATGAACAATCATTAAACATACATCTACATTATGATATGCAATTAACTTTTTACAAGTCAGAGTATGAAAGAAGAAAGGTGGAAGCATCCCATGAAAGTGGCTATTTAAAAAAATGTTCTTAGAGGTCGAAATATGGTGATATAAGGGGACAGAGATTTCCACTAAATTTAAAGTTTCAAATTTAGCGAACTACTACTTTTATGTATAAATATAAGGCTGAGTGTTTAGTCCACCCTGTGTCCTACGTATAGTCATGTTTATGACTAGATTTCCAGACAATGGTTTGTTTGGGCCCCAAATATATTTGTATAATGCGATCATATCTGCACTGAGGCGCCGTTTCTATAAACTAAAGAGTTTAAATTTGTTAACCTTTCTTCCTAACTAAAATGTTCCAATCCTTTTTTTAATTTTGTAGCTTGCCCCCGCACTCTTTGTAGTGCCATAATATCCTTCTTTAGAACAGGTCCCCAAAATTGCACAGCATATTCAAGGTGTGGTCTTAATGCCCCTTTTTATACACGACAATACCTTACTGGCCTTAGTCACTGCTGATTGACATTGCACATTGTTGTCTAGTTTGTTGTCTATAACAATTCCCAAATCCTTCTCATGTGTTGTTATCCCTAATTTACTATTATTTAGGGTGTAAGTTGCTTGTGCATTCTTTACTTCGCATACTTTGCATTTTTCTACATTAAATTTAATCTGCCATGTCCAGTCCCCCAATCTATCTAAATTATTGTGCAGCAAAGTAATATCTTGATCACATTGTATTACTTTACAGAGTTCTGTGTCATTTGCAAACACTAAAACGTGAATTTCAATGCTGATTTCAAGATCATTTATAAATGTTAAATAGAAGCTGTGCCAGAAAAGAACACTTACCACTTTTGTCCAGCTTGAAAATTACCATTAATGACAAATCTCCGTACTTTATCTTTAAGCCAATGTTCTACCCAAGAACAAGAATTTTCATCTAGCCCAATTTCTTTTAGTTTGATACAGTTCCACACAATAGCATATTGTTCAAACGCCTTGGCAAAATCCAAGTAGATCACATCCACTGCAACACCCTGATCTATGCGTCTACTTGACATGACCTATTTTTCATAAAACAATGCTAATGTTTGCTAATAACAATGTTCTTCTCAATTAATTCCTGAATATTATTCCTTAATAACCTATCAAATAATTTCCCAGCTGCACAGGTTAAGCTCGCAGGTCTATAATTTCCAGGCAAGGATTTTGAACGCTCTTTGAATATAGTAAACATAAAGATAGAAGGTATGCAGTAGCTTTTCCTCTGAGTGGGGGTTAACCCCTAGTGAAATTGATTCACTAATAATGCACAAAAGTGTGAGGGAAACAGGAGAAAAAGGATATTGGTAGATTATCATATGGAGTGGAAAACCCTGCTAGTTGCGGGAAACAGTAAGGGTACAGTAGAGAACTTGCAACTTTAAAGGACCACTATAGGCACCCAGACCACTTCAGCTCAATGAAGTGGCCTGGGTGTCAGGTCCCAATAGTTTTAACCCTGCAGCTGAAAATTTTTACATTGAGGTTTAATCCAGCCTCTAGTAGCTGTCTCCCCGACAGCCACTAGAGGTGCTTACGCGATTCTCAGTGTGAAAATCACACTGAGATGACGCTGGACGGCCATAGGAAAGCATTGAGTAATGCTTTCCTATGAGCGGTTTGAATGCGTGCGCGGGTCTGGCCGCGCATGTGCATTCGGAGCTGACATTGGCAAGGGGAGGAGAGGTAACCAGTGCTTTAAGGTAAGTGGCTGAAGGGGTTTTAACCCCTTCAGCTCAGCGAGAGGGAGGCCCCAAGGGGGGGGGGGGGGAGACCTAATAACCCTATAGTGCTAGGAAACCGAGTTTGTTTTCCTGGCACTATAGTTTTCCTTTAATGCGTGAATATTAAAACCTAACTTTTAATGATAAATTTCTAATATATGAAAACTGGTGAGAGTCAACACCCAAAAACACTTGTGTAAAACAAAAAAATAAATAAATCAAATAGAATAAAATAAAATCAACACTTGACTACATGTTTAGGGACTATTGTCTAAACTGTGCGTGGTGGCTATAGTTTTAAGACAATAAGTACTTCAAAAAATCATTAAAAACCCACTTCTTCATAAAAGCGTATTGATTAAACTGTTAATAGTTCCCGACTGATTCCTCTCTTGCAACTGTCATTAGTCTAATACTATCCTTATCTTTTGTGAACCCCTAAATTCAGATAAGAATAATTATGACAGTGGACTTATCAGAAATTGGCAAAGGAAAGAATTGAGATACAAAAAGAAAAATCCCCATGCGCAACCAAATCGATCCCACCAGAATAGTCCATACAGTTTCAATCATAATCATGACAAAAGAAAACCCCTTTCATTCCAACGCCACCCTTTTATGGAATGATACCCCCAAACATACTCACATATCATATGCAGAGGTGGTACGTCATCCCATAATGATGCTCATTGTTCATATACCCCTAAGAGATCAAAAGGGTATCAGAGGGGATGCGATAACCCCAGTTATGTCACTCTCATATGTCAGCGACTACCTTCTATCAATAGCCAACTGGCGAGTGATACTCCGATACCTCCCACATCCGACAATCTAGGGGCACGCCCAAAAGTCCATATATCTAGAAATCAGAAGAGTCTAATACTTTTTTAGGGGAGGGTCCCCCACACAATCCCAGAACCTTTCCCCTCTACAAAAGCCAGAGGCAGAAAGAGAAACACTTACCAACAATACCACGGTTCGATTTAATAAAGACCTACATTTATTAGTGGAGAATATATATGGGATATACAGGGGATGTCTAAAAAAAAAAAAAAAAAGGATATTTATTATCTAGTTCGGGTGACATACCTATCTTTTACTACCTCCCCAAAATTCACAAATCCCCCCCGGATGACCAATTATCTCATCTATTGGTTCTTTGACAGCTCCCTTATCAAAATAGGTGGATTTTCACCTTCAAAAAATTTGTGATTAACCTATCCTCATACATTAAAGACACGGGTCATGTCCTATCTCTAATGCAGGAGATCAAATGGCAAGAGAATTACTGCTGGTTGGCAATTGATGTCACGGCACTTTATTCTAACATGGGCCACAACCTAGGCCTTAAAGCCTTAGAATATTTTCTCTTTGCAGACCCACTACTTCTTTGTGGTCAGACAGTGGCCTTGTTAGAAAGTGTTTCTTTTATTTTAACTCATAATTATTTTTACTTCAGTGGACAATTTTATTTACAAACCAATGGCACTGAAATAGGGGCTAGCTTTGCTCCGTCGTATGCAAACCTATTTATGGGATTCTGGGAACAGATTCATATTCTAAATAATGTGCAATGGATTGAACAGATAGTATTTTACAGACATTTTATTGACGTCATTTGGATTGATTATGATGAGATAGACAACTTTGTCAATAACCTCAATACCAACAACTGGGAGCTATCTTTCACCAGCAAGAAGAATAAACTGGAAATCAAATTTCTCGACCTAATATTATATGGAAAAGATGGGCATGTAGTAACTAAAACCTTCAAAAACCTGTTGATGTCAATAGATTTTTATATTCCGCAAGCGGACATCACCCAACATAGATTAACAACATACCTTTTGGGCAATTTGCGAGGTTACGTTGCAACTGTACCTCACTGGAAGACTAGAATCACTTGACTCAGGTCAACGATTTTTGGAAAAAGACTTTGACGCAGCTCTAATCCTACGTGCTTACAATAGAGCGAGAAATACCAACAGAAGGTCCCTTTTGGAACCGTTTACCAAAGATCTGCTACTTGAAACCACTATATGTCCCGCCTCATCGGATTCACACAAGGTGATTATATCACTATTAAATAAACAACCTGCGAGTACGAAGAGAATTCAGAATAAATTCAGTATTAGTACTAAGGACATTTAGACTAACAAGGGTCCTATTTTTACTACTGTTTTTAATAATGCCTATGATCATATCATCCAGATTTAACATTGGCCTATCTTACGTTTAGACCCTTGGCTAAACTTGTGAACCTAGAGTTACCTTTAGAACAAATTTGAACCTCAAAAACATTCACTCCCTCCAGACATAAACTATGAATCAACCTACATACCACCGACTAGGTAATTTCAGATGAGGTTCTACACGTTGTCTTACATGTCAGTTTATGTGCCATGGGATATCAGAGTTTGGTCCTTCATCAAATGATCGGAAATTCACAATCAACTCCAGGATTACTTGAAATTCATCATATGTGGTGTATCTTTGAATATGCTCATGCGGTTTACTATAGCTAGGGCAGACAACCAGAACTCTCAAAACTAGATTTAGAGAGCATAGGGGGTGATTTTGCATAAAAATAAAAAATCTCCAGTAGCCAGACATTTTGAGGCAACCCACAATAGTGATCCAAGGCATAATTCAGTGAAGGGGATACAGTTTATTCCTGACAAGAATAACTTGATAAATAGGAAAAAAGCCCTCATTATTGCAGAAACTAACTGGGTTTTTAAATTAAATACTCTTAATCCCTATGGGCTAAATGAGGAACTAGAACAGATCACTTAATCTGATGAGTATCCATTTTGCTCCTCGCTCTTTTAACTTGCCTTATGATCCTGATTTATTATATATTATTATTTCCCATGTTTGTATGCATTGTAGTTCCAAGTTTGTCCTCACTTATTGATGGTTGATCTATTACTTCTTTATCTACTGTTTAATGATGACATTCCTGGACACACTCATATATTTGGTGATAGATCAAAACCTAAAAGTGCAATTTAATGTAACAGAAAACACCAAACGACACAATAATCCTTATACATGTATTAATTGGTTCAGTATTCAATTGTTATGTTTGGTTTACTATTTTATTTAGTTTCTTTATATGACCAATGCCTAGCTTTGATAATGGATTGCTGTTTTTTTGGTCTATTGTGTATTTTTGATATTATAATTTATTTTATTTTTCTTGGCATGTAAAGAAGATTTATCCTTTTAAGAGCCTTTCCTACGCTCTATGACATCATGATTTATGGTAATGAGTATCCCTGAGTGATAATACCATTTTAGAATACACCGCAATCAGAATTCAGAGAATTTGTTCTTCTGTCCCCTGAAATGTTAGAATCTGATTCGAAAATTTGTAGTGGGGATTATTGTCTAAACTGTGCGTGGTAGCTAAAGTTAAAGACAAAAAGTCAGGTAAAGAGTGCCCACTTGTATCTGGGGGTCGTTGCTGCAACCTTTTTATTTTAATATACAAGTCAGAACGCATTATTATAACGCATCTATTGAGATGGTGCCGTAAGAAAGAAGAATTAGTTAGAAGTTAAAGACTTAGATTTTTTACATTTTTTTTACATCTTTGTATGTATGTAACATTATGAGCAGGTTGTTATCAGTCAGATCATAACTTTTTTTCCTACCCCTTACTCATTGCTATTTGAGGATATTTTGAGAGTGTGTAGTCTTAAGATCTGAAATACACATGTGATGCATACAACTACTCGGACATGCCCTGGAGAATAAAATTACAAGAAAACGGTTGGGCTTCACCTAAGTGAGTATTTGGCGATGTGGGTGGCCTAGGGGAAATAGGTAAGTTCAACCTGTGTCCCTGTTCGCAGAGCTTACATGGCGTCGTAGTAACCCCTAACCAAAGGGGCAGCGGGAGGGAGGGGGTGAAATGTACCTTAGTCTGGTTGAAGGGCTTTCGTTACATGTCCGCTTTTGCAGATTCACCAAGGGCTGCTACACCTGGGTGTAGGGTAGTGCTCTTTGTGATGCTTGTCTGTGGGCCATCTATAATGGGATATGTGGGGGGGTAAGTATTGAACCATCTAAAATAAAACTAAGGAACTAAAGCAACTGTATAACAAAAGTCTAAGTAGGAGCCTCTTAGAAATCAAGTCACTGAGTTCGCTCCCCCAGCAGGAACAAACGGTGTGACATTCGAGACGTCCCATGAGTGGCCAGGTAGGGGCCTCTGGTTCTCTGGTGACATATCTGTCAGGCCGAGGGAAGCCAGGAATGTTGTTGCCTCTTTGGGTGCCACAGCTCTGTGGGTCTTATCTGCAGTAAATGCCATAAAAGCCCTTGGGGTGGACCAGCGATATGCAATCTTGCATCCTCCGGGTGATAGGCCCACATGGCTTGTCTCCATTGCAGGGTGGAACGGGTGAGCTCTTGCTAGAAGGTCAAGTGCTGCGTTTCGAATTGTAAGGGTGCTTTATCCTGTAGTGCCCGCAGTAGCTTTTGTTTAACTGCATTGGTTTGGAATCAGACTAGAATGTCTCTTGGTGACTTTGCTATGCGGTATACGCCATCTAGCACAATTGATTTTGCCGTTTTTGCAAGCAAAACTTAGGCCAGCAATCTTCGTATGAGGTGGGGTAGCTCCTCCGATGCCACTGTGTCCAACACCCCTCTTATTTTCATGTTTTTTTCTCCGGCTTCAATCCTCGAGGGAGTCTATTCTGAGGTTACTATTGGCTTGCATGGAGTGCAATTTGTGCACTGTTTTCTCCAGGGCAGAGAGGCCTCTTTTGAGGTCTGTCATATTGTCCTCTGTGACCCTGACCCGCTCAGTGACGGCCTGAACCTCTTCCTTTACCATCGAATGACTTTCTGATGCAATCATATAGATCTGATATGTCTTGCTTGGTTGAGGGTTGTGAGTCAGCGGGTTTGCTGGGGGGGCGGTGGGACCGAGCGACAAGGCCCGGCTGGAGGCTGACTAACCTAGTCATCTGATGGGTCCGTGGTGTTCTCCTTGTCAACCCTTTCCTCGGGCATCGATCTTGGTGTGCTGGAGAGCATGTTGCCGATGTCTCTTGCCCTCTGTGGAGCTGAAGGTGTTTTAGGCTTCACGCGGGCCATCAGAGATGGAATCGGCTGTTCCTGAGTACAAGGCCAAGTCAGCAAAGGCCTCGGCGTATTCAGGTCGCGTGGCCAGAGAGTCTTCCTGGTCTCACAGGATGATTTGGCCTTTGCGTTATTAGTGAAGGGCATGTATGGGCTCCTGCACACCGATCAGGCACTGCTGGAGGTCGATGTGCCTGAAATTGGGAGATATTAGACTGATTGACAGTTTTTGGGCATGGAGCGCTTAGAAATGGTGTCTGCTCTGTCTTGTTGCTTGGTCCCGCCCCATGTGGTATCTTAAAGGGACACTATAGACCCTTACAGCAATTCATCTTTTGATGGGTTTTTTATTTAGTTATATATTTTGGGGGAAGTAGAGTCTCCCTTATAACTACAATACTACAGTTTACACAAACCAGTTTTAAATATGGTCTATTTATAATCACACTTACCAGTTTGTTTCCTAAACTCCAAATGGCAACAAATTGAAATTCAAGTAGGAGAATTTTCCCAGATCAGCTATTGTGGCCTACATTTTGCCATATGGATTGTAGTTCAATTCCATTTGGACTGTTTGTTTTGTGGCTACTTTCATGTGTACAAGTAAGGAACACTCCCAAGAACCAAAACCAGTGGTTATTATCGAATACAGCCCGTTGTAGTGGTTCCAGGAATGATCGCGCACCCCCACTGCACTAAAGACCAGTTTAGTGCCCCAAAAATATTTTAAAGCTAGATTGTTAGCTTATTTAAGTTGTACTTGTCTCATTTATTGATAAATTTCAGAGATTATAATATTGTAAAGCACTGTGGAATAAGTTGGTGCTATATAAATGCAAATAATAATAAAAGGCCTCTGTCTCCTTCTGGGGTGACCATCTGCAAATACCTCAGATGGTAACTGTTCCACTTGTATTCCAGTGGCCATGGAGGGCAGGTGAAATTAGTTTTGACTTGCCTTAAACTGTCCTTTGTAGGCAATGCCATCTTCTTCATGGTACACTTCAGCTCCTGGCACTTCATTTGCCAGGGGTCAATAGAAGCACACTGCCCATGTGCATGCGCAAGGGTATAGTACTGATGACTATGGAAAAGCTCCATAGAAAGAGCTTTTCTCCCCTTAACTCTGCCTTTTGTCAAACGAAGGGTGTTCTATTTTGATTTATTCTTATGCGAGTACACAGTCTCGAACGGCTTTGTGTTCGTGCACTCTGTTCTGTTTGCGCATATTACCAATTAAGTTTTTGTGCGTTTCAGGTTGTACATTCGCGCATGCGCAAAGGGGATGGTTGGGCGGAAATATGGTATGTTTTCGCCCTTCTGTTTGTTCACGCATGCGCGAGCGCCTGAAAAAGGCGCGAACACAGGTATTTGAACACCGGAAAAGAACAAAACCATAAAGCTTTTGAGAAAGTCCTTTGGACGAAACGTGTTGAGCATATTGATTTAAGAGGACACTTTTGACCATAGACTTCCTTCAGCTTCCAGCCATACCACAGAGATCACCAGGAACTTTACATACAATCCATCTCCATATTGGAACATATTGGGACTACTAGTGTCAAGAGGTACCTTTGGTAGCAGTGTCTTAGAAATGTGGACTTAGCCCTTCATGTGGCTTTAAGCTTGTTTCCTTGATATATTTCATATTGTGCCACTTCCTTTGTGAGTGTGTTTTTATTATATCTCTTTGATTTTATATTTGTAAATACTACACTATGTATTTTTATATCTTTTATTTTTCATGTTCTACTCCTGAATCTGAGCGGTAACTATATCTGCACTTTTTGTGATTGTGACGCCCTATGTTGTGGAGCTTAGTGATTCTACATATACTAGTTCTAAGCGAAGGAACAATACATAAGATAAAGGTGACCATATTTTGCTTAGGGTGAGGTAACTCAGTTGGTAAATTCCCTGACTACAAAGCCTGTTCAAAAGAGCAAGGACACAGGTTCAACTCAGCCCTTTATCCTGCTGAGGTTGATAAAATGAGTACCATCAATTGGGTAATAATTATATGTGTAAAGTTCGGGTTCGTACCGAACATTACAATTTTTTTGACCCCAAACCAGTACCTGGACATTTCAGTAACAGTTTGACTTTGGTGTTCGGCGATTTAATGGTGTGTTTTGAAAAGCTGCAGGGCAGCCAATCAACAAGCGTTTGACTCGTGTGCCCTTAGAAGTTATCACAGCCATGCCTACTAATGGCATGGCTGTGATTGGCCAGTGCAGCATGTGACCCAGCCTCTATATAAGCTGGAGTCACGTAGCGCCGCACGTCACATGAGCTCTTATTAGTGTAGGGAGAGGATGCTGCAGCTCTGTGGGACAGATTAGGAAAGAATACTGGTGCTGAATCTGCAAACTACAGCGATTATTTTTGTGGGTGCTATACTACAATTTTGTACTCTGCCCTGAGCCCAGTGCCACAGAGAAATAAGCAGTCTGTTTGTTAGGTGGGCGTCGGCGGCCATTTTTGCAAGTGCAGACACTGCATGTGTGCCAGGCACATTACTTTAATCCTGTTCTGGTAGCTCAGTGGGCAACATCTAGGCAATTTTAAATACTGCTGTGACATTGCAGTTTGACAAATTCACATTTTTTTGGTGCTAAAAAGTAAATTTGGGGTGTGCACTTCATATCTGAGAGTCAAATAGAGCCGTCAAATACTATGGTTACATTGCACTTTGAAAACTTCACATTTTGTTTGTGCTAAATAGAACATTTGTGGCCTGCCGGGCATTTATTGCAGTCCAATAAAACCCTTAAATACTTCTGTTACATTGTTGGTTTTAAAAAAAAAAAAAAAATCACACGTTTTTGTGCTAAATAGAACATTTGCGGCCACCACGTCCGCCACCGTCCCCACACTGTCCCATGGAAGCGTTCAGCTGTCCATCTCCCAAACACTGGAGAGAAAGAGGAAGTACCCCCCTACCCACCCACGATCCCTGGCCCTGTATGCCAGTATTTCAAAATTCCTGGCATTTGAAATGCTGTCATTCCGTCTGGTGGAGACAGACAGTTTTAAAAACCTGTTGGTGGTGGCTGTCCCACAGTACGTGGTTCCCAGCCGCCACTACTTTTCCAGGCGAGCCATCCCTTCCCTGCACAACCAATTGGCGACAAAATCAGGTGTGCACTGTGCAACGCCATCTGTGGCAATGTCCACTTAACCACTGATACGTGGACCAGTAAGCATTTACAAGGGACGCTTTATCTCCCTAACTGCACACTGGGCAAATGTAGTGGCGGATAGTTTGGCGCATGTCCTTCCGCCACCGAGGATTGCAGGGCATTTCTCTTTGCCTCCTGTTGCCTCCTCCTCCGCTTCCTCCTCCTCCTCATCCGGTCAGCGTAACACCTTCACCACCAACTTCAGCACAGCCAGGGGGAAATGACAGCAGGCAGTTTTAAAACTCATAGGTTTGGGGGAAAGTCCCACACCGTGCAGGAGCTTTGGACGGGCATGGAACAACAGACCGATGAGTGGTTGTTGCCACTGAGCCTCAAGCCCGGCCTTGTGGTGTGCGATAATGGGCAAAATCTCGTAGCAGCTCTGGGCCTAGCCGGTTTGACGCACATCCCTTGCCTAGCGCATGTGCTGAATTTGGTGGTGCAGAAATTCCTGAAAAACTACCTAAATATATCAGAGCTGCTGCAGAAAGTGCGGGCCGCCTGTGCGCGCTTTCGGCGTTCTCACACTGCTGCTGCTGCTCGCCTGTCTGCGATGCAGCGTAACTTCGGCCTTCCCGCTCACCGTCTCCAATGCGACGTGCCCACAAGGTGGAGCTCCACTTTGCATGATGGAGAGACTGTGCAAGCAGCAGCAGGCGATAGTGGAGTTTCCGCTGCAGCACACACGGGTCAGTCGCTCTGCGGAACAGCACCACTTCACCAATGAGTGGGCCTCCATGCGAGACCTGTGTGCCATGTTGGGCTGTTTCGAGCACTCCACCAACATGGCCAGTGCCGATGACGCCGTTCTCAGCATTACTATCCCGCTTCTATGTCTCCTTGAAAAAATGCTTCGGGCGATGATGGAAGAGGATGCGGCACAGGAGAAAAAGGAGGAGGAAGAGGGGTCATTTCCACGGTTATCAGGCCAGTCATTCACAAGTGGCTCGGAGGGTGGGTTCCTGCACCAGCATAGGCCAGATACACAATTGTCCAGCCAGGGCACAGTTCTGGTGGAGGAGGAGCAGGGTGACACCCAACGCAGCTCGTGGGCATCACCGGAGCGTGGCTGGGGGGGATACGGAGGACACAGACGATACACCTCCCACAGAGGACAGCTTGTCCTTGCCTCTGGACAGTCTGGCACACATGAGCGACTACATGCTGCAGTGCTTGCGCAACGACTGCTGAGTTGCCCACATTCTAACTTGTGCTGATTACTGGGTGGCCACCCTGCTGGATCCCCGTTACAAGGGCAACGTGCTGTCCTTAATTCCCTCACTGGGGGAAGCGACTAAAAGCGCACGCTGGTAGACACGCTGCTGAGGGCATTCCCAACTGACACCGGGGGCTCAGAGGAAGCACAAGGCAAAGGCAGAGGAGGAGGAAGAGATCGCCAACGCAGCTGGGGCACCGCCAGCACCTCAGAAGGCAGGGTTAGCATGGCCGAAATGTGGAAAAGCTTTGTCAGCACACTACAGCAACCAGCACCACCAGCTGATCTGGAACATATTAGCAAGAGGCAGCATTTCAGCAACATGGTGGAACAGTACGTGTGTACACGCCTACACGTACTGACTGATGGGTCTGCCCATTCAACTTCTGGGTCTCCAAATTGGGCACATGACCTGAGCTTGCCCTTTATGCCTTGCAGGTGCTGGCCTGCCCTGCAGCCAGTGTATTGTCTGAACGTGTGTTTAGCACAGCAGGGGGCGTTGTCACAGATAAGCACAGCCGCCTGTCCACAGCCAACGTTGACAAGCTCACGTTTATTAAAATAAACTAGGCATGGATCCCACCAGACTTGTCTGTACCTTGTGCAGAATAGACATTTATACCGGCCTCACCCAGCCATTGTTATACTCAAGTGCACTTATTCTTTGTTTTCTTTTTTTATATGTCCCAATATTTTGGGGGCTACCCCAATTAAAAAAACAAACAAAAAACAAACAAATAAACAAAACAAACAAAAAACAGTGTTGGCTATCTCCTCTTCCTCCACGCCGCTTCCACCTACACCGCCACGGTCACCACCTCGTCAACCTCCTACTCCACCTCCTCCTCCTAGCTCAAGATTATTATTTTAAATTTTTATGTATTTTATGTTATTTTAAGTTATTTCCCTATCCATATTTGTTTGCAGGGCAGTTGTCCAACTCTTACCTCCATTTTACTTCCTTTTGCAGCCCACTAGCCCTTTCCAGGACTTTTTTAGAGGCACTTTAGTGCCCAAAAGTTCGGGTCCCCATTGACTTCAATGGGGTTCGGGGTCAAGTTCGAGTTCCGAACTCGAACTTTTTTCCGAAGTTCGTCCGAACCCGACGAACCCGAACATCCAGGTGTCCTCTCAACTCAAGGGTTGACTTATATTTTCAACTGGGTTCTTGCAACAGGAAAGAACTAGTCTTTGCTGGGCTCACTCAATTTTGCCATGAGGACTATTCCACACGGCAGGTCTTTTATATCACATCTCCTTTGTTTGTTTCCTGGCCTTGACTCAGACAATACACGTATCACTTTGGACCCTCACGCAATGGCCGACTTACTTATGTGGCGCACCTTTTTACTTAATTGGAACGGGAAATCGATGTTTCTCCCACCGATATCTGACAGCTACCCGACAATCTGGACAGATGCGGCAGTGAACACTGGGTTCACAGCCATCTGTGGTAACAATTGGCTCTGGGGTCCTTGGCCTGTCGAAGTCATAGCCCTACCCGGGTTCTTTAAGACTTTAGCCTTGTTTGAATTGTATCCCATAGTGGTGGAAACCATTACCCGGGTTCCGGAATGGTCAGGTCACTCAGTCAGATGCTTCACTGACAATTTAGCTACCTGCCACATCGTTAACTAATGGGCGATCATCACTGACTGTCATGAGATTTTTGAAGAAACTCACATGTGTGGCAGCATATTACCAGCTTTTCATCACCTGTATGCACGTTTCCGGGGTCACTAATATTGCCGCTGACCACCTTTCTCGTTTCCGCTTACAGGCATTCTACGAGACTCTGCCCACGCTTCCCGGCTGCCTTCTCCTATTCCCCCATTTTGAGACATGTCCATGGATTAGATAAGTTATTGTCACATGCACGGATCCTCACCCACTCTGCACTCTCAACAAACACTAGGAAATCCTACGACAGGGCTTTTCACCTATTTACTAAATTCACCACGGAGTTTCATATTCACGACAAATTTGTGATGGTTTCATTATTGGGTTTCACTTCCTTTTGCCACTTCACACTGAAATTATCTTATAATACTATTAAGCTATACCTCACAGGCATTCAACATCACATGCTAGTATTACACCCTAATAAAACAGGATTTCTTTCCTCCTACCAAATTAAAACCTTACTGAAAGGCATTCAGAAAGCAGACCCTATATTACCATCTAAGAGACTACCCATCCAAGGAAAACTATTCCAGTCCTTATCCAAATTATTGGATACTTCTCCATTCGAACCAATTACGAATATGGTCATCAAAACAGCCATATACCTAGCTTTCTATGGCTTCCTAAGACCAAGAGAATTCACATCTATCAAGCTTACTGATACTGACTACCTAAGTATTAAAAATATACATAAAATCAAGGATCATTACATCCTGTCCCTATACCATACCAAAATAAAACAAATTGGACAACCGGTTAACATATCCTTCTACCCGACCTACAATAAGTGGTGTCCCATTCAGGTGTTAGACAAATACTTCAGCACCTTTAATAAGCAACCTAACCAACCTCTTCTTGAATTACACGGGTGCACACTCACAACGTCCAACTTCATGCTATACGTGCCCATGCTGTTAAATAGGCTTGGCCTCAATTCAAAATTCAGGCCACTCGTTCCGCATAGGGGCAGCCACATCTGACTCTGCCAACAACACTCCAGCCCATATAATCAAGGCAATGGGTCACTGGAAATCATCCACCTAAACCATATATATTCCTGAACCAGTCACCGAGGTTCATCTGGCCTTTCGAATAAATAACGATCTCTCAACCATCTTTTGCCCTCTTTTATTACAGGCCTAATGCATTGTCGGTTCCAGCACACCACAACCAACTGGTGTTTAAAGTTATGTTAGGCTATTGGTATATGTTATCTAACCATTACGGCTTTATTGCCCCGACCACAAATATATATATATATGCGCTAACTTTGGCCAGTGTTTGTGACTAAGTGGCTGCTACAAAAGACTGGAAAAACCCAATTTGGAATACCCTGGATTGTCTACATTTGAAAATGGTATGCCATGATGAGGTTATTTCACATTCCTGGGCTACCATATGGTCTCAAAAGGCAACACAGACCCAGCCTTATCTTGACCCTGTACCTTTTCAAAACACCATAAAACCTGTACAAAGGGGGTATTGTTATACTCGGGAGACTTCGTTGAACGCAAATATGAGTGTTTACAACAGTAAAACTTATCACGACGATTAATTCACCAGTAAAAGTGCAATTTTTGTGTAAAAAAAAAAATGCAAAAAAAAGCTAACTTTGGCAAGTGTTTGTGGCTAAGTGGCTACTACAAAAGACTGGACATACCCCATTTTGAATACCGTGGGTTGTCTACTTTTACAAATGGTATGCCATGATGGGGTTAATTTTCCTTCCTAGGCTGCTATATGGTCTCAAAGGCAACATAGGCCCAGCAAACCAGTCTGACAAATGTCAATGTGCAAACATGGAAAAGCCCTACATTTGACCCCTGTAAGTTTGTTCAAACCTGTACATTGGGGGCACTGTTGTACTCGGTAGATGTTGCTGAACACATATTGGGAAGCTCTTTGTCAATAACACACAACACAAACTGAGAATCCATGCCTAAAGTACAATGTGAGGAAAAAAAATTACTACCCAAAATGTTGACAAAGACTGGTGGTAGAATTTTATTAAAGACACGGAGGCTCATATTATGCATAACTTTCTTTATTTCCTCAGCAGCAAAGATAGAGGAATATAAATATTGTCAAAATGGAAGAAAAAACTGTATAGATACACAGGCAACCAATCACATAACAGAGGAAGTGACTATATAAGGCCTGTGTCTCCCACAATCCCCCTCTTTCTTTGCTGCTTCCTCAGACAGCTAAGTACCTTGCTTTTATGCTCCTTACTCATTGTGTATTGTTTGATCTTTTATTGCTATTTGTTGTGTAATTTGGGATTTGTTTTGTTATTATTGCTGCCTGCTCTGTGCAGCTGTCTTTTCTGTTTATCCCTTCTTCCCCTTGTGCTGGTGTATTCACCTTTTATTCCTCCCCCCCGCCCTGCTTGCCGGCGGGTGCCGCGCAGGACCTGGATCCAGCTTTCAGCCGCGGCTATTTCGGGCTGCACGCGCCCCTTCCCCCGCCGGGTTGCAGTCCGCGAGCGCACTCTGCACGTGCGGCGGCCATCTTGGGGGCGGTCCTTCTCCGTCTCGGTCGTTCCTTCTGCTGCCGTGTGCTCTGCTCTGCCTCTGGGTCCCTGGGGTACACCAGTACAAAGGTTTTTGGTCCCCTATTCTCCTTTTCTGTGGGTTAATTAACCCTTTTGCTCTGTCACTTTGTCCTTATAGCTTATCATACTGGGTTTTTTCCTTGTACATTAGTTGCCACTATGCAGGATAGGGAGGAAGGGCCTGAGGGCCTCACCACTGATTTTACTCCAGACAATCCTGAGGGGGCTAATGCTTCCCAGGAATTTCAAGCCCTGCTAGATGCCAGTATGGCCTCTTCCTTGCAAAAGGCTTTTGCTTCAGCCATGGGTGCTGTATCCTCCTCCTTTTCCCAATCCCTGCATTCCTTACTATTGCCTTCCATGGTGGCCCCCGCCCTCCTGGGCATGGGAACCTCCTCACCTACCCCGACTGTGCCTGGGGCCCGTAAGGCTAAGGCAAAGTCAAAACATGTCGACTCCCACTCCTTGATGCAGGTTCTACCTGCCATGACTGACACGCTAGAGGCGGTCACTGACAGCGCGCCTCCCACGCGCAAAAGAGCCCATGGCCGGGCTAAAAAGGCTAGATTATGGAAACGGGCTAAAGCCATGGATGATGGGTCGGATACCGACCGGAGTGTGGAGAATGAGTCCGACGTTATGGAGTATGACTCCTTTGATGAGGGTGAGTCGGATGAGGACTTACCACTTACGGGTGTGACCCCTTCTGGGACCTCCACCACTGCCCATAATCAAATACTAGACCACACAGGGGATACCAAAGCGCTGTTTGACCCTCAGGGCAACCCTCTATTCGACCCCGACGATCTCCGTCACCCTAGGTCCGCAGAGTGGGTTCCCCCAGACAATATTGCTCAATACGTGGCACGGCGTATGCGTACCCCCCTTTCCAAGGATGGTCGCAATAAGTTGCGGGCCGAATGCCGCAGGCCCTCTCTACCGGGCGCGGCCTGCAAAACCCCTGACATCGATCCCCAGATTGCTCAATTCCTGAACAAGTCAGGTTGGAAGCCCAAGAAGGGCTTGGACTATTCGCTCAAGGGGTGCCAGGACAAGATCTTGGATACCCTGGGCCCTTTATCCAAATTATACGAGCTCCTGGACGCCGCTAGAGCAGGCAATTCCGTGCTGGACGTTGACGTTGCCATAGGTTGGGTCCAGAGGGCTATCTGCCTTTTGGGGAACGCAAATACCGCCATGTCCTCGGAGAGGCGTAAGGCGATACTCCTTAAACTTGACCCGAAATTAGCTGCCATGACGGTGGCGGAACCTGGTCCATCCGAGGAAGGGGTCTTGTTCGGAACTTCTTTTGTTAAGGACTTGGGGTCATATGTTAAGATCTTTACGGCCATTGACAAAGCGCAGGCGAACATGAAGCGCATGTTCGCACCCAAGGTTTTTGGAGGGGCCGGGCGTAGCAGGAACCGTCCACCCGGCCGTGGTTTCCGAGGCTCCTTCCGTGCCCCCAGAGGTTCCTTTTTCCCGTCCCGGGGATTTCAGGATTCAAGGACGCCTGCTTTCTTCCCAGCCAGAGGGAGATCTTGGGGCTCCAGATACCCCCGCGGTGCCGCTTCGGGCAGACGCCCTTATGGTGAGTACCCTTTCTCCCCCTATCACTCAGGTGCGGGTAGCGGGCAGGCTGGCTCTGTTCCACCAGGGGTGGGCAAGTATTACTTCAGACGCTTGGGTCCTACAGTGTGTAAAGGGTTATCGCCTGGAGTTTGTTTCTCTGCCTGTCCAATTTCATGTCCCCAGGGAATTGTCTCTTCCGCCAGAGCAGGACGAGATGATCTCCGCGGAAGTCGGGGAGATGCTATCAAAAGGCGCAGTAGAAGAGTTGCCATTCGCCACTCCGGGCTTTACAAGCAATCTCTTTCTGGTACCCAAGAAAGGGGGCGGGGTCCGTCTGGTGATAAATCTCCGTCCTCTTAACGCATTCCTCCGATACCAGCATTTTCAGATGGAAGGTATACACTGCCTCAGAGACCTCCTTCGGCAGTCGGACTGGCTGGCCAAGTTGGATCTGAAGGACGCGTATTTCACGGTCCCGATAGTGGTGGAATGCAGGGACTACTTACACTTCACCTGGCACGGGAGGCGATGGCGCTTTACCTGCCTGCCATTCGGCCTTTCCTCGGCTCCTTGGTGTTTCACGAAGATCATGAAGCCTGTGATGGAGTACCTCCGTACCCGTGGGGTACGTTTGATCATTTACCTGGACGACATTTTAATCATGTCCCAGTCCAGAGACCATCTTCTAGTGCATTTGGGATGGACGATCGATCTACTTCAAAACCTGGGTTTCATGATCAACTGGGACAAATCGGTCCTAGACCCCGTACAATCGATGGAATTCTTAGGTTTCCAGGTGCATTCCATCCGCCAATTTCTCTACCTGCCGGATTCGAAGGTGAAAGCCATCCAAAAGGAGCTGCGAAGGGCTCTTCGTGTACCGGACCTGTCCGTCAGACAGTTGGCACGTATTATCGGCCTCCTTGCGGCCTCCATTCAGGCGATATTCCCGGGACCACTGCATTACCGTGCCCTCCAAAGGCTCATGGGTTCGCACCTCCAGTCGGGTCATTCCTACGAATCTCGGGTACGACTGGACGAGGAATCCAGAGACAAACTGGTTTGGTGGTTGGCACACATGCAAGCCTGGAACGGGAGGGCCATCTTCGGTTCCGTCCCGGACGTGGTGATAGAGTCAGATGCCAGCTTACACGGCTGGGGTGCTCGCTGTGGCAACGTTTCCACAGGAGGCAGATGGTCCGAGATAGAGAGATCCCTGCACATCAACTGTCTGGAACTCTTAGCAGGGGCATTCGCGATTCGCAGCCTTACCCCAGGACGGGCGGACTGCTGCGTTCTCCTCAAGATGGACAACGTGTCGGCAGTGCGCTATATAAACCACCTTGGGGGCACCAAGTCCAGGATGTTAGCCCTGTTGGCGAAGGATTTTTGTCAATTTTGCCTTTACAACAATGTCTCCGTGACAGCGGAACACATTCCGGGACTGGACAATTCGGACGCGGATTGGAATTCCAGGCATTTGAGAGACTCGGGAGACTGACACTTGCACGTTTCGATATTCCGAGGCCTGGACAGACTATGGGGACGGTTCAGGATGGATCTGTTCACGTCCCGTCTGAACACTCAACTACCAGAGTTTTACAGTTGGAGGCCGGACCCGGCGGCGGTGGCGACGGACGCCTTTCTCCAGGAATGGCCACCGGGCTGCCTTTATGCATTTCCCCCATTCAACATGATCGCCCGAACGATCTCGAAGCTGGTTCGTCACGATTGTTGCCTGACGTTGATCACTCCTCTGTGGAGATCCCGACCATGGTTCCCACGTCTGTTGGAGTTGTCGATAGACTACCCCCGGTTGATCCCGAGCTTCCAGGATCTCCTTCTGGATCCGGACGGGAACTCTCACGGTCTGGTGCTACAACGGCAATTGCCTCTAGTAGCGTGGCTCCTTTCAGGGGAACCTGGGCTGTCCCAAATGTTCCGCGATCAACTCTTCTGCTCCTCGATAACGCCTGGGCTCCCGGTACGAGATCAGCTTACCGTGCTTCATGGAATTCATGGTCTGATTGGTGCATGGAACGGGCAATGGATCCCGTATCTGCCCCTCTCCATCTGATCCTGGAGTTCCTCACGGCACTGTTTGATACGGGCAAGGCGTACCGCACTATCAACCTTTCCCGCTCAGCGATTTCGGCCGGACATAGTGGTTTAGATGGTTCGCCAGTCGGCAGGCATCCTTTTGTGTGTCGTCTTCTCAAGGGTATCCGCCTCGCTCGCCCTCCTAGACCTCGTTTCTCTGTCTTCTGGGACGTCAACGTCATGTTACAGTTCCTCTCGTCATGGTATCCTAACCACGGACTGAATCTCAAGCAATTGTCCTCCAAACTAGTGATGCTACTCTGTTTGGTTTCGTGTAAGAGGGTGTCTGATGTTAGGGCCCTTGATTGGGACGCCATTGTTTTCACCCCGGAGGGTGTTACTTTCAACATATCCAGAAGGACAAAATCGGCATCCAAGTCGTTTGTATATCCTAGGTTCCCGGACTCTCCAGCATTATGTCCAGTAGAATGTCTGAAGGCTTATCTGGACGCTACACGATCTCTTCGTTCCTTGGATTTACATCCTTTATTCGTGTCTTTTAAGGCGCCTCATCGGCCTGTTTCGACTCCGACTCTGGCACGTTGGGTACGCTGGCTTTTATCCTCAGCGGGTATAGACACTTCTGTCTTTACGCCTCACTCTGTTCGGGGTGCTATGGCTTCGAAGGCATCCGCAGTCGGCTGTCGGACATCATGCGTGCAGCGGACTGGTCTAGAGAATCGACCTTCCGCGACTTCTATTTCAGACCTATTGAACATATCGCATCTCAGGTGATGGCACAGCTTTAAACTTGCATAATATGAGCCTCCGTGTCTTTAATAAAATTCCCAGATTTTACTATTAACATGACGTAAAGTCATGATTTTATTAAAGACACGGAGGCGAGTATTATTCCCTCCCACCCTCCCGTTGTGGGTATAGGGATGAGATGCTATTGGACTCTTCAGGTACGTTTCATTTCGGTCTGTTTTTGATGAGATTTGTGTATGTTATTTACATATTATATTAATGATATATTTTATGTCTTTCAGATTCCGGTTTATATCATTGAACTACCAATAATTTGTTTTGATTCCAATTTTTTCGATCATTGAATGACCAACAGTTTGTTTTGGTAAGTCTACAGTTTGGAGTTTGGATATTACCATATTTCTCTCTCTCTTTTATCTTGAAGTTATCGGTTTGTTGTCTTTTCCTGTTCTGGACAAGTTGGATTTCGTTCTTCTTACCTGGTCTTCGGTTTTCGCAAGAAAGAGGGGGATTGTGGGAGACACAGGCCTTATATAGTCACTTCCTCTGTTATGTGATTGGTTGCCTGTGTATCTATACAGTTTTTTCTTCCACTTTGACAATATTTATATTCCTCTATCTTTGCTGCTGAGGAAATAAAGAAAGAGTTATGCATAATACTCGCCTCCGTGTCTTTAATAAAATCATGACTTTACGTCATGTTAATAGTAAAATCTGGGAATTAGTGCATGGAAAGTGTTAAAATACCACCATCTGAAATACCGTAGGGTGTCTACTTTTAAAAAATATATGGTTTGATGGGGGTAAATTACATTGTCCGGCTTCAAAAATGTCCCAAATAGTACATGGGTGCATGATGGCCAGCTGAGAAAATTCCAAGTTGGAAAACTGGTATGCACACCCTCTAAATAAGGTATTTTAGCCCCCAGAGAATCCATACACTGTAATCCGGCTCTCACTGTATGCTGAACACATATTGGGGTGTTCTTTGGCAGAAAAAAAAAAAAAAAAGGTTACCTGCGCTCTCTCCTTAATCCCTATGTACTATGTATATTTAGACAAATGGAAGTCATTTAGCTACTCCAATGGCCATTGGAGGGAATGCCCGTCTGCCTAAGCGGGTCCTACACTGACCCTTCACCTTGCTTCCTTGAGCTTCTGGCAAAAATATCTCCAATGAGACAGAAAGGGGTATTTTTTATATACACCCCTATATACTTATTAACCCTTAATAGGGAACACATGGGATGGGCAGCTGCATCGTAACAAAGCTGTGTGATACATCACACTCCTGGGTGGCAGCAATGACCACAGTACACATCAGCCCCAATATATAGTTAAAAAACAAAGAAAAAAAGTTACCTGCGCTCTCTCCTTAATCCCTATGTATATTTAGACAAATAAAGGTAATTTGGTTAGTCAGGATGCGCCCTCTAAATAAGGTCTTTTAGCCCCCAGAGAATCCGACACACCTATACACCTATACATGGGGGCTATCACTGTACAGGGAGTGCAGAATTATTAGGCAAATGAGTATTTTGACCACATCATCCTCTTTATGCATGTTGTCTTACTCCAAGCTGTATAGGCTCGAAAGCCTACTACCAATTAAGCATATTAGGTGATGTGCATCTCTGTAATGAGAAGGGGTGTGGTCTAATGACATCAACACCCTATATCAGGTGTGCATAATTATTAGGCAACTTCCTTTCCTTTGGCAAAATGGGTCAAAAGAAGGACTTGACAGGCTCAGAAAAGTCAAAAATATATATCTTGCAGAGGGATGCAGCACTCTTAAAATTGCAAAGCTTCTGAGCAGCCGACGGAGATGGCGGCTTGATCGGAGAGCTCCCGCGCACCCACTGCCATCCAAGCCCCTGTAAGCCGCATAGCGACCACACTCCGACGCCTGCATGCCCCACAAGGGTCCCAGTGCCACCCCACGAGGGAAAAAAAGACGGGACCCGCTCACCTCCTCTCCTACCGTGGCAGATATGTTCGCGGCTACAAACGCCGCTCAGGCCGCACAAGATGGCCGCCGGACACGAGACTCCCACTCCCCACCAACAGGCACAAACATGGGACAGCCTGACCAGGCAGGGGACGCCACCAGACACATCCTCCAGCAACTCACAGAGGTAAAAACATTTCTGGCAGGGGAGATCACACGCAGCACCCTAGACATTAAAGCAGAGATCCAGGCCCTGGGCGCCCGCATGGCAGAGTTAGAACAGCGCATGGAAGCACTAGTACAAGGCCACAACTCTGTCATAACACACTCCACATCCCTGCATCAACACCTCAGTGCATTAGAACTGCAAGTGGAGGACCTCTCCAATCGCACCAGGCGAAACAACCTCCGAGTCAGGGGCTGGCCGGAAGCACCGCAGGAAGGCCCCTTGGCACCCATTATGGAGGAATACTTTAGCAAACTGCTACCAGAAATACCCAAGGCCCAATGGGCGATGGACCGGGCGCACAGGGCTCTGCGTGCCCGGCGCCTGAACGCAGATGCGCCACGAGATATAATAATCTGCTTCCATTACTTTTCGACTAAGGAAGCTCTACTGAGACACAATAGACATCATGACTTTACCTATAAGGGCAAAACCATATCTCTATTCCAGGACCTGGACCCGAGCACGCTGCAAAGAAGGAGAGAGTGGAGGCCATTGACAGATCTATTACGGCAAAATGAAATCCGCTTCACCTGGGGCCACCCCTTTAAAATTGTAGCCTTCAAAGCGGGGAAGACAATCACTTACTTACCGGGAGGAGACCCAAGAAAGTTCCTCCGGGAGCTGGACATCGCACCGCCGCGAGAATTCGCTCTACCGGGACCGACTCGTCCGGTTCTCACACCCCTCCCAAGGGACTGGTACACGGTCACAGCACGAGCGGAGAGAGAGGCCTGAAACCTGCAGCAGGACTAAACGGCCACAAGGTTCAAGGCAGCAAGCTCCACACGTCGGACGGATAAGCTCACCCAAGGGACTACCATCTTTTTTTTACTGGACTTTTTTTTTTTTTTCTCCTCCTCCTCCAGCCCCACAGGCATGAGCTGGGCCCCGAGGGACCCAACATAAAAGGACGGTCACTTCCTCAATGCGCTTACCACGATATGCCAAACTAAACTCTGCTTCGCCTCTAGAGGCGCAGACTCTCCCTTTTTTATGTACCTCATCACATACTTTATACCTCAAGCAGGAGACATCAAGGGCATGTTATGGGAGGGAGGAGGGGGGGCGGTGCTGGCTGACACACGGTACAACACACGGACCGTTCGACAGCACGAAGCCAAAGATGCCAGGTGGACCTTGGGGGGGACTAAAACACACAGGGCCCGCACACACCGAGGGAGACGCACCAAGATACACCACACCGAAGTTTTACCTGCAGTTCCTCGTTATAAGAAGGGGGGGGGGGGACTGGAGGGAAATGCGGGCTGATGTACTGACAACCCACGAACGCAATCACCACATATCATACCTCCTTGTGGGAGAGGTACCCCAGACGGTAACATCATAGACAAGATAGTACTCACATACATTGAACGGGAAACCTAGGCTCAGACCCTCCGCACCCGCTGGTAGCATGGTGACGGCCACACGTAACTCTCCCACTTTCCACCGACGCATACACGACCTGGACAAAATGGGGGACCACATTATAGCGAACATTCAGCACCATGGGAAGTACTAGAAACCCAGTACAGACACGGCAGCGAGTATTAGAACCCGCAGCACCAGCGGAGCGCCCTAGCCAAAGGGCCATAGAACAAAAATGGTTGCACACCGCAACGCAGTGGATAGGCGCGGGGCACTCACCAACTCCGAGAGATGGCATTCCACACGTCACTCGGAGGGGGTGAACACCCCCACTTTGATCTGGCACAGGTTAAGACCAGATGGTTACTAACTGTTTATCTGTTATGTATATGTGAATGTTCTTTGACAATGTTTTTCGATACTCAACCTTCATTCTTTTCTTTTACACTATCCCTTAAGACAAGTACTAATCTTCAATCCACCTTCCCTGCCTGGATGCTGCCCGCGCCGCCGGGGATGGGTCCCACAACTGATCATACATACATCGCCAACCGCGGTTCCCGGAAGACGGGAGACCACACTACGCTCATTGCACCGACTGCGCCTCCGCATGGCTCTCAAGGTACTCTCATTCAACGTCAAGGGCCTCAACTCGCCCAACAAACGTCGATTACTGGTAAGAGACCTAAAGACCAAAAAAGTGGACATTGCACTGATACAGGAGACACACCTCCCCAGGTCGGCAATACTCCTGCGCAGGAGCTGTCCACTGCACGTCACGACCACCCAAACTGACCCAGAGGGGAGATTTGTATACATAGGGGGCACCCTCTACACCACCAAAGTGCACATCGTTAATGTATATGCCCCCAACGAGCCGGACCAGGCGTTCTGGACGAACCTGGAAATGTTGGTGGCGGGGGCGGGTATCCTTTTAGTCGGAGGTGACTTCAATGCGGTGCCGAGTCCGGCAGCTGACAGGAGCTCCAAACCAGGCACAGTGCGATCGCAGGGCAGGGGGGGGCAAGACAGGCAACTACACACATTCCTGACGCACACAGCCCTCCTAGACGCCTGGCGACTACAACACCCAACTACGACTGATTACACTTACTACTCGGCCCCACACAACACCTACTCCAGAATAGATAACATGTTCCTCAACGGCGCAGGGATGGCCAAGGTCCTCCACACAGACATTAATAATATCACATGGTCAGACCACGCAGACATAACACTCACGTTAGGCAATCTATGCTACAAATCCAATTGGTCCTGGAGGCTTAATACCAGCCTCTTAAGAGACGACACGACACAAGCCACAACCCGGCAAGCCATCACAGAATACTTTGAGTTAAATGCAACCCCTGGAACTAGCCCTACCGCGATCTGGGCAGCGCATAAAGCAGTCCTACGCGGCCACTTTATCAAACTAGCCACCCAAAAAAAGAGGGCTAAGACAAAACAGCTACTCGACCTACAGTCTGCCCTACGTAAAAAAGAGCAACAACACAAAACGAACCCGACAGACTTGAACCTTAGGGAACTTAATGGCCTTAGACACTCTATCAGGGACCTTACCCTGGAGGCGGTATCACGCTCTATCCTATGGTCCAAACGCTTGTATTACGAGAAAGCAAATAAGACAGACACACTCTTGGCTAGGGCGCTCCGCCCGAGGCCGCAAGGCAAAATCATAACAAAAATATGCACAACAGATAACACGCTAGCCGAAACGCCCGACGAGATTAATGCAGTGTTCACCTCCTACTTCTCAGAACTATACAACCACTCTCCCCGCCTCCGGGCCACCAATGCGGCCTACATTGCAGACATACACCAATTTCTCTCTGAACTCACTATTCCAAAAGTGAACGGGGCGGAAGCGGACGCACTACAAGAACCAATCACACAACTTGAGGTAGAGGCAGCCATAACTTCCCTAAAGGGCAATAAAGCACCAGGCCCAGACGGCTACGACATTAGTTATTACAAACAATTTAAAGATGTATTAGCCCCCCAACTGACGACCCTTAGCAACCATTTTCTGCAGGGCGGGAAGCCTGATGGCGACATGGCTACAGCAAATGTTGTCCTTCTACCAAAACCGGGGAAAGACGACACACTGGCCTCGAGCTACAGGCCAATCTCACTTATTAACACTGACCTCAAAATATTCGCTAAAATCCTGGCAACCAGACTCAACGTGCTGCTCCCGCGCTTGATCCACCCAGATCAGGTGGGCTTTATGCCAGGCCGCCAATTGTATGAAAACACGAGACGCGGGGTCAGCACAATCTGGCACATGGGGGAATCCGGAACGCCTTCTCTGGCGCTCTCATTAGACGCGGAGAAGGCGTTTGACAGGGTGCTGTGGCCTTATTTATTTGAATTACTTAGATTCCAGGGGTTCCCGGAGACATTTGTAACAGCTATACAAGCACTATACACCGACCTGAGGGCACAAATACTCATCACAGGGGCACGAACAACGCCCTTTACCCTGGGAAACGGCACCAGACAGGGTTGCCCACTGTCCCCCCTGCTCTTCGCCTTAACCTTGGAACCACTACTACAAGCCATCAGACAGCACCCGCAAATCAGGGGCGTCACGGTGGGGGGAACACCATTCACGGTCTCGGCTTATGCCGACGACGTCATGCTGACACTCAGGGAACCGAGACACTCTCTCCACCACTTATCGCTCGTATTGGAGCGATTTGGCAACATAGCAGGGTACAAAATTAACTACTCTAAATCAGTAGCAATGCCGTTCCACCTGGAACCCCGGAACTCACCCACATACGCGACACGTATCACTTCAAGTTAACTACTGACGAACTCATGTATCTAGGGGTACGGCTAACAGCGAACACAGCCTCCCTATTTGCCCGTAACTATACACCCCTCTTCCGGACCCTTCTCGCAGAACTAGAGCAGTGGACGGATAGGCCCATCTCCTGGCTGGGGAGAGTAAACTCTATAAAAATGAACGTGCTGCCGAGGATACTATTCCTCTTTCAAGCACTCCCGATAAGAGTAACACGGAGGGACCTGACGGGAATACAAAGAGCGATCGATGCCTTCATATGGCACAACAAACGCCCAAGAACTGCGCGAGCCCTCATGTACAGACCGAAATCCAGGGGGGGGCTGGGACTACCCAACGTTTACACCTATTATCTTGCCGCACAGCTGACACAGGTGATACAGTGGCACACGCCTCCAGACAGGAGACGATGGGTGGACCTAGAGTCACTGATGACGGGTCAGGATCTCCCACAATTCTCCATATGGGCACCCAAAACACAAAGAGCCATACTAAGAACAGCGAACCCAGCCATACTCAACTCTATACAGATCTGGGACCAAACCAAAATGAAATACGCCCTCAGCTCCCATCCGTCCCCCATGACACCAATCCTTAGGAATAGGGCCTTCCCTCCCGGAATGCAGGCAAGAGACTATAAGGGGATAGAGGCCACAGGACTCCAACGATACGTACACCTATATGTGAACCAAAAAGTAGTCACATATGAACACCTAGCCACCAAAGCTAACTTACGAACAAGAGACTACTTTAGATACATGCAGATCCGTGACTTTGCACAAAACCCTGACATACGGAAGGCGGCTCTGACACCACTAACCTTTTTCGAGAAACTATGTTACAATGAGACAACCCAAACTAAACTCATTACGCTACTGTACAACCACCTCAACGGGAACTCGAATGAGGAGGGCGCACTGCGATACACCGACCAGTGGGAAGCCGACCTGGGGGAGGTATTAGAGGGAGCGGAGTGGCAAGATATCTGGGAAGCATGTAGCAAAACCACAATATGTGTGACACTCCAAGAGCAATCTTATAAAACTCTATTTCGATGGTACATGACCCCAGTGAAACAGAGACATATGGGACTAAGCCCCACAGATGACTGCTGGCACGGGTGTGGGGGACGGGGCACGTATATACATATGTGGTGGGGCTGCCCGAAGGTCGCAGAATACTGGCGCAACGTTGTGGAGCTCAGCTCCCAAATCCTACAAAGGCGACTGGGGTTAGACCCATGGGCATGCCTACTTTCAAGACCCACAAAAGACCTACCCAGACACGACCAAAGACTACTTAACATGCTCTATTTAGCGGCTCGGAGATCCCTGGCACAACACTGGTCATGTCCAGACCTCCCACATATATCCCTGGTTAAGACAAAAATACGAGACAACTACATTATGGATAAACTGACTTCTCAGGTGCGAAACACAATGGCCAAGTTCCAAAAAGTCTGGGACCTATGGGAGCAGTACGACACCTAGAACACCACCTCGGGACGCAGGGCAGCATCCACGCAACTCTAAATTGGCGGGGCTAGGACCCACCCAGCGCCAACCACCACACCATTACTCGACCAGGCGAAAGAGACACCACTACTAGATGAGCGCGGGGCCAGGCCCAGTACATAAATCACAGCTTAAGGGAGTTGACCACCCCCATCGGTGGTCCATCCGGTAACCATATCAAACTGAAACTGTTTAAACACGCACGTACTTGTCTCCAATTCCTTTACTTTTCCTTTCTATCTATCCCTCGAGGGCAAGCACCTTAGATCAGCAAGATGGCAGGAGGGGAAAGGCAAATAATAATACGCCAACATTTTGCAGAGCGTAGAAGGGAGGGAGAGTGCAATTGCGCACCCCAGGAAGCGGGGGGATTGACACTCTACTCTCTAAGCCTAACTCCTCACAACAAAGCTATTGTATATAGTTAACACCGCTTGCCACTTATACCAAAAGTTTAGACGAAGACACCCACAGAAAACTTAATGTATATAATATGCCTAAACTGACAACTGTCAAATGCATGCACTGCGCTAATGTATGACACTGCGCTGTCTTATTCGAAAATGTACATGCTTTCATGTTTATCATCTACTTCGTCAAACCAAAAATAAAGAATTAAAAAAAAAAAAAAAATTGCAAAGCTTCTGAAGCGTGATCATCGAACAATCAAGCGTTTCATTCAAAATAGTCAACAGGGTCGCAAGAAGCGTGTGGAAAAACCAAGGCGCAAAATAACTGCCCATGAACTGAGAAAAGTCAAGCGTGCAGCTGCCACGATGCCACTTGCCACCAGTTTGGCCATATTTCAGAGCTGCAACATCACTGGAGTGCCCAAAAGCACAAGGTGTGCAATACTCAGAGACATGGCCAAGGTAAGAAAGGCTGAAAGACGACCACCACTGAACAAGACACACAAGCTGAAACGTCAAGACTGGGCCAAGAAATATCTCAAGACTGATTTTCTAAGGTTTTATGGACTGATGAAATGAGAGTGAGTCTTGATGGGCCAGATGGATGGGCCCGTGGCTGGATTGGTAAAGGGCAGAGAGCTCCAGTCCGACTCAGACGCCAGCAAGGTGGAGGTGGAGTACTGGTTTGGGCTGGTATCATCAAAGATGAGCTTGTGGGGCCTTTTCGGGTTGAGGATGGAGTCAAGCTCAACTCCCAGTCCTACTGCCAGTTCCTGGAAGACACCTTCTTCAAGCAGTGGTACAGGAAGAAGTCTGCATCCTTCAAGAAAAACATGATTTTCATGCAGGACAATGCTCCATCACACGCGTCCAAGTACTCCACAGCGTGGCTGGCAAGAAAGGGTATAAAGAAGAAAATCTAATGACATGGCCTCCTTGTTCACCTGATCTGAACCCCATTGAGAACCTGTGGTCCATCATCAAATGTGAGATTTACAAGGAGGGAAAACAGTACACCTCTCTGAACAGTGTCTGGGAGGCTGTGGTTGCTGCTGCACGCAATGTTGATGGTGAACAGATCAAAACACTGACAGAATCCATGGATGGCAGGCTTTTGAGTGTCCTTGCAAAGAAAGGTGGCTATATTGGTCACTGATTTGTTTTTGTTTTATTTTTGAATGTCAGAAATGTATATTTGTGAATGTTGAGATGTTATATTGGTTCCACTGGTAATAATAAATAATTGAAATGGGTATATATTTGTTTTTTGTTAAGTTGCCTAATAATTATGCACAGTAATAGTCACCTGCACACACAGATATCCCCCTAACATAGCTATAACTAAAAAAATAAATAAAAACTACTTCCAAAAATATTCAGCTTTGATATTAATGAGTTTTTTGGGTTCATTGAGAACATGGTTGTTGTTCAATAATAAAATTAATCCTCAAAAATACAACTTGCCTAATAATTCTGCACTCCCTGTATGCTGAACACATATTGAGGCGTTCTTTCGGAGTAACCCTTAAAGTGTAAAAAAAAAAAAATAATAATCACCAATTATTTGTATTTTTGTTAAATTTGGCATAGATTGGTGGTAAAATGGTTGCATGAAGAGAGTCCAAATACCCCAAGTTTAATACCTTAGGTTGTCCTCTTTTTAAAAAATATATACATGTGAAGGGTTATTCAGGGATTCCTGACAAATATCAGTGTTTAGCTAAGTGCTACTTATAGCCCTATAACTTTCCAAAAAAAAGCTAAGAACATGTTAACATTCAGCTTTTCTAAATTCAGGACAAAATTTAGAAACTATTTAGCATGGGTGTTTTTTGGCGGTTGTAGAAGCCCAACAGATTTTGGGGGTCAAAGTTGAAAAAGTGTGTGTGCTTACATTTTGTTCATCATATTTTATTAAAAAAAAGTTTTATAGTAAATTATGGTATCTTTAGAAAGACCATTTAATGGTGAAAAAAATGGTATATAAATATGTGGGTACAGTAAATGAGTAAGAAGAAAATTACAGCTAAACACAAACACTGCAGAAATGTAAACGTAAGAAAATTGAAAAATGGTCTGGTCACTGAGGGTTAAAGAAGGCACTGGGCAAGTGGGTAAATTACGCTTCAAAACTCTACTTAAAAAGAACAAAAAAAGATAAATATGATCCAACATCAAATGATCAGATTTTCACAATGGTTTTAAGACTGGTGACATAGAAGCTAACTGGGAGCCTTGAAGACATCATTTACCTCGAAATATAGCATCAACACCACGCCCACCAACCAAGGAAATGGCACAAAAACATGTTACACGTTTTCGGCCAAAAAGGTTGTAGATCATATTTTCAACTTTATGCAATTGTATGAATATCAGTGTTAATCGACAAGCAACATTACTTATATGGATATATATCCACCCGAACAACTTCAGCATAATGTTGGTGTGGTGTATATGGCGTGTCCCTGCAATCATTTTAACGTTAATGTTTTGATAGACAAGGCAGTGTTTAGATTACTGCCTAGGTACCTCTCCAGTGGCCGTCACTCTGACAGCCAATAGAGCTGGAAAATGCATCACTCTTTCAATCCTATGCATACCATTCATATTCTTTTATTTTAAGATAAAACATAGGTGCAAAATATCAATTTTCCCCTGCTTTTCTTTATTATTTTTAATTATTTTCATTGTAAATTTTTATATATTAACACAAAGTTTCAATAAAAATTTGAAAATAAATGCAAGATATCTACATCCATCTATCCAATAGAAACTGTCAATTATAGCTGCTCTTTTTAGTGTACAAATTAAACAAGTAAATTATGAAAAAAAATAAAAATCCAGATTTAAATTCGATGTGAGGTGTAATTTACTTGTTTATAGATTAAACAAGTAAATTACACCTCACATCGAATTTAAATCTGGATTTTTATTTTTTTCATTATCACCATGATACTTGTTCTAACTGTTGGTTACAATCCTTTAAACACAAATGTAAGCTGAATAAGCATATTAATCTATGAGAAGTGTCCACAAGTCCGAAATAGTGATTTTATGCAATGCACTACTTTGAATAAAGATGTACTGTATTGATGAAATATTGAAATTCATTTTATACTATATGTCCTAGCATCTCTCTGTATCTGAAAGCTATGTATCCATGTAAAGCTACAATGTATAATTGTGATTACTGTAACATTTCAGTTTTAATTCTGAACATGTTAACATTTATGTATAAAAAAAACAAAGTTTATATATCTGGTGGATTATAAACCACAGATGGTTAAATTATGTCAACTAGTTATAAACTTGTAATTATGCTGTTAATATATAAGATATCCATGGTTTCAGTTTTGAAGACACAAACCAAATCATAAAATGAGAAGAACAAAAAAACATTCACAAATGATTTATCATTTTAATATTCCTTTATTTAAATTGTCCCAGTATATGTTATGTTTTTGAAACTTTGCAATTAATTTGCAATATAACAGATTGGTATATAAGTACCTCCTTATACCACATACTGCATACAGTCTCTGATGAAGTAGGGCTATACCACTATGAAACGCGTTAGACCAAACTAAGCAAAGGATCAGACGAAACACAGCTACTGCCAGCCAGGATATACCAGGAAGAACTTCCATCTACTTTGGATTCCAGCCCGATCACAAGCATCATCCTAAATAGACTGATTATTATACTGTGTGCTGACTTTTATGCTTATTTTTAATATTTTGATAAACTGTTTTTTTTATATTCCCAGCTGTTTCCATTTTTAAGTAGTTTTAGCGATATACCCTTTTTATACATTACCTTATTGCGACCTGTTCCACATACTGGTTTTGCTTTATAAGTGGACATTCTTTTGATCTTTTATTCTTATGAAAGTATATTATTTGGTACCATTGACCCTGTGTTCTTTCAATCAGGGATTAGGATACTGAAGGGTTAAACCCGACACATTGTCTGTATCCAAGCTGACCATTTTTGTCACGGACATATACTACCTCATTTCCTCTAACTTGTTATTCAGCATTTGGCTCAACGCCCAGAATTGTTTTGCGATTTTCCGTTAAGCAAACAAAAACTCCGTGCTAAAATGTTATGTTTCAGGGGAAACATCATTTTTTTAGTTTCCTTTCTCAGGCGTTTTGGTTTCAATGGAAATTGTCTCTTTGCATGTAATTTTGTATTATATAAGCAATGTAAAGCCTTTCATTAAATGAGTACCTGTGAATAGCTTACTTGGTGTGTCGTCTCCGTGCTTTCAAAGGTCTCCCTCAATATTGGAGACAGAGGAGTGAATATTCCAAGTGGCGGACAGCAGACGCTAAGATAGGCGAGAAAACTCTTCCAACGGAGAAGGATCGATTAACCCTTTCAGTTGGTGTCAGAAGTGGGATGCAACCGGAGCACTAAGGGGTAAGTGTCTTGTGTCTATTGACGCTTGTCCCTATGCCCCTGGTCTCCACATTGTTGCATCTTTAGGTAGAAAGTGTTGTGAAGTATTTTTCTCTAGGGGTCTGCGGTAAACTCATGAATAGAACTATATATATGCCTGCGGTAGGATAGGTCTGCGGTAGACCATATGGGAAAATTTATTTAAACCTAGGTTGTTTATCAGGTCCTCCTCCGCCTTTTGGATTTTGCTCTCTGTATGTCTTGCATGTCTTATTGTATGTAAAAAAATATTTGTTTTGCAATAGGCAAGGAACTGTCTTGGTAAGTGACAGGTTTCTTGTCCTTGAGCCACGGTGTGGAAATGGGAAATTCCCAATCTGTTTCCTACCCTCAACCACACCCTGGGGAGTCATGTTTAAATTATGTTACCAGAGTAGGAACATCGGGAGGATTTTTAACTATCCCATTCGTCACTAATTAAGCAGGAAGGACGGAGGCAATGAGATCCTCTGAGCCATTCCCCTTTTGTGGAACAAACAATGACTTCCACATGAATATGGTTAAGGGATTATGTTTAGAGGATAAAAGGGCATAGCCCTGGTATGGTCAGGACCCCGATTGGGACAAGGACTATATGAAATTGGGAGGAGAAAACTGGTTGCAAGTGGCCCCCCACTGCTACCCAACAAACAATAAAGGCAGGAAGCTTAGGGGTAAGGAGAAGAAAGTAGCTAGTTCTACATGAAAAGCCCCAGATGACCTTGATTTAGGGAACTCTGATTCAGTACAACATAAGAGCAGAGATAAAGGATAAAGGCTTACAAGTAAGATCTGTTCCCCCGAGAGACACCTTTGCCGCCCCCATATATCCCTCTTTGCCTATAGCCCCTGAAGATGAGGAGGATGAGGAAGTTTTGCTAGCAGCTATTAATACTGGCATAAGGCATCATATAACAGCAGAAGAAGAAGATAGTTCTGAAGAGAGAGATGAAGAACAAGCGTCAGGGCAAGCCTCAGGAACCAGCTGTAGTACTCATTCTTTGCTTAAAGCTCCCCCTATTAAAATTACTGTCACTAACACACCAGACATGACATTAAAAACTACCTCTATAAAGACTGGCAACACAGATGAGACAATAGGTCCCTCCGCCTTCCCGTTTTTAACAGTAGGAGGCCAACTAATAATGAAACCCTTGAATCCTACTGTTCTTAAGGACATCATTCAAGGTGCACCCAACCCACTTTCTAACCCTGCTGCATGCTTACTGTATTTAAAAAGAATGTGTCAGGGGCAAAACATGACACAGATAGATACAAAGTTAATTATTGATGGCATGATCCAGATTCAGGATGGGATTGGTCTAAGGTTCCCTCGGTGTCTACATTGGACTCTAGCACTACCATAGGTGGTGAGGAGTAGTATGTATTTTCCACGCAAGAGGAGTAAGATAAAATGTGGGAAGAGATAACAGCAGAAATGTCTAGGCTATGGAAGGATAAACAGTCTATGTCAACAGCTTTGGCATGTAAACAAAGTCAGAAAGAAAGTGTGTCAGAGTTTGTCAAGAGATTTTACAAAGGTTGGAAAGAGGATGCTGGTTTGAAATCAGGCGAGGATCCATTAACATTTTTATTAAAGACACAGAGGCTCATATTATGCATATATCTTTCTTTATTACGCTCAGTAGCAAAGATAGAGATGAATAAAAATATGAAATGAACAAAAAAACAGTACAGTACACAAGCAACCAATCACCTAACACAGGAAGTGACTATAACAGGGTTGTGATACCCACAATCCCCCTCTTTCTTTGCTGCTCTCAGACCAGTTAAGTACTACCTTATTATGCTCTGTTGGATTCTGTGTGTAGTAGTGATTTTAGACGTTCTTTAATAGTTTATAATTGATTGTTTTTTGATTATTGCTGCTACTAACTGCATACTGCATTTTGTGCTGTAATTTACTAATATTGTCCTGTGGTGTGTCCCACTGGGCCCCTTTTTTCTCTCGAGCGGCGTTACCGCCGCCGCCCTCTCCCTTCCCCCTGCGGGTCTTGGGTGGCAGAACCCAATCCGGCACACTTCTGTGAGCCTCCGTTTAGCTCGGCTGCGGCTCTTGCGTGTGTGACGGTCGAGCCGCGTGGTACCTGCACGTGCGCCCCTTCCCCTAGCGGCTACCGCCCTCTGACCTTCCTGCCTCGTGCAGCGGGCGGCACGGTGTCCGGACCCACAGCTCTGCTAATGTACTCCTGGGTTCCCCTGGACACACCACTTAGCAGGTACCTGTGCAATATATGTAAACTGTGTATATGTGTCTGTTTTCTCGCTTGTGCACTGTGACGAAGTGCCCTTCGCCACTTGGTCCTGGAGAGGCCTACTTGCCAGCCTCCTCCCCTGTGACTATGACTCTTTCATGTATCTGGCTTTAAAGCCCCTAGTCTACCTTCAGACAGACTATTTATGTAGGCTGCTTTATTTATCTTATGTTTTAGTCACCCTGTACCCATTATAGGTGCAGGGTGTGTGTTATGTAATTGTTTATAGTGTGTATGTGTGTACTGTGTAATGTATTGCCTGCTCTCTTGTATTGCTGAGGTTTGCTACCAACTAGGTGGGTTTGGCTATGGAGCTTGTCTAGTGCCCTCTGTTGGTAGCAACAGCAATATGCACTACCTGAATTGCAAGACTGGTTCATTTGCATATTCGGGTAGATTTGCATATTGCTAATTCTGCAGGCAGGTGAGATATTTACTGTTAAATATTGTCTCCCCCCACCCCTTTAAAAATGTGCCATTGTGTTGTGATAAGTCACTGTGTGTTGCTTGATATGGTTTGACTGTTTGTGATTTTATTGAGGTTTCACAACAATGTTATTGTGGTGACCCTATTGGCTGGTCCCAAGGGAAACAAAGGTTTTGACAGTTCTTCTTGATCCCTCTAAACGTAGCCTTGTCTCGTTATTGGAGGGAGCTGTTATGATCACACTGGGGATTGCTATGCTCTGCATGCTCCCCTGAGCTTGAGTCACTTAGCTCTTTTAAGAGCTTGTTCCTGACACGCTCTCCTTGGAGGAGGGGTTTTCACCACACAGTCCTGGATGCTGGAGGTTCATACAGGGTGGAAGGAAGAGTTCTTTCCCACACAGTCCTGGAGGACAGAAGCTGATCCAGGGTGGAAGGAAGACGGCGAGACTCCAGTCAAGATACGGCAGTTGCGGAGTCTGCGGAGGTTGCGGTGTCTGCTGCAGTGCTTGGAGTCCTCAGGAAGCGCTAGGAGCATCCATCAACGGAGGGTACTCAGTCGGAGTACAGGGAGCTCCGTTACATGCACTTTTTCTATATGGGTTATTAACCCCTATTCTTCCTTTCTATATACTTATCTATTCAACTTTTCTTTTATTTCCGACAAAAAATGTCTACTGTCCATTTGAATACCCTGCCTAGTTATGCAGGCTAAGGATGATTGGCCTGAGGGCCAGATTAATGATTTCCCTGATTAATGAGTACCTGAGGAGCACATGTCTTCTGAAGAGTTTCAAGTTCTAATTGACTGCACTGTGGTGTCTTCCCTCCAGAGGGCTCTTGTCTGCGCGATAGGAGCGCTGTCATCATCTTTCTCCCAAACGCTGGCGCAGGCCCTCTTATTGCCCCCAGCGGCTACCCCTAGCCT
Organism: Pelobates cultripes; assembly: GCA_933207985.1. Lineage (NCBI taxonomy): Eukaryota > Metazoa > Chordata > Amphibia > Anura > Pelobatidae > Pelobates > Pelobates cultripes. The sequence continues at coordinate 195,136,087 of OW240917.1, forward strand.
ACCGGGAGCGGGTTTTCCCTCTGCCCCTGCCTCGCCTAAGGCCCGTAAGGCCGCAGCGAAGGTAAAACACCTCGCCTCCCACTCTTCAATGCAGGTTACACTTGCCCTGACAGACTCGCTTAAGGCGGTCACAGATGGCGCGCTACCACCGCGCAAAAGAGCTGCTGGTCTGGCAAAAGCGGCCAGATTGTGGAAACGAGCTAGATCCCGTGAGGAAAGGTCAGATACCGAAGGGCAGGCTAGAATACTCTTACGACCCGTTTTTTGCTCTCCATAAGTTTAAAGGGTAATCCAGACGTGGATCCCTTGCTCACAGTGCCTAGAGAGATATCAGCTATGCCTCACTGATGATGCCTAACAAAGCTGAAATGATCGTCTGGAGTTGCTGTATCTCTCGTGCAGAGAGAACTTGCTGGCATTTCGGAACTGGACTGCCCGTATGGGTGGGACCAGTCTGATATGCTTCAGATATGTTCTCTCTGTAATGGAACAATGGCATGAGCTAAAACCAGCTTGAGTTCTGAGTGGGGACCCACCGAAGGGCAGGCTATTTCAGCTGCTGTCCGTTCTCAGAATACTCTTGCGACCCGTTTTTTGCTCTCTATAAGGTCAGATACCGACCGGAGTGAGGAGAAGGATTCCGAGGAAATGGAGTATGATCTGAGGAAGCCTTTTTCGGGTGAAACGCGTCATCACGTTCACATACGACGTCATCACGTTATCACGTGACCGCACGAAGCTCCGAACCCGGAAGTGCCTTGTATAGTGCCACAAGCTGCAGAGATCGTGAATTTTGGTGTGTTCATTTTTTTCAAGTATTGAATGGGACACTGGCATTCTATGGGGTAAAGGGAGTTTTTTATTGGAAGAAATAAAGATCGTTTTATTCAGCTGGCGTCCTGCTTTTCACTACCATCAAATCCCTATGTTGTGGATTACATGCTAGAAAAGTTAGAGCAGACTTTTACTGCTCTTTCCTTGTGAGTTTTATTCCATTTCTCTTGGCTGTTTTTTATATAATTTTAAACAGTATTATGCTATATGCTTTTTCTTTTTTATGTACCATATCTCCTACTTTGGAATAACCAAATGCTATTTATATTGAGACATACTTTCCTGCTGTAAGTTACCATTTGTATTTTTATCAATATTCACTTGCAATTTTTGCACATTTGTTATACTGAGTGTGATTTTATCGAATAGACACTTCTTACTGCACGATTTTTTGCACTTGTTGCACTTTAAATTTTAAAGGTACAGCGCACCTTTTTTGTTTTATATCCTTAGTATGGTGTTTTTTTAGCTTGTGCACTTTTAGGTGCTGCTCTACCTTTATTTTTAACACTTGCACTTATATATTTATAACTTTAGCGCCTATATTGCTTGTTTGTTTGTTTTTAACCTGGTCCCTACCGCCCACTAGTGGATGGTTTGGGATTTCAGGTGGGCGGTGGTGGGTTCTGCAGAAAATGTCCGGTGGGCCTTGATCTTGCCATGAACCAAGGCCGACAGGGGAGATACTTTCATCTCCTATGCTGGCCCATGAAGAGACAGCCTTGCTGGTGAGAAAAGATCTCCTCTCTCGGGCTGGTGAGGAAATCAAAGATCTCATTCACTGGGCCGCTGGCACTTAGTTCCAGCAGAGGGAGGAAAGGGTCTGGGAGGCTCTGTGATCCTCCCATGAGCAGGTTGGATAGAGCGCTGCCGCGCATTACCATGTCAACACTCCAATTCAGCAGGAGGACAGGAGAGCCAGCCTGCAGCCAAAGGAGCTGCAGACTAAAGTGAACATGCCACCACTGGACCACCAGGGCTTGCAGCATTATGTCCCCCTGCCTCTGGTAAAAGATAATAAAAAGGTAGAGGGAGACATTAAGATAGATATTCACATCTCACCCACCTACACACAGCATAGACCCTATGCACACTACACCCCTCACACACACTGCGCCCCTTCACACACACTGCCACACTCACACACACTGCACCTCAGACACACACTGCCCCCTCGCACACAAACTGCCCTCACACAACTACAGCACCTCTTACACATACACGCACTGCGCCTCTCTCTCTCACACACACTGCGCCTCTCTCTCTCACACACACTGCGCCTCTCTCTCTCACACAAACACACAGCACCTCACAGACACACATAGAAAAACAATAAAATAAAAAAAAAATTTAAAATAAAAAGTACATGTTTTTTTTGTTTTTTTAAACCCTCCTTTCTAAAAATAAAAGTAAAAAAAAAGGTAGAAAAATAAATCGCACTTGCGCTATAAAATTAGTTACTGTGGCACTGGTGGGCGGTAAGGAAATTTTACCATCAACAAAGATTAAAAAGTGGGCGGCAGGTATTAAAAGGTTGACTACCCCTGGTCTAGTTGGTGCATGGAACGAACTGTGGATCCCGTATCTGCTCCTCTTAATGTGGTCATAGAATTCTTCACTGGGAAGTTTGAGTCTGGGAAGGCGTACCGCACCATCAATTTATGCCGTTCGGCTCTCTCAGCTGGACATCATGGTCTAGATGGATCGCCTGTGGGGCGACACCCGTTCGTGTGCCATTTACACCCGTTCGTGTGCCGTCTCGCTAGACCACCTAGAGCTACATTTGTTGCCTTTTGGGACGTGAATATAGTTCTACAGTTCCTGTCGTCTTGGTACCCGAATCAGGACTTGACGCTGAAACAACTGTCAGCTAAGATGGTCGTGTTGCTATGCTTGATTTCATGTAAGAGGGTGTCAGATGTTAGAGCGCTTGACTGGAATGTCATTACGTTCACTCCGGAGGGCATCTCCTTTAACATTTTCAGAAGATCGAAGTCGGCTTCAAAGGGGTTTGTCTATCCTAGATTCCAGAATGTTCCTGCTCTCTGCCCAGTAGAGTGTCTCAGATCAAATTTGGAAGCTACTCGTCCATTACGTTCTACAGATTTGTGCGCGCTGTTCATTTTGGTTCGCACTCCACACCTTCCGGTATCTACCCCTATGCTGGCACAGTAGGTTCGGGATATATTGGCGTTGGCCGGTATTGACACATCCATTTTCACTCCCCCATTCGGTCCGTGGAGCTATGGCCTCCCAAGGCCTCGGTGGTTGGTTGTCGCTTGGAAGATATCTTGCGAGCGGCTGACTGGTCACGGGAATCGACCTTCTGTGATTTCTATTTCAGGCCGATTGATCACTTTGCACGTAAAGTCATGATTTTATTAAAGACACAGAGGCAAGTATTATTCCCACCCACCCGCCCGGTTGTAGAAGGGTGCTGGTGACGGCGAGGTTGAAGATCAGTTAGTATTCTCCATGGAGATTGCAAATGTTTTGTCTGGCACTTTATGTCTTGGTGAATCACATGTTACCGTTATGCCTTCTAGAGTATTCTATGGGGGTGAGGAGACTGGTTATATTTATATTTATATTGCTATATGTTTTTATGCATATTACGTTTGGAGTCCAGAAATTACCATATTTTTTCTTCTCTGTCTCCTTTATAGCCTGAATTTCTCGTGTTTTCCATGTTGGTGGTGCTGTTGGCTACGTTAGCTGAAGTTTGGTTTCTACACACTGGTCTTCGTTCTCTGCAAGAAAGAGGGGGATTTTACTTCATGTTAATAGTAAAATCTGGGAATTCAAACTTGTTTGGGAAACGTTGTCACCATATTCTCTGCTTGTCAAACAATTGATTTCAGAATGGCCAGGATTGTCTAGTAAGGATTTCTTTGTTAAAATTGTGGGAAAAGATAATGCAGGGTGTTTTGACATAAAGAAAGAAGGTAGCAATAAGGTGTACTATGATCAAGGATTGCAACATTGCAACCCCTCTAAGGCTAGAAATAGAGGTTGGGACAGAAAACATAGGATATACCCAAGAGGAGGGCAAAGAGGCAGAGGAAGAGGCAGGGGATTTGGGGCCCAATGGGGAGGACAGAGGTATAAGAAAGGAGGGGGGCGACCAGGTTACATTGTTTCAATTGTGGCCAAAGTGGGCATTGGAGAAATTAGTGCCCAAACCCCCTTCGAAACCCCCAGTATGGTAACCAGAATGCTACATTACCTGCTCCCCAGATTACCACCGCCATCAATCCAACATCTCACACAGCACTGACACCTCCACACCTCACTCATCATATCCCATGGCCACAATAGGGCTGCCCTGAAGGTAACACTCCAGCTTTTCCTCTCTTATCCCCTACTAGTAACGATCAGCCACAAGCTCACGCAGGACTGGAAGACTCAGCCCCATCCACTAAGGCAGACATAAAATCCTTAATGAAAGGAATCCAGGCCATTTTTAATGCGGACATGGCACCAGTCCAGGAGGCTGTGTCCACCCTCACAACTCGTGTACATACAATGGAGGAAAGCATGGAAGGCTCCAAACTAGCAGTCAGCTACAGATACAGCCATAGCAATGCTGCAGAGGCAATGTGCCGACCATCAAGCCCAAATAGCCAGCATGGAGGACAAGGCCAGGGCACGCAACCTGAGGATAAGGGGAGTGTCAGAAACAATCTCAGGAGCAGAGCTCCCTCATTATTGCAGGAGACTCCTTGCCACTCTCCTCATGCCCAAACAGAACACACAGCTTGTGGTGGATTCCTGCTTCAGAATAAACAAAGCAACCAACGCAAACCAAGAGGTACCCAGGGATGTCTTAATGAAACTGGTGCGGGATAACCCGAGGGGTTATCATGGGAGCAGTCAGGGGTACCCCCACAGTATCTTTTGAGGGAGCACAGCTGGCGTTTTACCAGGACATTTCTAGGCATACTCTGACATGGCGGAGATCACTTAAATCAATCACCCAGCTCCTCCAGGAGAACTCGATCACATACAAATGGGGCACGACCCACCTCCTTGTCCCCCCCCCTTTACACAGAGGGCGCAAGCGATACTCCTGTATCATTACAACCAACTGTTTGCCCCACACAAAACCACAGCCTCCTGTTCCAGCGCTAATGTACCAAGCCCTACTTCCCAGCCACAGAAGGCTACCCACTTGCATTTACTCACCACAAGCGCTTTTCTAGAAGCACATGTTTCAATGCACTGCAACATTTAGCCACGAGACGCAAGAAGCCTAATACTAGCGCCCCCCAAGTCTTACGCCTCATCGCAGCCCATAGGCGAATCTGAATGTCTTAACCAAAAATTGAGTAGGTTCAGCCAAGTGATGTGTGGCCAGCTACGATGTATTGCTTATCAGTTATTCACATGACAAGTTGTATTCTTTGCAAAAACTCGCAAAAATAAAGAATTTATAAAAGAAGGATGGTATTCGTCCAATGATTCAATCATTCCTACAACAGGGCATATTGAGACCAGTAGTCTCACCATATAACACTCCTATCAATCCCATACCAAAGAATGATGGTTATAGGTTGGTACAGGATTTTCGAGCCTTGAATAACTTAATTGTACCTATTGCCCCTATTGTACCGGATGTAACTACTCTTATTACAGCCATTCCACATGATGCCACCTGCTTTACTGTTATTGATCTCAGTAATGCATTTGTTTTCTATACCTATAGATCAAGAGACACAACTACTTATGGCTTTTACTTTTGAAGGCTGTCAGTATACGTGGACACGCCTACCCCAAGGCTATGTGGATTCACAAGCTGTTTATTCTCTGGTGCTCCAACAAACTTCAGTCTTCCTTCAGTATGTCGATGACTTCCTGTTGAGTAGTCCTAGCTGGGAGGCGGGCGTTGCAGATTCACTTCGTTTGCTCTTACATCTTGCTGCTGAGGGTCATAAGGTTGCAAAACACAAAATGCAGCTCTGCAAAGAAAGGTTTGATTATTTGGGGTTTGTTCTGGCTGCAGGCACCAGACAATTAAGCCCTGAACGCATTGAAGCCATTCAGAGAATCCCTAAGCCGGTTACACGAAAGGAGTTGCTCACCTTTCTCTGTATGATTAATTATTGCCGCCAGTGGATTCCTGAGTGCTCCTATCATGACTCTATTTTGAGGCAAGCGGCCAAAGGCGATAGCCCGGATACGGTCTGTTGGTCCACAGACATGACTGCATCTTACATTGACCTCAAGGTTGCTATTGTCCAAGCCCCAGCACTAGGACTACCAGATTATTGTAAACCTTTTCATTTGTATTCGAGGGACAATTGTAAAACCATGGCCGCTGTCTGTGCACAAGAGCATGGAGGTGATATGCGTCCCATAGCATTCTTTTCCAAAGTAGTTCCTGTGCCGGTACAGGGGATGCCAGCGTGTCTCAGAGCGCTGGCAGCATGCGTCATGGCTGTTGAGGGAGCTGCTACCATCACACCGGGTCATCCCATCATCCTGCATACTACCCACCACTACCCGCTAATAAAAAACCTAACTACCCAACATATGACAGCCCAGCGCCTTAGCGGTTATGAGATTATTCTTCTAAACACCCAGAATCTCTCAATAGTTTATAGCCCTCTTACCTCAGACCCCCTGGCTATCTTACATGCTATTCTTAACTCTGGCTCCACGGACTCTCCCCTTCTCAGAGCACTACATATACCATCCTGTTGCTCCTCAGAGATGTTATTCTCTCATTTACAAGATTTTGCTACCGAACAAGATATTTCCTTTTGACATTCACAAGGTTTATAGAAAGATCAATTTAATCTTTAATCAAAGAGGGGAAGATAGGTATATCTGAGGCAAGTTCCCCCATATTTATCAGCAAGGCACACGGACCCAGACATAAGAGTATAACTAACACCACACAATTCCTTATGGATTCTTTTTACATCCTCAATTTAAAAGATCATGTACGCAAATTTATACAGCTGTGCGAACCATGTGTGAGAGCCAATCCTAACATCCCTGGGAAACCATCCCATGATCATTTGCCCCCATCCACGGCACCATTCACACACCTGCAGGTTGACTTCACCCATATACCTAAAACAGGTCATAAACAACAATATCTTTTGGTAATAGTAGATCAGTTTAGTCAGTGGCCTCAAGCTTTTGTCACCAATAAAGAAGATGCAAAAACTGTGGTGAAAATACTCGCTACAGAAATAATACCCAGGTATGGTTGTCCCTTACAGATTAATTCTGATAATGGACTGGCTTTTGCTAGTAAGGTCACTCAAGAACTTGCTAAATGGCTACAGGTTACATGGAAGTTTCATATACCCCATCACTCTCAGAGCTCAGGGGTAGTTGAAAGGATGAATAGGACTATCAAAGAGAAACTAATGAAGGCAACCACAGGGACAAAGATATCTTCCAGTTATTTTAGCTGAGATACGAATGACCCCTCATAAGGTTACCATATTATCTCCCTTCGAGATCCTAATGGGTAGACCATTTCCCACACCGTGGGCCAGGGAACCATTTATCATTAAGCCTGGTGATTTAGAGCTAATCCAGGAACATTATGTTAAGGAATTGTTGATAAAGTTGAATGGTATATATGGCAATGTTTCTTCGCAGTTCCCTTTACCTTCACAGGAACCTACCCATCCCTATCAACCTGGAGACTCTGTGTGTATCCGGCAGTTGAACAGGACAAAGAAAGGAGCCTCCCATTCGGTCCCCCAACCACTGTCATCGCCGTGACGCGCACTGCAGTCCTAACAGACTCCCAAGATCTGTGGATTCATGCATCACGAGTAAAATCGTGTCCAAAGAGGGGAGCCAAGACCCGACTGGAGCGTCCAGAACCAGTTGTACCTGAACCACCTGTTCTTCTGTGTGACATACCATGGCTCGAATAAGGAGAAAAAGACAGAGTGGCCACCTCAAAGAAAGCAAAATCATGATTTTGGCAGTCATCACCTTTATCTTTGTATTGCCTTTTACTATCTATTTGGATTTCCATTAAGAATATGAGAACTTAGGCAATCTGAAACCTGTGTGCTTTTGGAAACATAATGGGTCTCTTCAGGAGACCAAAGAAACAATGGACAATTCTTTATTATCCTCCGGAGCCCAATTAGGCCTTAATTTTTCATCTAGTATAAGACACCCCCATTCCCCAGATACTGAATGCTCATCTGAAGATCCACATAAGTATCAAATTGAACAGTGAGGGGAAGGCTGTGGCTACTTGGGTAACATATATACCAGGTTATCTTTGCAGATATACCAGAAAACTATATACACAATAGTTTGAGATGTTCACAGGAGGGAATTGTGCCATGGTATTAACCAGTAATACTAATGATAGATTTTTGTTCTCATATCTGTCCCAGTCATGGGAACATACGTTCCCAATAGATACTGGAGATTTCACAACACTAAAAAGGAAGATTGGGAATAATACACATAAAAAAAACCCCATAAGAATGTACATGCCGAAGTTTCCAGTGCAATTCTCAACAATTCCCATGCACCCACTAGCCAGTGTAACAAAACTGTTCTACTCATATGGCCTGGAGGCATTATCCTGATTTTTAGTACTAAAGGTCCTGAACCATGGATATTTTACTGTGACCTCGTTCCTACAACTACAAAGGATCTAGTTTTTACTACACCTGGTGATTCCTCCCCAGGAGATGCCCCTACTCCCCTAGGATACTTACAAATTACTTTTGCTTCAGACAACCCAGTACAGCCTATGTCATTACACCCTACTACCGGTATAGGCTTAGACCAACCACTATACCTTCTTATACACCTCATCCTAAGGTAAAAAGGTCTTTACCCCCTATACCTTATGCCTCCCAACATAAAGTTCGATGTAGTGATAGACATGAATGGAGTTGGAGCAAGAGTGGTAAGAAATCGAACTCAAGGTAATTTTTCCTGCCCTGCTAACCAAACGTGTAAGGTTTATAATATAACAAGAAATTCCAAGCAGCAGGATGTAAAATTATGTAATATACAATTGCAATGGTGCATGATTCAGAAAACCACTGCTGGAAATTGTTCTGTTCAAATCCATAATAATACTGGGTTCTGTGCCACTGCTTTTGCTATATGTAGCGCCGTTACAGTCCATAATGAATGCGGAGGCGAGGCTCATCTTCCTGTCCGCCCGGACCTCCCATGCCTCACCCTTCTGTGAATCCCTACATTGGCTTCCTATAAAATATAGAGCTCCATTTAAAATTCTGGTTCTTACTTTCAAATCTCTACATAATGCTGCTCCCACCTATCTATCCTCCCTTATACACAAGTATGTCCCATCTAGGCCCTTACGATCTGCTGAAGACTTACGTCTATCTTCTGTCCGTACTCCCACCTCTGATGCTCGCCTTCAAGATTTCTCGAGGGCTGCACCGTTCCTGTGGAACTCGCTTCCCTCCTCCGTTAGATGCTCACCCAGTCTCCACTCCTTCAAAAAATCGTTAAAAACCCACTTCTTCATAAAAGCGTATCAATTAAACTGTTAATAGCTCCTGACTGATTCCTCTTCTGCAACTGTCATTAGTCTAATACTATCCTTACCTTTTTGTGTCATTTTACCCCACTCCCTCTAGCATGTAAGCTCATTGAGCAGGGCCCTCAACCTCTCTGTTTCTGTGTGTCCAACTTGTCTGGTTACAACTACATGTCTGTTCGTCCACCCATTGTAAAGCGCCGTGGAATTTGACGGCGCTCTATAAATATCATAATAATAATAATAATGTACCTTTGATGCAAACTACCTTTTTGGATATATGGCAAACTTGATATAGGGCCAATAATAAGACAGCTAATAATGCATGTAATGATGCCAGTTTAATTCAAGGATCCGATGACAATTACACCATAACCTGGCAAGAAAGACAGATGCTACTGCTCACCAACAATTCTATTATTAGTAATAAGCATCTAGCTTTCCCTTCCCTATATTATTGTCCAGTGTCCGTGCCGGCAAATATGAACAATCAGTCCCATATCCCTATTCCATCCACCGGTTTAACACCACAGTTATCTCCAAGGCTATACATGTTAACCTAAATATTACTACACCCATAGTCTCCCTCATAGGCGTGCCCAGCCTATTGCATTAGGGTGGGCACCCTAAAGCACCAGCACACGCCGCATATATATATGTATATATGTGTATATATTTATATATATACAAACACACATACACTGCTGTGTGTGTGTGTGTGCTGTGTGAGGGTGCTGTTAGTGTGATGTGTGTGTGAGGGTGTTTGTGTGTGTGCGCTTGTGAGGGTGCTGTTAATGTACTGTGTGAGGATGCTGTTTGTGTGTGAGGGTACTTGTAGTGTGCTGTGTGTTTGTTAGGGTCCTGTTAGTGTGCTGTGTGAGGGTGCTGTTTGTGTTTGTGAGGGTACTGTTAGTGTGCTGTGTGTGTGTGAGGGTGCTGTTTGTGTGCTGTGTGTGTGAGGGTGCTGTTTGTGTGCTGTGTGTGAGGGTGCTGTATGTGTGTGTGCTGTATGTGTGTGTGGGTGCTGTTTGTGTGTGTGGGTGCTGTTTGTGTGCTGTGTGTGTGTGTCATGCGGTAACACTTCGGGGTTCGGCACTCCGCTGTGCGGAGCCGGACCCCGCCCCCCTCTGACGCAGCTCTGACGGTATTTAGGGAGACTGCGCCAGAGAGAGGGGGCTTGGTGATACTGGGAGCTACTTCCGCCAGACTTACCTCTCCACAGGCTCTGGCAATGTGGGTCCTACTTCCGAGTATGCACGCCGGCTCCTGGGACACGCCGGCTCTACAAGCTCTGAACTCGTCCTAGCCTTTTGCTTTGCAAATACACTCAGTGCTTCAAGCTACTAATTATATGGAGGACAACTCCCATCATGCTTATTCCTGCTTTGCAAATATTCTCAGCTACTTGCTTAAAGTTACTATTGAAGATTATTCTCATTAACCTAAAGAATGTTATTTAATGCATCTCTGAGGAAATACTTAATAATGAACTTTGTGTTGTTGATTACTTGCACTTCTTCTTATTGGATTATTGCCTAAATGCAATTCATTTAAGTTTAACACTTATTAAAACTTCATTTGAATCAAGTTACCAGCAATTCTCTCTTTTCTTAAAGCTACAGTATTGATACTTTAAAGATTCTCAGTTTCTTCACTATTCTAATTAGGGAGTTTTACAAGCTGCAGTTGAGTTCCAATCCAAATCACCCAAGTAGCGTGACAGTGTGAGGGTGCTGTTTGTTTGCTGTATGTGTGTGCTGTATCTGTGTGGGTGCTGTGTGTGTGCTGTATGTTTGGGTGATTTGTGGGGGTGGAGGTGGGGGCAGATTAGTTAATAAATATCCCACCTCCCTTCTTACCTTATGTAGGGAGGGGGGCCGTGCTGCTGCCTTCCCTGGTGGTCCAGTGGAGGTGGGGGCAGATCAGTTAATATCCCCAGTCCCTTCTTACCTTATGCCTGGGAGGGGGGATCCTTCCTTGCTGCCATCCCTGGTGGTCTAGTGGAGCGTGAACTCTAGCCTGCGGAGTTCACTCTCGCGAGAGCTGAGCATTGCCGCAGCAACGTTCAGATCTCACAAGAGCAAACCGGCGGAGCTGCTGGCAAGAGCTCCCCGGGTCCTCTCCTGCCTCCCTCACTGCCAGTGGGTCGGTGAGAGGAGGCTTAGAGCAGAGCCAGCGCTCGGATAGCGCCGGGTCTGGGATCTCCCCTGCCGGTCTCACTCCATAGGCGTGCCGCGGGGATTAGGGTGTGCCCAGACACACCCGGCACACCCCGTGCGCACGCCTATGGTCTCCCTATGCAAAGATGTAACAAAAAGACAGAAAAGGGCATGGTATGATACCTTGCTTGGAGGAACTGGGACAGCTATGGGAGTTTTAAATGAAATATATATGGAAGTATTAAAGAATAAGTTAAGTACTGCAGGAAGACATTTAGGAACAGGATTTCATGCTACTGCCACCTGGGGACCCACTTTTGTTGAATCACAAATTACAGGTCTACAACTGGAAGGTTCAATGTATAACCATTTAGGTAACCTCATTGTTGCATCTGTCGATTTTACTACAGGAAGCAACAGTTGGAGTATTTGTGCTGTAAAATACTTACGGATGCAGCAACAAAGATTGGAATTAGAGAATATCTTAATGATACCTAAAACTGATAAATTTAGGAAACTTCTAAACATGGATGAAACTGTGGTTAAATATGAAAACACAGCAAGTAGTCTGTTTAGAGAATATTGTAGATAATGTCTCTCACTTTTCTTGTGTAACACAATTTACCTTTGTAACGGATCTACGGGCACCCCAACTGGGTACCTCCGTTGAAGGATGCTCCTAGCGCTTCCTGAGGGTTTCCAGCACTCCAGTAGACACCATAACCACCGTAGACTTCTCCAGAGAGCAAGGCAAGAACAAGCTCTTACAAGAGCTTAGTAGTGATTTAGCAAGGGAGTATGACAAGCATAGCAATCCCTTGTAGCAGATTCCCCCAATTAGAGACGGCAGTCCAAATTGAGTGTGAAGTAGAACTGAAGCTTTTAATCAAACACTCTGCTTTTATGCACATTTTGCACACATAGTACTGCCCACAGGGTTTTGCAAAACAACCAATCAATATGTACAATACACTCAGACACTCCCAGCAATTACACACAAAATCCTCCCCTCTGCCTGTGATACAATTATCTCAACACAATAGACTAACTTAATTATCACAGGCAGAAAATACAGTTTTTACAAAATATTAATAACTTCTGAAATATACATGCCATTCACATAAAACATACAGTTTCAGAATCAGCATACTTTAAACATAAACATACTTAAAAATCATAAACATCCATCCAGTAGATAAAAAGTTAGCTGGAAGTCCTTTATGACCGACTGCAAGCTCATTTTCATGCCCAAAACAGTTCCATGGATTTGGGCTGTGCGGTCGGTCTATTTTACACTGAAAAAAGTCCCATTCGACGAGCGTTCGAATCTTTGAACAGGACTTATTCTCCAGCCGCAGTGTTAAAGTGCAGGAGAAGGTAAGGGTCAGCGGTGTTCGTCTAAATGTGTAGCCAATTTCAGTTCCATGGATTTGGCTACACATACCGCCGACCTCGTTCGAATGAACAAAGATGGCCCCCGCCACGTGTTCGTTTGCACGAACTGCGGCCACCCAGCGGTCAGCAATTTACCTACAGCAGGCTCCCAGCCTGGGAGGTAAATTGACTTCACACTTCCACTTCTGGGTGGTCCGCCTGTGTGGTACTTGGTTCAGTAAGCTCCATTTACTGAACCAAGTGTAAAGAAGCCATGAATAAAGTACTTTAACCAAGTCAGGGGACACTGGGGACACAGTCTTAAAGGGGCATTGTCCCAATTTTCCCCATGTCCCAAAAATGTGCTTAAAGGGCCAGCACCAGTCCAATGAAGGTCCCTAAGAACCAATAAAGTCTTTAAAGGGTAAGACATCCCAGGGGCCATAGTCACATGGCAGGAGGCTGGCAGTCTTCTCCAATGCCCAGTGGCGAGGTCGGTTTCGCCACAACCTTATATCAGAGCCATGATGTATATTCCTCCGAAATTGCCACTAGATGATTATCAGTTACCCATAGAAAATATAACTGTATTGATAAAAGCTGGAAGGGATATGTTCAAACATCTTGTAACACATGAAAAAGACATTACCCATACACTAGTTGCCACCCACGTTCAAGGGTGAACTATTGAAAGTAAGTTCACAAATCCAGGATGACTTGGCTCATCACTGCAATGATATATTCACAGGTTGCTCCCCCACAGGTGCTCAAATTGTTAGATCATTCTTTTATCCATTTATCTTTTGTTACTTATGATTCTGTACAATTGTTATCTTACCTGTACCCTAAAGAATAAGATTCAAAGGTTGATTACTACTGTCGAGAACAAACAGCTGGATATTCTCCTCCGTGCTAGGTCATAGGGTATCGTCCTGAGGGAACCGTGGTGAAGAACTAACTATAGTCCCGTAGGATTGACTAGTAATCCTGAACATACCTCATGGACTTCACCCTATGTATATAAATGTGATCAATAGATTGATCAAAGAGGGGATTGAAGGGTTAAACCCGACACATTGTCTGTATCCAAGCTGACTATTTTTGTCACGGACATATACTACCTTATTTCCTCTAACTTGTTATTCAGCATTTGGCTCAACGCCCAGAATTGTTTTGCGATTTTCTGTTACGCAAACAAAAACTCTGTGCTAAAATGTTATGTTTCAGGGGAAACATCTGTTTTTAGTTTCCTTTCTCAGTCTTTTTGGTTTCAATGGAAATTGTCTCTTTGCAATTTTGTATTATATAAGCAATGTAAAGCCTTTCATTAAATGAGTACCTTTGAATAGCTTACTTGGTGTGTCGTCTCCGTGCTTTCAAAGGTCTCCCTCAATATTGGAGACAGAGGAGTGAATATTCCAAGTGGCGGACAGCGGACGCTGAGATAGGCGAGAAAACACTTCCAAGGGAGAAGGATCAATTAACCCTTTCAGATGCCTATACCGCATATATTCAATTTGGATATTGTAGCAGGATTTATGTTTTAATATTTCTGTTATCATATTGATATCCAAGATTATAGCACATTCCTATCCGATATCCATCTTACCTACTAACTAGCTCCTGGATACCCTGCACTATATTACATGTTACCTGTCCTGATGAAAGCTCCATGTTGGAGCTGAAACGTTGATATTTTATATGGAATAAATAAAAGCTAAATTTTACTACTTCAACCAAGTCCCAGGAGTGCGATTGCTTCTACACCCATATCTACCTTTGTCACAACCAGCACCGGGCACCACAAAAGTCTTCTTGGAGTGCAAGCTACTACGATATATATATATATATATATATATTTAAATATATTTATATATATATAAAATGTTGTTATTTTTTTTTTTTGTGGTCAGTTAATATAGGGACTGTAAAATACCTTGCGATTGGATCAAGGGTGTGCCGAAACTGACGTAGGGGTAGGCCTGTAAAAAAGAGCGCAAAAGAAATGCAGAAAAAAAAACACTATCTCAAACATGATAATACAAGATTTTTAAATGCTTGCCTTAACTCTTTATCTGGTTGCGGTGTGTATCTATTGTATATTGCGGATTTCCAACATCTCAACTTTTTGATGATGTGTACTGGAGTATTGATACTGGATGCGGCTGATGCGTGCTGGATGAGTGTCTAAAACTTTAACAGGGCACCAGTGATTTTCGGTAGGGTAGAAGGGTACTTCTGGCGGATGGCCTAATTGTTTGGTTTTGGAATGCCTAAGTGACAAAAGATAGTAATTGTTCACCTTTTTTAAGTCGTTCGTGATGAGACATAAATGACTGTCTGACTGGGCTATTATTGTGAATTCTCTAGGTCTCAGGAATCCATACAAAGCTATGTACATAGGAGGTTTTTCTAACCAGGTTTGTATGGTAGTGTGTCCAGTAAGTCTGATAAAGCCCAGAATTTCTCTCCATCTATGGGTAAATGTTTTTTTGTAGTGTGATCTAATTTATTTATGCCTTCTAATATATTCTTCACAGGGTAAGCAGAAAGAAAAAGTTTGATTTGGCATGGTTTTCAAAATGTGGTGTTGTACACCTGATAGATAGAGTTTAATAGTGTTATATGAAAGTTTGAGATGAAGGTGGCAAAATGCGGCAAATGCAACCATGGTTTGGATCGAATGATTGTGTATGTTGAATTCTATGGTGAACTTCTGAAAAATGACCATAGCTGTATTGTAGGATTTCTTTGTGTTTGTGGACAAGGCTACTTGTGCCAATTCTCTGCCATGCCCCAATAGCCGGGCTAGTCCAGGATTAAATTGTTGAACTCTGGAGTTTGGGTCGGGTATTTGTTGGCTGCTGGGTGAAGAACGAAGAATTCCTGAAATTTACAACGGGACAAAGCATCAGCGGCAGAGTTGGAGTAGCCTGATATGTATTCGCAGTAGAGGAAGAACTGATATGTGGCAGCCAACCAGGTCAGCCTGCGAACTAACCTCATGATGGTCAATGAAGATGACCGACCCTTATTAATTATGTCACAGGCACATGTTGTCTGTATAACATTTCACTGTCATGCCTGACCAGGATTTACCCCATGTGAATGCAGCGCTACTATTGGGTAACTTTCAAATAATGCAGACGTCTCGCGAAAGGAAGGTAGATCGAGTGTCTCTTTCGGCCAGCAATCTCTCAACCAGTGATTTTTGTAGATTGCTGCAAACCCAGTGTTAGCGTCTGCTTCTGTCCAAAAGATACCAAGTCGGATACCAGGGGAATGAACATTGAAATCCCATTCCAGTGTACAAGGAACTCTTGCCACATGCCTTTGCCGGAGGATCTAAACGACCAATAGTGCTGTCGGGCAGACCCGGTAATAAGCGTAGAAGCCTAAAAATAAATTATCTCCCCTGGGGGATAATGCACATAGCGAAGTTTAATGAACCTAACAAAGATTGTAGGTCTTTCCGTGTGCAAGATCCTAGCTCACGTCTTCACGAATGAGTTTATTCTCGGGGAGACGTGACTTGCATGGTATTGGAATCCAGTGTGATACCTAAAAAATTAAATCTGGTGGTGGGTTCAGTGGTTGTCTTGAGCCTAGAGTTGCAAATAGTGCTGTAGTGCTCTTTAAACTTTAAATAGGAGTGCTATTGCTTTCCACCATTAAAAAAAATCATCTAAATAGTGTATCACGGTGGGGCACCTAGTGATGTTGAATAGAAGCCAGCAGAGAGTCTCAGCAAACGTATCAAAGATTTTGGGGCTACTTTTTGTCCCAAAAGTGAGTCTGGTAGCGAAGTAATAATTCTCTCAACACTTAATCCCATTAACATGCGATAAAGAGGGATGGATAGGTAGCAACTTGAAAGCATTGGAGATATCGGTCTTGCTGAACCATGCAGCTTTACCAGCTTTCAAGACTGCCTGTATAGCATTATCCACGGTGGTATAATGTAGAGAGAATTCGGTGGATGGTATGAGGGAGTTTAGGCTTGGCTTTTTGGATGAATGAGGAGCCGATAGATCAATGATAAGACATTTTTTATTCGAGTTTTTACTAGTGGCTGCCAGGATTTGTCTGCCAGGAGGTAAAGTGGGGGGAGGGAAAGGGGCAGGGGCCTACCATGAAACCCTTTTGAACTTCCTTCCCAATAAGCTCATCTACCGTTTGTGGTTTGTGTACCACTGATAGGAGATTAGGCCATTCTAAAGTACCTATGGGGAGTCTCCCGAAAGTTCACAAAGATATGAGAGATCCCCCCAGGAAGACCCATAATTTCTAGCAATAAATGCCTAACAGAAAAACCCAGCAAATACATTGAGAAAATTATCCATCCATTGGTTAAAACTCTCCCATCATACTTGCAGGACACTAAGGATACTCTGATTGCACTTGAGGAACTCCAAGTTCCTCCATACACCCTTCTAGGAAGCCTTGATATGGTGTCATTTTACAGTAGTATACCACACAGTAAAGGACTACAAGCTTGTAGACATTTTCTAGACACTACTACCTATAGTGATTCTCAAAAAGATTTTATACTAGCTGTACTTCTTTTCATCCTCACACACAATTACTTCATATTTGATGGGAAATATTATTTACAGCTAACCGGCACAACTATGGGCACAGCTTGTGCACCTAGCTATGCCAATCTAATTCTTGGGTGGTGGGAACAATGTATTGTAGAGGCTTTATCATACCAACAATATCGTCAGTTTATTTTGAAGTGATACAGATACATAGACAATATCTTGCTTCTATGGTCTGGTTCTGTGCCCAAGTTTGAACAACTAGTACAAACATTGAACATCAATGACATTAATCTACAACTCACTCATGTGATTGATGAAACCGAAATGATCTTTCTCGATTTGAAAATTTGATTAGGGGAAGATAGTACGATTCACACCCAACTACAGAGAAAAATCGACTTCTACAAACAGCCTCCTACATTGGCAAAGCCACCACCCCCATAAATTAAAGGTATCCATCCCATACGGACAATATCTTAGAGCACGTAGAATTTGCTCAGAAAATAACACCTTTCTTGATAAATGTAAGAATCTACGCTCAAGATTTAAAGCCTTGGGATACCCAAACAGACTACTTAAACGTGCATTCCAACAAGCATATCTACTAAACAGGTCAGACTTTAAAAAAACTGACAAAAAACTAATGAGATGCATTGCCACCTATGACTTAGGTTGGAACCCAATTACTGATATCATGAAAAACAACTGGCCAATACTAGCAGATAACAGCGAATTGAAGGAAACTTTACCCAAATTTCCATCCCTCACTGCATGGAGAGCTAGAAACATCAAGGACTTACTTGTACATAATTACCTACCCCCAAAAAAACAAGATCCTACGTGGCTAACCCAAACTAAGGGCACATACAGATGGGGACACTGTAAAGCGTGTCAATATATCAAACCAACTTAAATTACAGTGTCCAACCAAAGCCACTTAAAGATCTACACCAATGCCTTTGTCAATTGTTGAAGTACCAAAATAATTTATCTAATTACATGTAGTTATGGAAAACAATATATCGGGAAAACGTTTCAACAATTTAGAAGAAGGATACTCCAGCATATCCACTCAATTACCAATGTAAATACTCCCACTCCTGTAGCAAGACATATCACCAGTTTTCATAACTCCAATATGTCTCATCTGACTTTTCAAGGCATCAAAAAGTTGCAACCACATTCGAGAAAAGGTGATTTTAATCTATGTCTCCTTAAAAAAGTTCAAAACCTTTGCCCCCTTTGGACTAAATGAGGATTTTAATTACACCTCATTTATTCATAAATAATCCCAAATACTAGCACCACAACCACTACACAAACACTTGACGTTTAATAACTTTATTCACATTTCAAATAAATATGCAAATCTAATTCATAACTTGGTACATTACACAAAATCAGATACCTCATTAATTGACTCAATCCTCATGACCAATTCTGCACATTTGAACACTAAATTAATTTTTTTATTCTAATAGTGAGGGCATTGAGTTGAATATGCTTCTTTGGCATAGACAACCCTTTGGCTTCACCTTTACTGGCTCGAACGATGTTAACAATAAATTGGATTAATTGAATTGATTATTCACATTACACTTATCATGTATTCAACTAAATCAAATAATAAATGGAAGGTATTATATCCTGCAAATAAACCTCACATATTTGAGGCTCATTGCATATTCATCAGTGCATTAGAAAGTTAAAACTTTAAACAACGATATTAAAGCACCATTTAGATATATAATGAGGCTTTTAGTTCTTAAATCCCTCCCCTTCCATTAACGAGCCGACAGACTGTCTTCCTATTGGTAAGTCAGTAAACACCATATGTAAAGAGCACCATTCTATGACGTTTATCTGAGCATTACTATTGGTGCCCTCAACCGTCAGTCCAGTGCTAATCCGCCGATTGGTCATGAGGGGTTAACCTATCGGAACCCCTTTCTCCAATATAAAAAAACACTCAATAATCCTCCTTCTTTTCATTCCCCCTGAAGAGCCTGCCTGGCAAAACGCGCGTCGGAGCTCGGCTCAGAAGCTCACTTAGCCCGGCTGAATTTATAGAGTATTTTCTCCTGAACGGCACTCTACCGCCATTTATAACAGACAGCAGCTTGGGAATACAGCCTCAAGGCTTCTGAGCCAATATCACCTGAATTGAACTGTTATTCACACCCATTGAACCATCCTATTCATGTTAGAAGCTACAGGGTCTCCTGGTACTTAGACGGACCCTAGAATAAGTTATTGTACTACTTTTACATTATAGCTAATAGGTGCCCTTGAAGGCACAGCATAGGAAGATTGTATTACTTTATTAACTGAGCAACTACAGCTAATAGGTGCCCTGAAAGGCACAGCACAGGAACCTTCAGACAGCTAGTTTCTAGGCATGGCAGTTAAGGATTCATTAACTAGCAAGTACCCACGAAGGCACAGTTTAGTACCAGAGCTCAGATTACCAAGCAACCTCAGTCGGCTTAACTCTGACTAAGATTTACTACTAATTAGGTGCCCACAAAGGCACAGTTTAGCATGTGAGCTAAGATCACTAAGGAACTTACTATATTGATCCTTGGTATATAATGTATAGGCTACTCGGCCAGTACCTGTCACTACGTTCCTTCTCAGGATTGGTGCCCCCTGTTAGCACTGTTGCTGTTCTGTAGTACCTACATTCACGTTTACTCCTACAAAAGGTGCCCTTTCAAGAACTAGAGTACCACAGCTTTAGCTATTTATTCAGGTTAATATCTTTTAATGGACTAACTTATATGTATTATATATGCTTTCCCTGCTGAAACTTCAGCTTAACCAGTAGTTTCTGTCACTATCCCCGTTTGGAATTGCTACACATTCTTTGCATACTCCCTTAGTAGCAACAAAGTGATACTTTTATTGCCAACCTTTACCAGAAGGTTGGGTGTCAGACAGAATAAGAGATACAAACGTCAATCAAGGAGCATATATATCCATATTTTTATATATCTCTTTTTTTCGTTTTCTCACTTTTTTGTTTTCTGGAAGGACTATCAATTTATATTTGCATGATAGTACTTTATTTTTCACTGTGTGATAGCTTAGACATTCTCTTCTCAATCCCGTTTTTTAAAGTGTAAGCATAAAAATAAGTTTTAAACGTGATAATAAATTCATTTATTGATATCTGTAGGCAATGTTCTAGTTCTCTGCTAATACGTATCCCTTATTAAGCCTACATCATTGAGCTCACTTTCCTTTTTTTTTTTTGTGGCGCTTGAATAGTTGGAGTCAGATAAATATTATATACAATATTAGAATTAGGTATTTTAGCCTATGCCTTAAGAGCAAAATAGTTGTTGCACTTAAGTTTACAATATGTGGTGTAATAGTGAATTTGCAGGTGATTTCAAGTTATGAATATTTTATATATAGACAAATTTGCCTTATAAAAGGGCCAACCAGTGGTAGTTTCTCATGGAAGTATAACTAAATCTGCTCTTCTTAAAAAGTTAATTTGAGTCCTCTCTTTAAAATGCAACTTTCTGTCTATAGTACATATTAAAGGCACTCTGCCACTAAAAAATACTTAAGCGAGTATAGAGAATACACTGTTAAATGTCCATTTTCTAGTCAAATATTTTATTTTTAAACATGTTTTATAACATAAGAATAAAATATAACATTTAATGTAGCCTTGACAATGCCATTTATTCAAGGCAGTCTTTGAGGAAACATTTGTATATTCTAATAGAGTCTTAATACACCACATACATCTTTGGCTTGGGTATATAGGTTACATTTTCGCTTTGGACAGGAAGTGTGGACAATCTTTTACAGTTCAAAGACTGTTATCTGAATACTACACTCTTTCACGTTGGAATTGGATTCAAGTCGAATGCACTTTCTTGATATTGCAATACAGGTAAGTGAAAGTAAGTAACAACATTTGATCCTTTGCAAAAACCCACTGACAGGGTTTCATATCTGCACGATAGTTCATTTCATCTGTCTCATTTTATTAATGACAATGTTTAAACAGGACGTATTGTGACGATAGAGCGGATGAACTGGTACATGCATTCTTTTCTAGAGGATATGATGCTAGGATATTGACTGACTGCAAGGATCAAGCCAAGTCTCTTACAATTAAACAGTTGTTACAGAAGAGGGTGAGGGATGTGACCTAATGCATCCCATGTGTGACCAGATATGAAAGGGCATGTGAAAAATGTAGACATATGGCTGATGGCACCAGTAGGTAGGTATGTACCGTTCAGACATTGTATTAACTTAATGTTATTACTGGTGACCATTTTGTACACGTCACTTTGTAGCGAAAAATCAGTTTCCCAGTTGCGTTATACAATTCTACAGATGTTAAAACTTCCAAGGAGTGAGGTTCAAGGGAAGATATATTGAAGCAATGGGAGCTGTATTGGATGTACGAACTGCAGACACTTCATCAGAAGGGCCTTGATGAGGAGTGGGATTTCTCTCCATGTTGTAGATATCATAGTTTTTATCCACTGTGTGTATGGGATTATGTATCACTTGTTTCTTTGTATTATTCTATTCTAGGTGATTTCTTGATGTAAGTTATTTTTTACATGGATTTTTTCATTTGCAAATGGAGTGATGACGGGCTAATTATGCGGCTAGATTTCAACATGTGTTTTCTTACGCTGGATATAGATTGTTGTGCAATAGCTTATGTCAATATGTTGACCATGTTCTACTGATTCTGACTGATTAGGCGTTTGTCATAATGCACTTAGAATTATAGGGCTTCTTAATCTGTCAGATGGTTTAATTAGGTTCATTGTGCTTTGTATTATTCTGTGTCATATGATATTTCCTATTTGCAATAGCAATATTGTGAGCCTATTGGAGATTGAAATTGTACTATTGACATTCTAGAACTAGATGCACTTTATATTCTGGCACGTGTGCATTTTTGTCAATAGAAACCACATTGTGGTCGTTACTACATACAATGTGGGCACTCTAAGTGGAGAGAGTGGACTCTTGATTATTTGATTTAGTGGAGCAGCCGACGTATATTTCCATCTTTACGGCTGCTTGTAAAAACACTGTGGGATGTTTATCTTTAGTTACATACCAAGTAAAATGGCGCTATGCTTACTATGTTCGATTCGAAACGAGCATTCGTGAATATAGGAAGTTATGCCACTAAGTGAGTAACCTTAATACATGTAAGGTTTACTCATTTTACTTTATGTGCATTATCTGGTTTAAGATATTGTAAGGTTGTAGGCAGGGTGCTTGTAATGCACTATGTATTTCCCGGTACCAGAAGTCCATTTGAGATTTAATGCTGATGGCAACAGGAATATATAAGCAGGTACAGGTATGTAAAGATACATATACCCCTGAGAAAGGCCACCAGGGAGGGTGCCAAAATGTTGCATAGTGGGGTGGGGGAAAGAGGGGTTGTTCATTCCGTCTCATTAGGTTATTGGCTTTTATGGTAATTACTTTGGTATATGTGTCTTAGCCCTTACACACTGTTTGGTAACTGTGTGTGTATATATATATAATTTTTTTTTACAAAGTATTGAATTTTATGTAGCTATTGGAGTGTGCTTCTTTATTTTTGTATACATATGACTATCTAAGGCATTTAAGGGAGTAGCTATTTGGTTTGCAGTTTGCACCTTATTCTGTATTTTTGAGTTACATGGTACACCCTTCATGCAATACTGTTGTGTGTTTGACATTATGCCATGTTTTGGGAAGCAGCATCAGTGAGGATTAAAGCACTTTACCTTCAGCTGACATGTGAAATTTAGTTAAGGCATCTGATGAGACAGGTTTCTACTTTTTGTAGAAAATCATTTAATAGTTTATATGCAATAAAAATTACAGCATATGCCGTGAAAAAAAATTGCAGACTACTATGAAAGTTGTGTTTGGGGGGGAAAAAATTAACCTTTTTTGGTTCATTTTGAATTTGTGAATGTAAAGAACGTGGAATTTGAAGATTGTTTAACATACGCATTTGCAATATCCATGAATCAATACCCACAAATGAGCTGTTCAACTAGGAGATAGGGTCATTTGGTCTGTCTTTCCAAATTTCACAGATTTCTAATTGACCATGGACCATTGTCATTAACCCCTAAAGCAAATTCACCCCCGAAAGAGACTCCAAGGGATGTGATTGTTATACTTCTTTCATGTTAAAGAGAAATGTCTAAGCATCTTGAGACAGATCTAAATGATCAAATTAACTTAAGCATTTGACATTTTTAAAAGATATTTCTGTTAAGTCTTCTGAGAACGTAAATTTCAGTATTTTTCAAGGGAATTACAGAGAAGAAATATCAAATATAGATGGGGAATCCTTATAAAGATTCTCTTTCAACATGGACAGATTATCATTGATACACCGGACGAGGACGAACAATTCTTACTCTTACTAAATCCCGAGGACCCTAAAACAGCAAAACCTTGGGTAGAGATGTGCAAGGTGGTCGAAATGTATCATTTTACTACATATTCATAGGTTTGGGATTTTAGACGTACCTGATTTGTTAATTGGTTTTGTGATAATGACGACAACCTTTTAATATGTGGATTACAAATAGATTATACAACCCTGTCCAGATGGTTATACACTACTTGATAGAAATTATCTTTTTCCTGAGACAATAGGTCATACATTGCTGCTGTGACTTAACTGTTATAAGTTGGCACTGTGGTTCATTAGAAACAAGTGCATTTACAACTGGGGACTAACTACCCGTGAATGAAGTGCATGTTAAAGATAAAGATATAAAAAGGAGAACTTTACATTTTACATTCTGCTAAACATTTTTGAAAGGTTCCCTTTTTCTCCTTGCTTATTCATGCAGATATGTGAGGAAAGAGAAGTAGCCTTACACACACACACACTTAATTTTTTTGGAAGAACAGACTTTGAAACTCTTTCTATTCAAGAGTCCCTCTAATTGCATCTTTTTTTATTTTTGACCCAATTTGTTAAGTCTCAGTTTTTTTTTTCTTTTACGCATACACCAATGTTTTGCAAGACATAATTGATGTAAAATTAAGTTTAAGGTTTGTGTACACATTGCTTGGAGCGTTTGATGCTGCTCAACTGCTGTGGGTACCGAGCTACTATTTAGATCAAACATTTAAACCCTTACGAGTTCCTTTCTATGCTGGTTTCCAGGCTCTCTTGTTTGGATTTTTTAAATGTAGGCAACACCATTATCTAAAAAGATTTTCAGATGCTTTTATAATGATTAATTAAAAAGTGGTCCATCAGTGCACCCAATGCCACCTCTTCTGAAGTCAGAATCACCTGCCAAGAGCTTCCGGTAGCTTCAAAGAGATAGTCCTGTAAGGAATTTAGGTAAATCCAACACGCAGTCTTTAAATTATAATATAGCTATAAACATATACAGGACCTTAGAGTAGCCGGGCTTAACGTACAGAAGACAGAGAATGGTCAGGGGCAAGCTAAAAATCAAGAAAAACAGAAATCAGGAAAAGCGAGGAGCAGCAGCAAAGTCACGGAGTATGGTTAGGAGAATAGTCAATAATAGCCAAGATCCAAACCAGACAGACAATAAGAGTTATAACGTATTATTGTATTAGGAACCAATACAAAACCACAACAGGGTGTAGTCCTGAGCCCTAGCAGAGTCACACTGGGTGGTGTTTGAAACGCTGAAGACCATGACAAGGTCTACAAATAGCAGGCAAGAGCCAAAGTGCCCTTTATATTTCAACAGATATAGAACAGACACTTACTCTCACAACATGACCCATGCAGGCCTCTCCATTCTGAAAAAGACAGATTTGTCTTCTGCTCATAAAGACTTCTCTAGGGCTTTGATTTTGATATCAAACTCCCTTCTCTGTTTCACTAGGCTGTCCCACAACCTTTATACCTAAAAAGGCATATAGACTAAACTGATATTATCCTTTCTTTCCTCTATTCCCCTATAACTCACTTCCTCTCCACCAGCTGCACACTGTCCTATCAGCCTATTTTTTTTGTATAGAATGCATGTTACATTTTGTGTAATTGTACCCCATTCTACTTAGAATTGTAAGCCTGACCACACTCCATTCCTTCACATCCACCTTGTCTTGTAGTTCTAACTATTGTATAGAACTGGACAGTTTATAAAATAATAATAAAATGACAGAATTACTCCCATCACTGGATACAAAATAATTACCATCCTGAAGTGGTTAATAATCACTACTACACAAACACCCCTCAATTACATCCTGTTCCCCCTTTTAAATGTACAGCAAAACCTTGGGGGGAACTCAAAACCTTTCAAAATAAACTAATTTACACTTTAAAAAAAACATCCTGCTCTCTCCATGAAGCCTTTGCAGACTAGCATGCTAAAGAAGCAACAATTACTGCAGCCTTAGCATGCCACGTTAACCACGGTCTGCTAATCAATCGCACTGCCCAACGAATGCGTAGAAACTATAGCCGTAAAGCTCCTTATGGCTCCGCCTCTTGCGTAACAGCGCCTGCGTACATGGCTTGGAGAATACGCGCACGCGCATCTGTAGCAACAAAAACGCGATCACGCTTTACCAAGAGCGCATGCGCGGTGAAAGGCCCACTCTGCACATGACCCTTGCTCTTTGACCGCACTGCGCATGCGCGGATTTAAATACCGCTACAGATCTGGACAAGGGTCAGGATATAGAGAATCCGGGACAGCGGTAACACAGATCGATAAGGTCTTTACAGGATTGGGACAGTTGTCAAGT
Organism: Pelobates cultripes; assembly: GCA_933207985.1. Classification (NCBI taxonomy): domain Eukaryota; kingdom Metazoa; phylum Chordata; class Amphibia; order Anura; family Pelobatidae; genus Pelobates; species Pelobates cultripes. The sequence goes on from OW240917.1 coordinate 195,162,264, forward strand.
ATGCGATGTTTTTTTATTAAATATATTTTATTATAACTTACACAGCTGTGTCATTGTATTTAATTGTGTAAGGCTAATATTTTAACAGTGATGACATCTTCTGGACTTCTATCAGTGTATGAATTTTATGTACAGTGTACCAATCCAGTATTGCTTTGGTGAGCCTGCAAACAACGTGCATACATCAGCACATGTAAATCAAATGTACACACACACACACACTCACTCCACCCCCACCCCGATGGTATTTAAATAAACAATTCTACACCATGTCATTATACTGATTATGTGCGTCAGATGATGTCACCATTTTTTAACTAGTATATTATTGTCATTTCCTACTTGGTATACTCAGTTTTTTTGTTGTGTAAGCAACAGAGTAATCTCTAATGGGTTGTTATTTTTGTGTAGTGCAGTAGGAATAATACACTTGCCAAAATACAAACTTACAGGAGCTAATAAAACAATATGCCAATATTTATAAAATAGTCCTTTGTAGTTTTTTCCAACTCTTTTCAGGTAAAACTTCTTCTGTCAAGGTTTTTTTTTTTTTTTTTTTTTGCAAATACTATGTACGTTGTGGGAAAATAAAACGTATAGGGCGTTTGTTGTGGAAACCAGTGTTCCTAATCCTTACACGCATATTTTGTGTTTGTTTGTAGAATTGTTTGGGTTCGTTTTTTTTTTTTTGTTTTTTTTTTGTTTTTTTCTGGGCTTTGTATTATATATTCAGGGCTTAACTATTCTACTTGCCTCAAGTCATTGGTGAGTGAAAATTTAGACCCGGCTAGTAGCATTGGACTTGAAATGTAAAACATTTATATATTTTTTTTATCACTGCTTTTAGTTTTAATTTGAGAGTTCTAGTACCTGCACAAATGCAAACAAACACAACAAAACTCTATAAAAAGGGTCTTTGCTAATGCTTAATGACACATTGGGAAAAATTAACCAAATCTGAAATATAGCTACATTGGAGATTTTTTTCAGTTTGGTTACTTTGGCCTAGAGTTTGCAATTTCATGTGTAGTGAGTTACCCCCGTTCATCTGTTCTTCAATAAAATGGTTTTGCTTCTAGGTTGATGACAATTCACCAATCCTAAAAAAATATTATGTTAAGTAATGAGTAAACATGTTTAATCTTCTTCTCCAGGTAGATATCACCACCACTTCCATCATGCATCAGAAGATACTGAAGAGTGCCCACTACATAGAGCTGGGGAGCTATCAGTACTGGCCCGTCCTGCTTCCAAGGGGCATTAGACTATATACCTATGAGCAGATTCCTGTTTTCCTCAAAGACAACCCATATATCACAGATGGCTATCGAGCATATTTACCATCCAGATTGTGTTTGAAAAGGTAAGTAGCAAAACTTAAAATTCTGGAAGTTTTGTCTTTTTTTTTTTTCCTTTTTGTAATTTTTCATTTTTTGCATAACGAAATTGATTTATTTTGATTTTTATCATCAATCCCTAAATATGTTTTGGTTTCCCAAATCTGCATTCAACTTTCGAAACTTGGTCAAATGAGCATTCGTAAATTCAAAAACATTACTGTACAGAGATGCTAAGCACAAAAAAAAACACTTTATCTTAATGAAATGTTTTGGTGCATAGTTGCTGTCTCTTTTATTAGACAATGTAAAACATTCTGAGGCATGACAATGTTTACATTGTACCTAAAACCACAACACGTCCTCATTGATGCCTTTTTCGATGGTCTTTATGTTCAGCATCATCATTCTTTGCATGATGAGGCCAAAGGCGTGTCTGGTACTGACAACCACTAGAATATGCAAAGTCTTGATCTTGGCATCATCACTTCAAGCATGATGCTGATGAACAATTTTAAACAATTTTTAAAAAACAATTCAAAAGTTCACTGAAGTGGTTATGCTACCAGGAGTGCCCTGTCGCCCTCTTAGTTAAACAGTTTTAGGAAGCTTTGACAACTTATGTGGCACTAGGGATCCAGTACCTCATTCTCTGGTGCCGGAAATTCTGCCGTTGCGCTAAGCCCTGCTTGTGCCAGACCATGCTGATTGGTCCTGCAACCATTGAACTGACTCTGCACATCCTTGCAGGAGCTTCTAGCAGCATAGACCGTGACAGGCATCAGTAGACCACAGGTAAGTTGATAAGCCATTCTTACGAGGGCACTCTTGGCACCATAACTGCAAGAGCCAACATGGAGTATTTATTTAGAGCAACCTGCAATATGAGTATTTCATAAAGATAAAATCTTTATGAAATCTTATATTGACTGTGTTGTAATTTCACTGAAACTCCAAGCCAGTAAAAAGATAGACTCCGTATTTATCCTACATCTGACATTTCTAGACACTGGGCACAGCTACCACTGTCTAGAAGATTCAGTCTGCCAGTTACGGGTGCAGAGATATTTGCTGTATCTATGAGGATCTCACTGGATCCTCCATAGACCTCAGTGCTGTACTCTTGTGCATGCACAAGAGTGTACAGCAGTGACATCGGCTCCCGGCGCTTCACGGAAACCGTCCCCAAACTAGGAAGAATCACAGTAGATTCTGCTGATTGCAGTACTATTATAACTCTGACATATGAAAACCAAAACAAACTAAATAATCTATAAAGTAAAAATTCTGGGAACTATTCAATTTACAGTGAAACAGATGTATAAACTTGTTGCTAGCAAACCAGCAATGCAACTGTGAGGCAACATTCTTTGTAAGGACATTCTACTCATCTACTGCTTCCTTGGTTATTTCAGCACAAACACTGTATATTCCCTAATGTCAATCACACAGAATTAATCAACTATGTGAAAACATTTTACTGTGGTAAATAACATAGTGATGGATTAAAAAAGGAAAGAAAAAAAAAAACTATTTACCTTTTGTTGCACTTTCTTCTGGGAACTTCCTGTTACTTGATGCATGCAGCAAGTGGAAAAGTGCTGTATGCATACATGCATATTAGGTATTATGTCTAGCATGTGCTATGCGTATCGCACTACAAGAGTTAACTCATTTACAAACTATGCCTAGCCTTGCCATGCAAAGAATGTCAATGAAAATACATACATATATATATATATATATATATATATATATATATATATATATATATATATATATATATAATGTGTAAAAATAGCTCTATAACTAGCTATTTTAATTAAAGGAACACTATAGGGATAGGAACACAAACATGTATTCCTGACCCTATAGTGTTAAAAACACCATCTGGCATCCCCATGTCCCCCTAAATACACCCTTTTCCAAATTATTATGCAAATTATATTTTTCTCATTTACCTAAATAATTGATGTAAATAACAGTCAGCATAATTCTCATGTTATCAACTATTAAGAGTACAATTCAAATTTTATTGAACAAACCTCCTAATGATAACAGTATTTTCTTTAAAGGGACACTATAGTCACCAGAACAACTACAGCTTATTGAATTTGTTCTGGTGAGTAGAATCATTACCTTCAGGCTTTTTGCTGTAAACACTGTCTTTTTAGAGAAAATGCAGTGTTTACCTTACAGCCTAGTGATAACTTCACTGGCCACTCCTCAGATAGCTGTTAGAGATCCTTCCTGGGTCATGGATACCTAAAATGCTTGCAAACATTCAGTATCTCCTCCCTCTGCATGCAGACACTGAACTTTCCTCATAGAGATTAATTGATTCAGTTCTGATTTGGCCAAGGCTGTGTTTGAATCATGCTGGCTCTGCCCCTGATCTGCCTCTTTGTCAGTCTCAGCCAATCCTATGGGGAAGCACTGTGATTGGGTCAGGCTACCACATGACAGCAGACTGCTTGTTTTTATGAGTCTAACAGCATGCAGAGTTACAGCTTCAGGTTTGAATACAGTAAGATTTTTACTATATTTATGGAGGCATGAGGGGCTCAGGGGGCTTAGATGGTGGTGTTAACACTATAGGGTCAGGAATACATGTTTGTGTTCCTGACCCTATAGTGATCCTTTAAACATAAACTTACAATGCACTGTTCCAAATTATTACGCACAGTAAGTTTCAAAACTATAGGTTGTAAAGAACTGAAAATTGTCATTTGTTGTATTTGCAGCATATTTACTGAAATCAAAAGGTATTTCAATCAAACTTATAACAACATTTTAACTTTTTAAACATTTTAACAGGTCACGTTACATTTTAACATAGGACCCCTTATTTGATAGCAGCTTAACAAGTCTTGCATCCATTGAACTTGTGAGTTTTTCGACAGTTTCTGCTTGAATTTGTTTGCAAGATGTCAGAATAGCATCCCAGAGCTGCTGTTTGGATATAAACTGCCTCCCACCCTCATAGATCTTTTGCTTGAGGATGCTCCAAAGGTTCTCACTAGGATTGAGGTAAGGGGAGGATGGAGGCCACACCATGACTTTCTCTCCTTTTATCCCCATAGCAGCCATTGATGCAGATGTATTCTTTGCAGCATGAGATGGTGCATTGTCATGCATGAAGATGATTTTATTACGGAAAGCATAGTTCTTCCTTCTGTACCAGGGAAGAAAGTGGTCAGTCAGAAACTCCACATACTTTGCAGAGGTCATCTTTACACCTTCGGGGACCTTAAAGGGGCCGACCAGCTCTCTTCCCATGACTACACCACCGCCTTGCTGACGTCGCAGCCTTGTTGGAACAGGGTGGCCATCCACCAAACATCCACTACACCATCCATCTGGACCATCCAGGATTGCACGGCACTCATCAGTGAACAGGACTGTTTGAAAATTAGTCTTCATGTATTTTTCTGCCCAATGTAGCCGTTTCTGCTTGTGAGCATTGGTTAGTGGTGGCCGAATAGAAGGTTTATGCACAGTTGCAAGACTCTGGAGGACTCTACACCTTGATGTCCGTAGGACTCCAGAGGCATCAGCAGCTTCAAATATCTGTTTGCTGCTATGTAATGGTATTTTAGCAGCTGCTCTCTTGATCCAATGCATGGATCTGGCAGAAATCTTCCTCAATGTGCCTTTATCTGCACGAACCCGTCTGTGCTCTGAATGAGCCACAAATCTCTTAATAGTGCGATGATCACGCTTAGGTTTTCATGAAATATCTAAGGTTTTCATACCTCGTCCAACGCATTGAACCATTACACTCTTTTCGGCAGCAGAGAGATCCTTTTTCTTCCCCATATTGCATGAAAATGGTGCTCTGCTTAATAATGTGGAGCACCCTCCTCTAGTAGTTTTTCCTTAAATTGGGCTCACCTGGCAATCTAATTATCATAGGTGTCCGAGATTGTTTTCAGTGATCAAAAGAGCCCTGAGACACAATGCCATCCATGAGTTAAACTGAAAAACAAAATATTTAATCTTTGTGACACTTAAATAGAATTTGCATTATAATTTGGAACAGGTTGTATAGTAAAATATTACTTTTATTACAGTCTGCTGCTGTTGGCTCTGCCCCTGGTCTGCCAGCTTGGCTGACCTAATCAGAAGGCAATCTGAGGCAATCACAATGCTTTCCAATAGTTAGGGTTGAATTATTATTATTATTATTATTATTATGATATTTATAGAGCGCCGTCAAATTCCGCAGCGCTTTACAATGGGAATCAATGCATATCTATGAGAAAAGTTCTGTGTCCCCATGCAGAGGGTGGAGACACTGAATGGCAGTCCAGGAAGCACCCCTAGTAGCCATCTAAGGAGTGGCCAGTGGAGGTGTTACCTATGTTATATTGGAAACACTGAATTTTCTCTGAAAAGGCAGTGTTTACTGCAAAAAGCATGAGGGAATGATTATACTCACCAGAACAAATACAATAAGCTGTAGTTGTTCTGATGACGATGGTGTCCCTTTAAGTATTAGACTGTTCTAAAATTGAGGAAGTGGCTCAGTCAGGAGAAATAAAAATAATTCACATGCAAAAATTCACACAGTTGCATAATCCCTTAAAACACATAAGTACTCCTAGATACACACACACAGAAATATGTGGGTGCTAATCTGCTGCAAAAAAAAGTAAGGGGAACACGTTAATGTGGTCTGGTGAAAGGGACGTTTTCTATTTCACTAGCTGTATAGTGAATAGTGCCATAATAGGTATTGGCTGCAGCGAAACCAGAACCACTAGCGGTTTCCCTGCGTCTGTGGAATGCAAATTAAACAAACATGGTTGCTATGTGTAACGGATCACCTGGCACCCCGACTGGGTACCTCCGTTGAAGGATGCTCCTAGCGTTTCCTGAGGACTCCAAGCACTCTGGCAGACACCACAATCACCGAACAAACAAATAAATTCTCCCAAGCATATGAATGCTGTAGACAGTTGAATAGGAACCATACGAATAGGTTTACTCTCCTAGCAGTCAAACTGGAACAGCATACAATAAATCCTTCCCCCAATAATGAGACGACACTTCACTTTGAGGGTTAAAACAGGAACTCCTGTACTGTCACATACAGTCTCTTTTATTCCCAATCCACAAACATAGTACAGCCCACAGGGCGTTACAAAACAACCAATCAATCCGTACAATACACCCAGACACCCCCACACAAAATCCTCCCCTCTGCAGGTGATATGATTACTGAACACAATGGGTAATCTCATTATCACCGGCAGAGGAATACAGTTTTTACACAATATTTCTAACTTCTAAAATATACATGTCACAAACATAAAACATACATTTTCATAATCAGTCCATTCAGGGCAACAACATATTAAAAAATGGCACGAATCAGACCAGGGGTTCAAAAGTTAAGGGAAAGTCCTTTGTGACTAAATGAAGCATAGCTTTCTGGCCCAAACCAGTTTCAGAGTCTTCTATCCTGGAGAGTAATTCAATTATCTCCCAGGATAGACACAAGACTCCATTAAGCACATGGTTGCAAAAGACACAAAACACTTTAAAATACATAAAGTCACATTTACACATAACACACAGACATTTCACATATCCCCAGATAGCTGGGATCTGAGTGCACATTATTAGATGAATGGCACTCGGATCACACAAATAAGCCTTTCTGCAGGGGAAATAAACGGTTTAACCTGCAGGGCCATAGTCCAAAGGGAGCAGGCGAGCAACCAGGCTTCTCCAGTTCACAGTGGCGAGGTTGGTTTCGCCACACTATGTAAGAGACTTGAGGTGTATTGCACTACCATAGAATTGCCACAGTCTCAAATAAATCTGTACCATACTCTCTTCCACATATCATGTTATGTCTTGAATGGTAGTATGGTAGTACCTTGAAATAAAACTACCCTCTAAAAAAACTTTCATTTATTTATTTTTTTGGTGTAATTTTACCCCACTTCCTTTACACTATTTAATCTGATTTGAGAAAGAGCCTTTTTGTTTTGGGTTGTGTTTTGTTTTTAATTTGTTTCGTTTTTTTTCCTCGTTTCCTTTTCTTTAAATCAGCCATGCATTGTTGAAGTTGCACAGCTCAGATGAAGATGCTAGTGTTTTATAGATGGTTACTATAATAACCTTATGTTGTACTGTGTTATAAAGCTGTTATTGTTTTTATCAGATGCGAGTGGTGTAGAATATTACATTTTGTTGTGCAGAGTATTACATTTGTACAGTAAACTGAGAGACCAGAGCTGATTTTGTTATTCATGTGAATAAAAATATCTAACCACCAAAAGCACTCCATCTTAGTTAAGTGGTTTTGGTCCAGGACACTGTTTTCAATAGCCATGTAAACCTTTCAATTCCTCAGAAACAGCAATACTTACATTTTGCCTAAACTTCCTCTGTAGTCAGACTCACAGCCACTAGAGGTGCTTGCTCATTTGAAGGGCTACTCCAAGCATCATAACCACTACAACCTGCTGCAATAGTTATGATGGTAGGAGTACCCTGGAGCCGTTCCTTGGTTATGGTTAATATGTTTTTGCAATGTTTTGCCTTTTACCCAGCCCCCTTGCACCAGGTCTCATCTCCTGCTGCCAAATGACATCCTGTTTCATATATCAAATATCTATGTGTGCAGCGTTTCATAGTAAAATGCTGCACATACAGTCATCTTACACCATGACCTCTTCAAAACACTAAAATGGTCATGGTGCTTGGAGTTACCCTTTAAGATTTTACATTTTTGGAAGGTTTGGTATCCTCACACACAGCATGATGGGGCCAGTGCTTCTCATTGAGTGCATTAAGAAGCATTGGATTGATAAACAACGACCGATGCGCATGCACCTAATGTCCACAATCCTTCATTGACTTGGACAAAATAAATCAGAAGTGATGACTTCAATGGAGAAGAAGCCACCACTGCAATGTGTCTTTCCCAGCACTGGAATACAGGTACATTCAACAGCGTCTTTGGTTATTTTTGTATTTAAAAAAAAAATAAAAAATTTTTAACAAGGTTTGGGACATTAATCTAAACTGAAAAAGGAACACTGCATTTTTAAATTTCAGTAATGTCAGGGATACAATTTGTCACTGGTTTCTGTTGATGCAAGAAAAATGTCAGCCAGGCACTCCGGACCATGTGCAGCAGTTTTACTGGAAAACAGAATCAAAGTGCAATGCTGCTGCTATTTTTCATGCATCATTGGAATAGGGGTAGCCAGCCCCAGGTTTGGAAGCACCAGGACCTAGTATATGAGTGCGGTTTCCCCTCTTTGCGGTTTGATATACTGGTTTCTGTTATCTAAATTCACAAAATTACATTTATTTTTTATTTTTCCCACAGCCTATTCATCTTGTCCAATGAATCTGTTAATATCTGGAGTCACCTGCTGGGTTTTCTCCTATTCTTCAGTCTGGGAATTTACGATATGATGTTGGTTTTGCCATCTGTAAATGCATCACGAGAGGACTTTGTTATATGTTCCATCTGTCTGTTCTGCTTTCAAGTAAGTTTGTTAAATGTGTCCAAAACATTTATTTACTGTTTGTTTGGTTTATTTATGAGCATGGCGTGTGTTTTAATAGATACACCTCAATTGCAACTTTGTGTTGTAGACCATTTTACTAACCTGATGAAGGGAAGTGCTGCCAAGAGACATAAGCTTACATGAACCGTATGGAAACTTTAGTATTGACTTGGCCATTTCCTAGTTTTGTTAGCGCTTAATGTAGAACCTGCAACAAGTACAGTTTGAAAACTGTAACATGCATGTTCACAATATACAGGAAGGTGGAATTCCTATTGCTAGGCAGGAAGTTTGATGAGCACTAACGAGTGCCGGATCTCAAGAGAGAGATCATCATCATTATTATTATTTTGAAATTCTTTATTTTTGTTGTGCATATTGAGAAACAAGGATTGCACAGTATACAGATAGATCAAAGAGTTGGTTTGTCAGATATAACAGTTGTACATATAGATCAGCACATTTTTGAGAGAATGAGAGAAGACAAGCAAACAAGACGTAGTGTATTATGCATAAAACATCTACACAGTTTCAACAGCTATTAACTTAGTGCGTCATATTATCCCTCTATTAGCCTCCGCGCCTAGATTGGATGAGCTGACAGTGGATATGAATTTAGTGTCGTAGTAAGCAAGATAGGCATAACGTCAACATAAGGATTAATAATAGAGACACACAGGCTGGCAGTATACGCGTTGACAGGACTCATAAGTAGTGGCGTTTGGAGGTGACTGTGCAATCAGATTTTGAAGTTAAAACATTACAGGTGAAACTATAGCTATGATTGTGAATACTTATGAGCTGAAAGAGTGGATAGTTATATCTCATGCAGGCCAAATTGGTTAACGAACCACCACTACCGTCTATATGTAACAGAAATAAAATCTATTTCTCTGCGATTCAAGTGAGTGGTAATGCGTAAGTAAACAAAGTAGTGAGTAACTTGTTCTTTTTAGATGGTGTGTCCGGCACCATTTCAAGTTTGTGATTGTTATGCGTACTAGGGAAGTGTTGGAGGTATGTAGACGATGTAGTGACCCCTAACCTAGGGTGGTTGTGGGGGAGAGGGGTTAACTAAGTAGGGGGATAAAGCCCCATGTGTGTGGCTTTAGAGTGTGTGGCTTACATAAAGGAAATATGAGTTATTTACCCAATCTATGTTCATTTGTTTGGGGGCATCTGTGGATTTGTTTTTGTTTGTTTTCGATTAGTTGTTTTTTTTAGGGGGAGTGGATTTAGAGAAACACTTCACTCTCGAAAATCATTAGGGATGGAGGTGGTATAACCTCATACAACAGTCAGTCAAAGTTTTGTTTAAATATCTTCAGTTTTCAGTTCTAAAACATAGCAAAAATCACCACATTAAATAAATAGATTCTCCCATCCATTTTGCTGAAGGGCACAAGGATTAAGAGATTTTAAATGCCTCTGCCAACCTAAAAGCATTCAGTACACAGTGGTTGGGTGGCTTGTTGCGATGTGTGTAAGCTTGAGTATACAAGAAATGTATTCTGGATACTTATTCCTATTGATAAAAAATGGTCAGGGTTGTACAACAAATGGAGGTTGGTGTCACTGTAGTGCGGCTTAACCCTTATATTGACAAAAAGTATTATTAGCCAAATAAAAACTATTCACACAAACAACCATTTAAAGTCAAAGAAATCCAAAATGATATTCGTTGTAATAACTTTGCACTCTGTGCTAAATAGGAGAAAGATGGGTATCTATAAAAAGTTTGTACCAGGGTTAATCACTAAAGTGAGAATTGCAGGGAATTCAAAGTAAATTTAAAACTCAAGGTCAAAATAGCTGAACTGGAATAATTCTCCCAGTCAGCTATGCTGTCAGTTTCGGCTACTTAGGCCTTCGATTTGAAATTCGCTTTGAATTTCCTACAATTCTCACTGAATAACTCTCTGTATGAGTCAAACTGTTAAAATAAATTAAGGGGGTGGGGGGAGAGGAGAAGCCTTTATTTATGACTAAGGGAATAGGGTCTTCTAATTCTGGTAATTCCATAAGGATTTTATATTCTTTAATTTGAGACCCCAGTCGTCCCTTCTAGGGCCCTGTTTAACTAGTTAAATTCTACAAAAACAGAGACATGTATGCATGTCCTTTTTTAAAATGTTTTAACCGAGTTAATGTTCTATAATGCTCATTTTGAGTGGTCTAAAAGACATACAGTTAAAGCGGCACTGTCACCGTATGGAGACTTTGCTGCATTCACAAAGACCCACAACGGTGACGTTGGAGGGTCTGGGGGGGCAAATGGAAAAGATGAGATTACTTACCTGTCCCTCGCAGACGCCGCCATCTTTCTCGCTCTGCTCCTCTTAAAGTGCCAGGAGCCGACGTCATTGATGTATGTTTGCGCATGCGGGAGAGTATAGTATTGAGGTCTATGTGAGATCCTGTGTGACTACAAGATCCCCTATAGACACAGGCAAACCCCTGCAGCCGTCACTGATGACTGCAGTGGGAATTAATACTTAGACTCCGCGCTACGTCTAAGAAAGTCAGGCGGAGGAGAAATACAGATACAAAGTAGTCCTTACTTTGTCTCTGTATATCGCTTGACTGGGTTGGGTTAGTAAAGTGAAAATCCAACACCGTCAGAATGAGTATGTCATAATAATTCTAGATATTGCTTTTGGCTAATTCTAAAACAAGGCCCCTTACAGAAAGCAAGTTATATCTTGTCAGGCAAATATAACAGCAAAAAGGGGAAGAAGCATAAAAGATAATGTGGTGGCCATCCACTATAAGGGCATATCATCTACACACTTGGCTCTCCAAAAAAGTGCCTTGGGTGAGAATTAGCCAAAAGCAATTCCCGATCTTGTACACATGAGCCCCTCCTGAAATAACTGATTTTTATCACCAGCAGCTTTTGATTTAAATGATTTTATACATGCTATGTTATATTATTTTTGTGTGTTTTATTTTTATTTGTTTCCTTTACACTTTGGAATTTCCCCAACATCCCCTCCCTGCCATTTAAAGGGTTAAACAAATCTGTTAAACACTTACCTAATTTCAGCTCGATGTCTTTGGGTCGGGTTCCTCAAACGTCAGCCGATGGGAAGCCGCATGCACAGCGAGCACCACATACGCATTAGGCCTTCCCAATAGGAAAGCATTGACTCTATGCCTATTTTTACACTGCTTATCTAGTCAGTGGACTAAAAAAAATTAAGTTGTATAGCTTCCGTGCACTTAAAATCTTCATACAGCTACCTAGGACCCCAGTGGTTAGAGAAATGTCCACCTTAAAGGACCACTATAGTGCTAGGAAAACAAACTCATTTTCCTAGCACTATGTAGTCCTTAGGTACCCCCCACCCTTATGTCCCCCCTCCCGCTGGGCTGAAGGGGTTAAATCCCCTTCAGCCACATACCTTTCTCCAGCGCTGGGCTCCCTCGGCGCTGAGGAACTCTCCTCCTCCTGCCAACGTCAGCGCATGCGCGCGCATTGAAACTGCCCATAGGAAAGTATTACTCAATGCTTTCCTGTGGACGTCAGCGTCTTCTCACTGTGATTTTCACAGTGAGAATCGCGGAAGCGACCTCTAGTGGCTGTCAATGAGATTAACCCTCAGTGTAAACATAGGAGTTTCTCTGAAACTGCTATGTGTTTAGCTGCAGGGTTAAAACTAGAGGGACCTGGCACCCAGACCACTTCATTGAGCTTCACTCTGAAGGAAGAGAGGTTCGGCCTGCGGTGGTTGTGGCGTCAGCTAGAGTGCTTGGAATCCTCAAGAAGTGCTAGGAGCATCCATCAACGGAGGTACCCAGTCGGGGTGCCAGGTGATGCGTTACAACAACTGCCTACTGGGCGACGATAAATGCAAAAATCCAAGAGATAACAGACACGCCTTACCATGTTCTTGCACCACACGACATCCCCCTGTGATAACCTAATACCTACTAACTGCTGCAAAATCCATAATGCCATCACTATGGAAACAAACAGGTGTGCCATCCTTCCAGTAACTTTATTTCTTCTACTTAGAGATTTACTCCAACTCGTTGACTCCCCTATTTGCAGTAATGGGTCACCAATGTGCACTGTAAAGGTTATTTAATGCTTGCCACACACCGACTCGACTAACCGCTGTTAGCTTAGGCCAACAATCAGAACCTGTGGCAGACGAGGATTGGGTTTGGGAGGTATTGACAGCTAGTGGTTCCATCTCACAGAGTTTGGCCGCTAAATATGCTTGTAGACCAACTGCCAGGTAACTTCCACTGTATAAACCGAAAAAACTGTCGGAAACGACAAATAAATAAAGATTGTAAAAAATAAAAATAAAAGTTCACTTTTTTTCACTAGGTTAAAAGAAGTTCCACTGTTGAAAACTGTTCCTCTTTAATATCTGTTAGCTTTCTGACACGTGAAAAGTTCATATACTGGTGTGTGATATTACATTAGTGAATCAATTTTCAAGATTCAAAATGTTAATCACCTTGATATTCTTTATTTATTCAGAGCAGCCTGGAAGCATCCCTGCAGAGGCCCAGATGGCCAGAACAGCTGTCTGTTTGTAAATTAACAGAATGCTGACTTATTAACACAAGCTATGCTTTATGAAATTTGTTATAGATGCCATAGGGGTAATAAAGCAACTTCAAGAAGGTGAATGGAGGAAACACTCACTGTGAAAATTGTATACATACATCACTCGGCTTTGGCTGCCCATGAATAAACTGTAATACTGTGATATTCTCTGTTTTAAAGCATGTTCTGTATTAGTTGTGATCACACAAGGCAATGCCATGGAATGTTTTCGTATTTTTCATGCATAGTTAATAAAGAGGAACTGTCTTCTCAAATTACATTCTGATATAAAACATTGAAAGTCATCTGTAACTTCTGTTTTTCATGAATGTTCTATAATGGCAGTCTATGTTAAAAGATTTAGAAAATGACATCATAGTCCAGTTCAGACAAGACAAAGCCAGGGAAAACCTGAATATTGCTTCATTTCTCCTCTTCTCTGCATTCCTTGTCTGTGTTTACTGTGAAATGGTAAGGACAAAGCTTATAATGATGGCTGACATGGTGGAGCCTAGCTGCAGGATAATGAAATGTTTTATAGTGCAGGGTTTCATTGCCTTTAACTGCAAAATAACCATGTGTGTCTCGACTATTTCATTCAGATGGTCTCATAAAGACCATCTTATTGGTGCAGTGTTTTGCTCGGCACTAGCCTCCCAATGCTTTCCTATGGTTAAAGGGATACTATAGTGCCAGGAAAACAAACTTGTATTCCTTGCACTATAGCTACCCTCTCCCTCGCGGCCCCCCCTAAAGTCGCCTAGCAGCTGGAAGTCCCTCTAGTGGCTTTCTAGTAGACAGCCACAAGAGGTGGAGTTAACCCTGAAAGGTAATTATTGCTGATTCTTAAAAACTGCAAAAATTACCTTTGCAGGGTTAAGAGACTTGGGACTATGCACCCAGACCACTTCAATGAGCTGAAGTGGTCTGGGTGCCTATAGTGTCCCTTTAAGCATTACTTTGGCTGTGATTATTAACATTAATGAACTTAGCCAACAAATCTGGGCTGGCCACAGGATACACATTTTTATATTTCACATCTCACAAATACATTTTTGCTACTTATATGTACATAAAAGTAATAATAATAATATTAATAAATTAACAAGAAAACTGAAGAGTGGTAGTTCCCCTTTAAAGAAACACTGTAGACCCTGTGGTAGGCAACTTCTCCTCTGATGCTTTGCCAGCATTATGGCTGTAAGAGCATTATGAGAGATCACAACATCTGGAGTGCCAAAAATTGTGTACCCCTGTGTTAGGCATCAAAAGCATTACAGCATTTTTGGGTGTATTCCCTCTGGTCTTTGTCAAACTGTTTTCAAGTACTTTGACAAGAAAGAGGCCCTCCTAGCACCCATTCTCTCAATCACTGGGAAGCCCAGGGATAATGCAGAATTTTACTTTCACGCCATCCTTACAAATCAGTGAAAATCTGAACAGCAACAAAGCTTCGATACCGATCATTCTGTTGGTTTTAACCCATCAGTAAAGGATAAATAAACATTAAAATAATATAAATCTGAAGTAACTTTTAAAACCTGAAACCTTACTAAATAAAAAACAAAGAAATCACTATACTGAAAACTGTTATAACATGAATGATAGTGGAGTATTTTTTTTTTGGGGGGGGGGGGCGTTAAATATTACTACCCCTTTTTGGCTGTCTGAGCTAGCATTAAAGAGTTCCCTCTTTTATTACCCTGGTTGTGGGATAAAAAGGAGATTCGTGGGGTAAGTTTCATGGTCTATAGTGCAAGCTTCACCGCTAAGCTCTGAGAAGCCGGCCGCACAGCTGTCGCTCCACCAGCAGGTTATAGGAAGCAGGTGACAGCCCTGCCTCAGGCTTCAAAGTCTTTGGAGATTGGCAGTGTGTGAGCATCAAGAGCCTGGAAACACAATCCATTAAGTCCTGAGTGGGTGGAGTCTGCCATATACAACCGAAACCATCTAGCTGTCAATCATTTAACAGACTGAAGGACTGAAGTAGTTATACTTTGTTTTTCTGTTTTGTTTTCTTGTTTAGTTTTTTTGTGGAGGTCCCTGTGTTTTCTTTGATTTAAAACAGATTAAAATGGAATGTTAGAAATGCAGTCTTAAAACGTAATATGTTTGTTTTTCAGTTTTCTTATTTTTTTCCATTGAATGTATTGTACCATAAATCCTTGTGTTTGTAGGTCTGCATGCTGTGCTCCGTAGGTTATCACCTATTCTGTTGTCACCGTTCAGAGAAAACTAGCCGTCGATGGATGGCGTTGGATTATGCAGGCATTTCAATCGGCATCCTGGGCTGTTACGTCTCTGGAGTATTTTATGCTTTCTACTGCAACAATGTAGGTAACTTATTATATTTTTTGTAGTATTATTATTATTATTTTATTTTTTTCTCCATGTTTACTAAGCGAAGGAAACTACATTTCCTGGTTCAGACCAATGAAGCTATCACATTGGATTTCAGTAGTGCCCCAGGCAAGGTTTTATTTTGTATTCTCCAGACCTTGAGTCTTATTTATCTTGCTAATGAGCACTGTTGGGAGCTGAAGTCCACATAATTTACATGAGTGAATTTCCATATTAAAAATAATGAGTGAAGGGACATTTGAACTCCTGGCTTCTGTGCGTCCTGTTTGAACACGCTTTGCCAACTGCGGCTGCAGCCTGAGAGCTTACACAGCAGTACTTCAAAAAGAGTCTTTTGTGGGACGGAAAGAGAAATGCCAACTGAGCCATTTGGGGTTCATTAGCTGGAGTTTTGATCGGGGAATTGAATGGATCAGTGGACTGTCATTGAATTTCCGAACCTATTATCTTTAAGTTGTTACTGTTTTTATTTTAACCCTTAATATTGCAACTCTGGGTTTTATCAAATGAGTTTATACAGAACTCGTTAACCAAATGCTGAACTAGCGGCTCAAGTGTTTAACGACCCCTTTTACTGTTTAGAATGTATTGGCAAATGTTCAGATTTTTAAAGAACCCAGCGAGGCACGAATCTGTGATGCCAGTCAGTCATAAAAGTGCTAAAAGCATAAAACGAATGTGCAATACTAAGCAACTCTGTAGTCCATAAACTAGCCCTATAGTCTCATGGTTAAATCCTCCTTTTTAAGCATCCGCATCTTTATTTTTTATGAGTTATTATTATGATTTATGATAAATATAGTAAATTAAAAAAAATATTTTTATATTAATCCTCAGATTACAGTTACTTCTGGAAAATTTAGATTTCCAGATACTGAATAATTATTTACATTCGAATAATATTTTCTCTGTGCAATGCTTAATGTGTGTTCCCTTTAGCTATATGTATCTATGTGATTTTACCATTTCTTTATTTGATCATTTCCAGTTATTTTGAATTAATTCAGTCTCTTAAAGCTGATTGTGTATAGATGAAATAATAATCAATTATAGGTCGTAATTGCTTGATTGACAGGGCTTCTAGGCAGAATCTCAGGCTTCACTTTAAATACTTATTTTGTTACACTGAAACATGATTAAATGGTGATGATGCAGGTATGGCATCCTAGCACAAACATAAATTATTATTGCCATTTATATAGCGTGAACAGATTCCGTAGCACTTAATTATCTATATTAATCTATAACCACTACAATGTGATGATAAATATGGCAAGATCAGGTAATAGTTTATGGGGGGAATGACATCCAATGAAATTGCTTTTGCATTAAACATTCCAATTTACAAAGAGGAGTCTTCTTTCTGTTCTACAGTACTGGCGCCAGGTATATTTAATCACTGTACTAGCCATGATCCTGGCAGTATTCTTCGCTCAGATTCACCCAAGCTACCTCACACAACAATGGCACAGGCTCCGTTCTGTAATCTTCTGCTCGGTCTCTGGGTATGGCATCATTCCTACAATCCACTGGATTTGGCTAAATGGAGGCTTAGGAGCTTCCATTGTTCAGGTAGGTAAAATTGAGCAGTTGTTGCAGATCTTTGCAGTTTTAACATTAAGTTATATTAATACATTATTGATGCAAAAGTGTCAGAAACAAAATGCTGACTACATTTTAATGCCTAGGTAAATATACAGTTAGGTCCAGAAATAATTGGACACTGACACAAGTTTTATTATTTCGGCTGTTCACCATAATAATTTCAACACCGTTAAATAATGGATATGGGCCAAATTGGAGGAATTACAGCTCTTTAATATGTAGCCCTCTCTTTTTCAAGGGACCAAAAGTAATTGGACAAAAAAGATTTAAAAAAAAAAACTCAAAAGCTGTTTCATGGACATGTGCAGGCTAATCCTTCATTATTTTTTCATCAGTTTAGCAAGTAAAAGGTCTGGAATGGATTCCAGGTGTGGTATTTGCATTTGGAAGCTGTTGCTGTGAACCCATGCGGTCAGTGAAGCTCTCAGTGCGATCCTTAGGCTGCAAAAAAAAAAATCCATTAGAAAGATACCAGGAACATTAGGAGTCGCCAAATAAACCGTTTGGTACATTCTGAGGGAAGAAAAACACAAAAAAGCCTGGACGTCCACAGCAAACAGTGGTGAATGATAGTGGGATCCTTTCCATGGTAAAGAAAAAGCCATTCACATCCAGCCAAGTGAAGAATACTCTCCAGGAGGTAGGCATAGCATTACCATAAAGAGAAGACTTCACAAGAGCAAATACAGAGGGGGGGTTCACCACAAGATGCAAACCATTCCTCAAGAATGGAAAGTGCTGATTAGACTTTGCCAAAATAAAAAAAATAAAAAAAAAAAGCCAACCTAGAACAGCATTCTTTGGACAGATGAAACCAAGATCAACTTGTATCAGAATGATGGTAAGAAAAAAAAAAAGTACGGAAAAGGGTTGGAACAGCTCATGATCCGAAGCATACCACATCATCTGTAAAACATGGTGGAGGCAGTGTGATGGCATGGGCATGCATGGCTTTCAATGGCACTGGGTCTCTAGTGTTTATTGATGATGTGACAGAAGACAGAGGCAGCCTTTATTAAGTGTATAGGGATATATCTTCTGCTTGGATTCGGCCATATTTAGCGAGTTGACTGGATAGCGCTTCACTTTACAGATGGACAATTACCCAAAACATACTGCGAACGCAATCTAGGAATTTTTTAAGGCAAAGAAGTGGACTATTCTGCAATGGCCAAGGCAATCACCTGATCTCAACCCAATCGAGCATGCATTTCACTTGCTGAAAACAAAACCTAAGACTGAAAGAACCACGAACAAACTACTGAAGACAGACCTGTGAAATTATCGCAAACGAGGAAACCCAGCATTTGGTGATGTACACAAATTTCAGCAGTTATTGCCTGCAAAGGACTCTCGAAATAGTATTAAAGATTTTTTTAACATTTTATTTATGATTGTATGAATTACTTTAGAACCCCTGAAATAAATGGGCTGTGTATGAAAAATGGTTGCAGTTCCTAAACGTTCCATACAATATTTTTGTTCGACCTCTCAAATGTCTGCTCTTCAGTTACATCTTGGTTTTTTCATTTCAAATTAATTGTGGGGGGTGTACAGAGCCAAAATTAGGAACATTTTATTTCAGAAACGAACTATACAAATAAAGCACCAAATTGAGATTCTAAAAAATGTAACATACCATACAAATTAAAATGTACATTCGTGACAGTTCTATGATCTATATATGATTTAAAATATTATTCCCACTTAAACTTATTATAGACCGATATTATTGGTCTGCTTTGCAGTTTAGTCTAGAATAGTGGTGGCTAACCTTGACACCCTAAATTGTTTCTGGACTACATTTCCCATGATGCTCAGCTAGCTTTTAGAGTCTAAAAGCTAGCTGAGCATCATGGGAAATGTAATCCAGAGACAATTTATGGTGTCAGGGTTAGCCACCACTGATCTAGAAAAATGTTTCATGTTAATCTTCCTATGCCATACAGATATTAAAGCTGCTCCCTGTCCCCCAGGGCAGCATGGCTTTATGGGTAGAGCCAGACAATTGAAGTTCATTTATTAGCTACCTACTTTGTTCAGATAGTATATATGTCCTGATATGTCTGTTACAGTGCTTATGTTATGAAAATATTGCGTTTTGTTTTATTTTGTGTTCCTGCTTTTTCCTTACTATTGCAGGAGTTTGCTCCACGTGTAATTGTTATGTACATGATTGCAGCTTCAGCCTTCCTATTCTACATTTCTAAAGTTCCAGAAAGGTATTTTCCAGGTAATCTATTTGTGAGAGAGTTATTTGCTATATAGTGATCATGTAAAATATAAGTTCCAAATCAATTGTGTTTCAAGCTCATCTGTTCTAGCATACATTTGCAGTTGCCTTATCAGTTCACTACAATTACTTTCTTTGTGAGTCTCCACATAGAGATTGAAGTTTAATTATACATTTATTTCAAAGCACGACATCACAATCAGAACTACACAGAAAACAATAACTGAGCCAGTATCAAGGATAACAGAGAACAGGAATAACCAGTGCTAGCCGTTCCAATAATCAAAAAAACAACAGTTTAAATAGACACTATAGTCACCAGAACAACTACAGCTTAATCTAGTTCTGGTGAGTATAATCATTCACTGCAGTGTAAACACTTCAGAGAAAAGGCAGGATTTACAGTTCCCTTTAGGGACACCTCCAGTGGCCACAGAAGGTGCTAACTGTGTGCAGCACTGCCGTTCAGCGTCTCCATGCTGAACCTTCCTCATAGAGATGCATTGATTCAAAGCATCTCTATGAGGAGGTGCTGATTGGCCAAGCCAGCGTTTGGCCCTGTCCCGCCTACCCCCTAGGGAAAGCATTGGATTGGCTGAAATCGTAAATTCTGATGTCAGCAGGAGGCGGCAGATCTGCCTGGAAATAAGGTAATATTATTAATGTAAAATATTACCTTTTAAGGGGGATTCAAGCCACCAAAATGGGTGTTTTAACAGTAAAGGGTCAGGAATACATGTTTGTGTTCCTGACCCTAGTGTTCCTTTAATGAAATAACGTGCTTAATTTCTGTAGGAAGCACCCAGTCCACTGTGTCTTGAGTTATACAGGCTTTGGATTTTGTAGCAAATTAAGTTAATTCAGCTGTGTCAGAGAATACATTTTTGAAGGCAGTTGAGCATGGCAGAATTAACATAAGCCAGACCACTTAGAAGGTGAGGTGGAGCTGACACGAGCAGGTATAAAGGTGGCTTGGATAATCCAAAAGTGTGTAAGCACCAGGGACCTCTTGGCACAATAACAACTTTATTTCAATTAAATTGGCACATTATTGGCACAATAACAACTTTATTTCAATTAAGTTATGGTGCCCGGAGAATCCCTTTAACATCCTTAAACCATAGACCCAACCTTTGTATTAATGGTTTTTAAAACTGTGTTGCAGGAGAAGAGAGAAAATTCTGGATAGTTCCTCTAGGGAAATTACTTCTGCCCTATGTTCCCGTGGAGGAGTCAAATGTGTATTCAAAACATATTTATATTAATATATGATCAAATGATGACAGTTTTGTTTTTATTTGCAGGTCAGCTGAACTACCTGGGTTCAAGTCACCAGCTGTGGCATATACTTGCAGTTGTCATGCTTTACTGGTGGCATCAGTCTACAGTGCACATCATGCAGTACAGGCATAGCCAACCTTGCCCAGCGTATGCAGAAAATGTGTGATTAGAGGTACGTGAAATACATGGTATGCTATTAATCAAAGCTATAGATGTTCCATGTTTAAAAGATAAGCACACTTCTTTTCTAGAAATACATATTAGTTACATTAAGCAGTAAACATTAGTTCATTTTTTGGACTTACTTTCCCTCTTCATATTCAGGAAAAGCACCCGACACTCCTCGAAAAGAAGTGAAAAATAGAACTGCTCTATAAATCTTTTGAACAGAACTTTTGAATATTTGAGAGACACACCCTGCTTCAACATCTGGCCTTACATAGGGCAGGGTAGGCAACCTTTGACAATCTGGATTTTGTGGACTGCATCTCCCCTAATGCTTTGCAACCATTGTGGCTGTAAGAGAATTATGGGAGATGTAGTCCACAACAACTGGAGTGCCAAAAGTTGCCTACCCCTGCTCTAGGCATGAAAAGCATTACTGCATATTTGGGTGTACTCTCTCTGATCTTTGTCAAACTGTTTTCATTTAGTTTGAGAGAATGAGCCTTAGGCACTAGGAGAGCCCCTTTCTTGTCAATCACTGGGAAGCCTGTGGATAATGCAAAATTTTACGTTCAAAAGTTAAGGACTAGTCTGAGATCCTTAACCCTACCATATAATATTTATATGTCCATACATTCTTTACATGTTTTTCTTTCAGTTTTTTGTTTTTTTTATCTCTTTCATGGAGATTTTCGGGATCCAACATGAAGACTTCAGAAGCCATGGACATTTCCGAGGTTCTTGTTTCAGTGACATGTATACATGGATTTGTCGTCGTACTATAATCATTACGGAACCTCCTAGAGGAATCAGAGACGAATATGTTATTTCTTGTATTGATGTGGCATTCTGAAGTCGCTGAAGACTGATTTTCTTCTGTCCTTTGTGAACTCTCTTGGAGAGATTAAACTGTTTACTTTTGTACAGCAAGAATCTGTGCAGTACATGCAAAACTACAATCTTGTGTGTCAGAAAATCTAATGCATAACGCTGGCCCATGTCTGTTCAAACATTCCACAAACTGCTGTTGACTGTCAGTCTTTACCATTGAATCATACAAGACAAGTGCCTCCCAGACTTGTCTTCATATGGTATGTATATATGTATTTACCAATTTTAAATTGAGAGAGGCATTTGTGCTTGTTATTTTGGGGTGTTTTGCACTCCTATGTACACCAAATGTATACAGCTTCCCTATTGCAATATATTTTATGTATAGACCTACTAATGGGAAGTAATAAGTTAAATCCAATAAGCTTCCATTGGGAGTGGAGGGGAGAGAGTGAGTGTGTGTGTGTGTGTGTGTGTGTGTTATGTTCCTCTGCCTTGTAAATCTCATTGATGTCTATTCTTCTAGGTAATTTTTGATATACATATTGTACCAGCCATGCTACTATCATACTTACAGATGGTGAAGTATTTGTGTTCTTCCACTTTTGTAGCACTGTGTCAATGATTCTATTATTGTGTACTACTATTATTATGGCAAATTAGAATACATGTATAATAGCCTATTTGTGCATTAATGCATCACCCAGCATATTTAAAGAACCAGTTTAGACACCATAACAACTTTAATATACTTGAAGTTGTTATAGTGCCAATAGGCCTCCAGACGCACTCTTACCTCAAGGGGTTAATCCGTTTAACCCCAAGTTGCCTTCAGCACCAATCTCCCCCAATCTCCCCTCCCCCCAGGCGGCATATAGTTTCTAAAATTTCAGTTTCAGGAAGCGCGGCTCTCTGCTAATCAGTAACTCCCCATTCACAAAACTTGGCTTGAAAAGGTACGTTTCTTCCCAAACCAGTTTTGTGAATGGGCACTTAAAGGAGACATTTCCGTTAAAGTAAACAATACAAATTAATACAAACGTGTCAAAAAATTATAAGATTGTATGAGTGTAGGCAAGACGGCTAGCACGTTATGCAGGTCTCTTAGCAGAGGTGAATTCAATTTCCTCACTTTAATTTATATTTTAAATTGTATTCACTGCTTTTGTTTTTTTTTGTTTTTTGTCCTTGTCTTTTCTACCCATCCTGAAAATCTCCTTTTTAATCATTAAAATACACCTGTCATCCATAAGTGTTTGGTTGACAAGATCTGCTTCGGGGAGAAAGTTTAATCTGTGTTATAGCCAAATAACTGGCAGATCTACTGACACTGTTTACTTGCACTTTCAATGCTGCACATGCAACGTGATTTTTGTCCCTGAAAGAGTAATACTGTACACTGTTTTTTGTTTGTCTGTTTTCCCTTCCTCCTCGCGATTGATGCACCTGGAATCAAATGCATTGGGCTTTTATCACTTTCCAGATTTCTGTTGCTTTGTAGTGCTAAGCATATCTTCATTTTAGCCCACTACACCAATTCTTCTTCTGACTCCATAAAATGTTTCCCTGTACCGTCCCTAGCAAAATATCCATTTCTACTTCTGTTCAATTATTACAGTTTTGATGATGGTGTGATTAAATTGTTTTAATTGTCATTATGTCACTTTACAGAAACCAAAATTGATGACTCCATAAATTGGAATTGGGGATATTTCTTGAATACAGTTTTTTTGGAAATCTTGTATTAGGGGAACTTCCTGAACCTGGTGGTTTTTCACCCTCCCCTCCTCTTTTATCGAGTACATGCAGATTATAGGTTCTAGCTATGTCATTTTGGGTTTCTTCCTTGCTAACCATTAGATTTCACAATTACCTGCTGAGAGTAAGATGAAGACTTTAGTGCTATAAGGACTGCTTTTAAGGACAGTTTTACTGTAATCTCTTGTTCTAATAATGAAAGTGAGTTTGTTTTTAATTCAGTGCACAAAACCATTTACTTGTTGGTATTTTTATTTTATTGAGTATTGTTTCTTTTATCTTCGTAATTTAGTTTGTGGTCCTGCTAGTGTTACATAGGCTGCAAATATCCATTCTTAATGCATCCATTATGAAGCTGTTGCCCCACATTTAAAATTATATCATGTTTTTGCAAGTATTCTTCCGTTACTGTTTAAACATCTGTGTAGACTGATAAAACCACGTCTTCAGGCAGAGAATTCCACATCCTTATTGTTCTTACTGTAAAAGCATACATTTTACTTGCCTTAAATTGATTTTTCCTTAGGATTAGAGACAGTGCACTACAACTGGGATATCCTCTAATCTGGATTGAGAAAGACAGCCAGACTCCTAAACATTTAATTGGTTAGTTCCATCCCCTAACTCCTCCTTCCTGTGGTATAATATATATATTTAATACTTTATGTTGAAAATAATGTAATAAATACAAAAACAAAATAAATGTAAATTACAAAAAATAAAGGATTTAAAGGACCACTATAGGCACCCAGACCACTTCAGCTCAATGAAGTGGTCTGGGTGCCAGGTCCCTCTAGTTTTAACATTGCAGCTGAACACATAGCAGTTTCAGAGAAACTGCTATGTTTACACTGAGGGTTAATCCAGCCTCTAGGGCCGTCTCTCTAACAGCCACTAGACGTCGCTTTCCGCAATTTACACACAGTAAATAGCACTTATTTGCCGCTGGACGTCCTCACAGAGTCCAGCGTCAAAAAAGATCCACATAGGAAAGCACCGAGTAATGCTTTCCCAAGGGCGGATTTGATTGCGCATTTGGCTCCACTCGGAAGCTGACGTCAATGGAGGAGAGGTCACCAGTGCCCGGCGCTGGATTAAGGGAAGCAAAGAATGGTTAATTAACCCTTTATTCGCCGCAGAAAGGGGGGCCCTTGTCAGCTAGATGGTGATTAGGGCTGTATAGTGTTAGGAATACATATTTACATTCCTAACGATATAGTGTTCCTTTAACCCCTTAAGGACACATGACCTGTGTGACATGTCATGATTCCCTTTTATTCCAGAAGTTTGGTCCTTAAGGGGTTAAGTGCAATACCTAGACCTCTCCTTATTTAGGAAGACACCTCCATTCTGAAGCATCTGATTGTGGTCTATTCTTATCCAATAAACTTTTGCCTGGCAGGTTTTATGATGTTTTAGGAGATAAGTAGTTTATCACCCAACAGCAGTTCCACTCGTCAATTAGCATCAGTGGCTGCTATCCGTTTACACATAACTCGGTCTGTAATGTATTACATTTTTTTTAGTTGCGGTGTTTTTGGTTTTTGTTTTTATGGATAAACTCCAGGCACTCTTTATTACCTTTTATTTTATGTATTATAAGATGTTAAAGGGAAACTATAGAGCCAGGCCCCTCCCTACTCCATTACAATATTTGATCAGCTCAACCAGAGTTCTATTCTTCTAGTCAGACTTCAAAGGTTACTTGCCTCTTCATACCTGAAGAATGCATGGCACATACACCAGGAATGAATATCTACTCGCCTGGACTGAATTTGCATTCACTAGTGGCAAATTAAAATGTTGAGTCGTGACTTTGTCCAATTTTACTTCATTAAAGCTTCTCATGAAGAAATTAGATGCAGTTATAGCGTTATTCAATCATTGCAGATGAAGGGTGTCTTTATGCCTCTAGTAAAAGTATATGACAAGATTCAATGCAAATTAAGATTATTAGAACACAAACAATTTTCTAATATAGTGTTTGTTTGTTTTTCTCATGAATTAAAAGGGTCTGTCTAATGCATTTATTTTTGTCTTTTTTTTTTTTTTTTCACTTCTCTGATCGTTCTAGTTTAATTAAAGAGACACTGTAGGCACCCTAACCTTTCTTCTCATTGAAGTGGTTAAGGTGAAGTCCCCAAGTACTGTCCTTCCATTCAGTGTTTAATGGTAAACGAAAGTCCCCAGTATACTGTCCCCACAGGGCTGCACTGGCTAATGGGGTAACATTGGCATGAGCAGCAATGGGTGGTAGTGATTTGTGAGTGTCAGCTGACCATTGGTGGTGTTAATTAATATGGATAGAAGAAGTTGTTTAAATTTCCCTTAGCTATACCATTGGGGGCATGGCTGTGGGTGGCACAGAACTTTCATTCAATGTTGAACTGCTCAAAAATTTAATTTTTTTGATAGTATGTTTACCATAATTGAAATAATTTGAAAAAACGAACATGGTAACAGCTACTTGCATTTGGTTTGGACATCTAGTCATAACTTTTGTGACAGCTTCTATCTGAAACTCCATTATTTTATAAAGCTTCAGGGACTAGCCTATGGGCTGGGTCCTCTGAAGTTCTTAGCTTTTAAATGTTCTTTTTAATTTAGTATTATGCCTTATTTACCTGTAATTCTTTGTGGTCATGGTTGAAATGGCTCTATGTGCCTGTTATAGAGTCAGAAGTTGGAACGTAACACTTGGCTATACAATGCATTGCTAAAGAATTAATTGAACATGTCTCTATAATTATAATATTGTTTATGAAAATAATCTATTTTCTGCAGACTGTGGGTCCGACTGCACGCTTATCTTTGGTCATTGTAATGTTTGCCTCAATGTAAAAAAAAATTATATTCATTTTATATGAATAATTTAAATAAAGTCACTTGTAAATTCCACAATTATATCACTATAGATTTCAATAGTTTCATATAGGGGTTTATTCACTAAATTGGAATTGCAGAGAACTGATAAAAGAATTGCAAAGTTTAGACTTGTATACAGGACTAAATACATTTCTAAGTTGTGGTGTGTTTTTTTTATTTATTTTATTGAATTTTACCCATGTTGGCCTAAATGAGCACTTTCCTTGTCAGCTCTTAATAATCCCTGATTTTTTAAATAAACCAACAGTGTATTTCACTCAGTATTCTATCAACATTGGGACCATTATCCCAGGACAGTACTCAATGAACGTCTGGTTCTGTGCAGAAAATACTTTCGTGTTGGTGTATCTAGCATTTAAGACCTCCATACACTATTGTTAACTTCAGTTCTAAGTTCTAACCTTTCTATGTCATTGTCTTCTTTTCTTTTTACATGTGCATTTGATGGCAGAATATGTATATTGTGCAATGCATTTAGCCTTAGACTGTTAGTAACAATTCTAAAAATGCTGCTTAAAACAAACTATTTTGATTATTTTTTTTCCATTTCATTTAAAAATGTGAAAGTGTGTGTGATACTTTGAGATTTTTACTAACATGCTACTGTGTTCAAGATAATAAATAATGTCCATTTGTTTTACATCCAGGAACTGGTACATTGTGTAATTGCAATGCTTATTAATTCCAGTGTACTATCTTCCAATTAATATTTTTATAAATATTTAAGTTTATTTATGTACGAATTTTAAAAAAGTGTACATTAAATGTATTTATGGAATGAATTAGAGGCATGTTAATTTTTTTCTATTTATGTGGTACTTGAAATGCTCAGATGTCAAATATTTAAACAGAGGAATGCTTAAAAAATAATAAACTTGGCCTCTGTGTGCTTTACTATTTTTTAAATTTAATTTTTTTTTTTTAAAGCATTCATTTAATGTGTGAATAAAATGTGAAGATATACAAGGCCCAGTACGCAATCAAACACCCAAAAATCCAAATATATGTACCTTACAAAAATGTGTCTGTACTTCAAAATCTTATATCATCATGTGGGGAAAAAAATAGAATATAGTTTAGTTGAGATCACCGCAGCGTATTGTGTATATGGAGATTTTGTGCTTTCCCCAAGCTTTACGGAGACTTGTGTGGTGGTCCTATAGAGGTTATAAGGCTCTCTTATTCTGTTACTTGTGTGTGTCAACTTACCTGAATTATTGAGGAATCTACTATGTTTGTTTTTATTGTTTATTTCAACTTGAACCTGGTTACATGAAAATAATACTGTGGCATGTTTTGCCTCCTCAGTATTGTAGGAATAATTTTTGAAAAAATAGTGTTATGCCCATTGAGCATAATTTAGTATCGCCTATTGCAATTAAATGTGATTTGTGTAGTGCATATATGCATTGGTCACTTAGTAGAGGAATGTGCTAGGTGTCAGATGCCAGAGAAAGACTTGCAAAGTGAATTCTTCCATTGATGCCTGGCTCTCAATGGTGTCCCTCTATTAGGTGTGAAATTTTACACACACAAACACTGCCCTTATCTTTTTCTAAGACATGATTACTGCACCCCATTTGCAAGACCAGTGGTTCCTTCATAGACCATCCCTTTTGGTCAAGTTTTCTCACGCATAGAGAATATATTTTGTCTGCATTGGAATTTCAGTGAAACAATAATTCTGGATGGGGGTGATAGAGAATCTTATTAGTTGTGGGGGGGTTTTTTGTTTGTTTTTTAAAATATGGAATATGGGTATGACACATACAGGGTATGGGCTTTGGGAAGAGAAGGTGGAAAGACTTTAAACCTGCTTTAAACAGGTAATTGAGCTGTAACATAATTGGCTTGCATAGCCCTAGATTCCACGTTAAAGGTACACCATGCACCAATTAACTTTAATAATAGAGATCGGAAAGTTTCTAGCGCTTGTTGTAGAAGGCAGCTTGAAACACCCCAAACCAGAGTCCCTCCTATTTGGTGAGTAATATAGATGGAAAGAGGGGAACAGTGCCTTGATGTGGTCTTTAAATCCAGGTCTGTATGAAACAAAAAGAGAACAAGCAAAAGGAAATATTGTGTAGATTAGAAATTATTTTATTTTACAAAACAGAAATTATATTATTATACATTCTGCTGGCAATTTTACTTATCTATACTCTCATAATGCATTCAGTGTCTTAAAGGACCACTCTAGGCACACAGACCACTTCAGCTTAATGAAGTGGTCTGGGTGCCAGGTCCAGCTAATGTTAACCCATTGTTTTATAAACATAGCAGTTTCAGAGAAAATTATTAATGGGTTAAGCTTTCCCCCAAAGCCTCTAGTGGCTGTCTCATTGACAGCCACTAAAGGCGCTTGCGTGCTTCTCACTGTGATTTTTTTTGTAAATGCTTTCCTATGCGACCGGCTGAATGCGCGCGCAACTCTTGCCACGCGTGCGCATTCAGCCGACCGGGCGGAACGGAGGAGGAGATCTCTCCGCCCAGCGCTGGAAAAAGGTACGTTTTTACCCCTTTCCCCTTTCCAGAGCCAGGCGGGAGGGGGTCCCTGAGGGTGGGGGCACCCTCAGGGCACTATAGTGCCAGGAAAACAAGTATGTTTTCCTGGCACTATAGTGGTCCTTTAACAAATACATATAAGCAGTTTTGTTAATCTATTTTGCCGCTACTACTGTTTGTGGGGGGGGTGTGTTTTTTGCTTTTAGACTAAAATTTCAGACTATGTGCATGATATTGCAAGGTAAAGGACACTGTATACAGTCTAAAGTTTTAATTTACCAAACATTTGTATCAAGGCTGAATGTTTAAGTAAAAAATAAGTGTCCTTTTACATCATTAATTTTTTACATTTGTCTACAAGCATTATGTACACAAAATTGATGTTATATGTATATGCTAGCTATGCATCCCTTGTTTCAAATCATGTTATGCTAACTTTTTTCCTTTTCAAACGAAAAAAATTAAAATGAAGTGTTCAGCAGTGAATTGGTTACAAGGGACACTATAGTCACCAAAACAACTTTAGCTTAATGACGCAGTTTTGGTGTATAGAACATGCCCCTGCAGCCTCACTGCTCAATTCTCTGCCATTTAGGAGTTAAATCACTTTGTTTATGAACCCTAGTCACACCTCGCTGCATGTGACTTGCACAGCCTTCCTAAACACTACCTGTAAAGAGTCATCTAACGTTTATCCTTTCTATATTGCAAGTTCTGTTTAATTTAGATTTTCTTATCCCCTGCTATGTTAATAGCTTGCTAGACCCTGCAAGAGCCTCCTGTATGTGATTAAAGTTCAATTTACAGAGCAAGAGATAAAATTGTTTAAGGTAAATTACATCTAATTGAAAGTGAAACCAGTTGTTTTTTTTGTTCCCATGCAGGCTGTGTCAATCATAGCCAGGGGAGGTGTGGCAAGGGCTGCATAAACAGAAACAAGTTGTCAGGGTCCCGCGGGCGGCTGCGAGGGGAGGTTGCAGTCCGCTCGCGGCACTCACCCTCCAGCCGTCCGCGGTCCCCCTTCAGCCGTGTGCTCGGCGGGCGGCACCCTCTCTCCCACGGGTGCCGTCCGCCTCTTCCTCTGTGTCTCCCAGCGGCAGCATGTATGACGCTGCACGCTGGGAGACCGCCCACTTTAACCAACGCCGGGGTCAGTCACCTGACCCGGCGTTAAAGGCACAGTGCCTCAATCACAGTGGGAGGTTTAGATATCTCCCACGTGTGATTGTTAATTCTGATTGGAAATTATCCAATCAGAATTAACCTTTGGATTTATATACTTACCTTTCCTGTTCCTCTTCGCCCTGTTGTGGTCTTTGCTTGTTAGTATTGATTCTGAACTTGTGCTTCTGGTTACGTACTCTCTGGCTTGTTATCCGACTCTGTGACTTTCTCCTACCCTTTGACCTCGGCTTGTTTCACGTTATTCTGTCTTCTGGTTCCCCTTACTCGGCTTGTTTCCTGACTATTCTTTGTGTGCTTAGCCCGGCCACTCTAAGGTCCGGTACGGCACTTTGTGTGTGTGTGTGTTGGCGTGTTTGGTTCCCCGAATCGTGACACAAGTGATTTAACTCCTAAATGGCAGTGAATTGAGGAGTAAAACCTGAGAGGCATGATCCATACACCAAAACTGCTTCATTAAGCTAAAGTGGTTTTGGTGGCTATAGTGTCCTTTTAATGAGGAGGAACCACTGTATGATCCTTTTTCTCCCCACAGGGAGTAACTTACAGGCTCCCTCGTGTAAAATTCTTAGGAATGCCCAGCTCCCTGGTATATAATTAAGAAAAATATATCAAATCGTAAGGCCCAACTCACCCCAATAGTGCCAGAGGATGCCCAGTCCCCATGACACTCTAAGAAAAAACATTAAATATGTATGCATCGAGAAACGTGTGCTTTACCTGTTAATAAGGGGAAGCCAAATGTGAAACTCTTTGTAGTAGTACACTAACAATCAGGCCCTGACAGATTACCCCTACTGTTAAGAAACTTGATCATCCAATGCCCTTGTAACCCTTATCTTCTGCCTTTTAAAATTATTATCCTTAAAAAAATAATAATACTTTTCCTGGCTAATCATGGCAGCTCCTCCCTTAGTTGTCACAGGACAGGTAAATTAGAATAATTAATTAGACTGATAGGTATAGAGAGTCCCTCCTCCCCTTACACCACAGTCTTTTTTCCTGTTCCTAGCTGGTTCTAGAGGCCTTAAAAATATGTTTCTTTTTTGACCATCTTCCTGCGTTTGTCGTGGGTTATTCCCAAATGAAGTTCAGCCTCTCTTCATTTGATGAACCCAGTAAACAGCCTTGACTAACTGGGTTAGGATCAGCATATGTACTGAAATGCTACATGGGATGAAAATGGTGTTCTGAGGGAGACACGTCTTTAAGGTAAAATATTGGGGTTGGATCTCCTTAAAAATTTCCCCTTATCCATTACCCCTATGGATGGGGCCTAATGTCCCCTACAGGAGGCAGTTGTGGAGCCATACATGTTTATGGGGTCCACCTTTGGAGGAAACCCTTTTTCTTTATTGCCGTTTCCTATTTAGACTTGTGGGTTCTCTATGTGCCTGCAGACAGTAAGGATTAATCTCTTTTTATTTGCCTTTAAGTTTGGTTCCTCCTAAGGAACCAGAGGGGAGTGTAGCCGTCTGTGTCTTACACTCTCTAAGGCCGGAGATGTCTCCTACCGGGAGGCAGTCTCCAGTGGAACGCGGCTATCGCTGTCTACTTATGTGCAATCGGAAGTGACGCGATTAGTCGCGCGGGTGATGATGCAATCTGTTTGGAAAGCATGGCGTGCGTTCCAAGCGTCTGCGCATGCGTGAACCGTCTAGGTTTGGCGCTATTTAAATTCTGGGCAGTCTGGGGATCCCTGTGTACCTGCAAGTCATGGGTATCCTGGCTAAACACCTGATTCAGTGTATTGAAGTGGTGCGGTTTCATCATTTGGCTGCTTGGATTTTTCTTCCATTTCAGAAGGTATTTCTTCTTTCATTTTTTTTTTTTCTTAGCTTCAGTGTCCATTGTTTTTGCAATTTGATAGACTTCTTGCCTTATTCTTAGTCTAGTATTTCTATTGTAGTATGGATTCTGCCTCTGCAAGATCCCTCTCTAAAAAACATAGTTGAGCCAATGTATATTTTACATTTTTATTCGGGTGTTAAAGCAGCACTGTCATGCCGAACTTATCTTTCCCCAATCAATTCCTCTTCTCTCCCTCTCTCAGGATCTGTTCTACACTTCTTCCTGTCTGCTCTATTTTTCATTAAAACTTAAGAAAAAGTAGGGACTATTTCTCTTATGGAGTTTTCATACGCCGTGGCCAGCGGAGGAGCAAAGTGTGCTTCGTTTCCAGTGGTCACAGCAATTTTCCCACAATCCTTACCTTTCCTCCCTGTTCCCGCGATACTTCCGGTCACTTAGACAGGATGCCTTCAAAACTGCCGAATTGCGTTCTAACAGTTTCTCCATTCGTGTTAAAACAAAATTCGGGACTTTGTTCGTATGGGAATTTCATTAGAATGAATGAAACTCCAATCCTATTCATGGCCGCGGCTGCATCTTGCAGCCGCTTAGTAGATAACTCCCTAATTCCCACTGTATTAGGGAGAATTGGTCTTTCAGCCACATTTACTAATACTAAGTAAAGATACTTAGTATTGGTAAGAAGAAGTTCCAAAAGCAGAAAGATTCAAGGGTATTTACTCCACAATGTTTTTGGCACCAAAACCACAAGGAAAGTGGTATCTAATTCTGAACTTTAAAAAAGTAAATTCGTTGCTTAACGTAAGAATATTCAAAATGGAATCATTACAAACGATTATGAAAAACTTCAATTCCGGGGCCTACCGTTTGGCTTCAGCTTGGTACCAAGGACGTCCTCAAAGGTTTTCATCACTTTAATAGCCTTTATAAGAGACAGAGGTATAACATTTTTCATTATTTGGATGATATCCTCATCATAGGCCCATCCCATCGGATAGTGGCTCATCATACTCTAGTGGCGATGAACATTCTTCTGGATCGCGGCTGGATATCTATAACTGCTCCCAGGAAGACAATCTCAGCTCAGGCATATCTCTCATCAGAAAGGGCCCTGAGAATCCAAGACAAAATCAGGAAAGTACAAACTCAAGAAGGCATCAGCGAGAGTGGTTAGGAGTCTTCTGGGTTCCCTGACATCCACACTTGGGCTAGTAAAAAGGGATCAATGGAAGTCACGCCATCTGCAGAATTGCTTTCTTCTTCAATTTGACAGAGTAAAAGCAGATTGGGATCGAAAATAACTCTTCCTTACTCTGTAAGAAAAACATTGAATTGGTGGAAAAACAACGAGAATTTGGCAGAAGGCTTCCCATTGGAGGAACCTTCTTGGAACAGATGCAAGTTCTTTTGCATGGGAGGCCCACTTTGAATCAATATGGAAGCAAAGGAAGTGGACCCGCGAAGAGAGCTGTCTGCACTCAAATTTGAGGGAACTAAGGGCCATATACAGAGCGGTTTCTTCTTATGTGAACAATCAAGGAGCCACAAGAATTGATAGAATTGGCACCCTTGATGGAAGTGGTTCCTTCAAGAAGGCCTGGACAAAAGCCTTAGTATCAGCACTCTTAAAGTTCAGTCCTCTGCTTTATCAGCACTGTGCAATGTCTCTTGGGCTTCGGATCCTTTGATCTCGAGATTCTTCAAGGCAGCCTTCAGGATGAGACCTCCTACCAGATCCGGTACCCCTACTTGGGACCTTCCTCTGGTACCTGAACTACCTGATTGATGATCTGTTCGTTCCTCTGGAAAATTTGGATGATACCCTTCTGACTTACAAGACCCTGTTTTTTGGGGCAATTACTTCTGCAAGAAGAATTTCGGAGATTAAAGCTTTTTCTACCATGGCCTCCTGTTTGCAGATCTATTAGGATAGGGTGTGTCTAAGGCCAAAACCGTAGTTTCTTCCAAAGGTGGTCTCTCCGTTTCATCTGTCCCAAGAAGTGGACCTTCCATCATTTTATCCTAATCCATCTTCTGAAGAAGTTAGGTGGCAACGTTTGGATGTTAAGAACTGTTTATCTCAATACCTAATTCATTCTGAGTCTTACAGAAAAACTGACCAACTCTTTATTCTACCTTCAGGTGCTAGAAGAGGAGAGGCAGCTTCTATAGCTACGTTGAATTGTTGGATTTCATTGATAATCAGGAAAGCCTCCAAGGGTCAGCCTCCTCCAGTTAAGATAAGAATGCATTCTACTAAAGCTTTGTCGACTTCATGGGCTAACGGGGCAGAGGTTCCATATGACGATATTTGCAGAGCAGCCACCTGGTCTTCCCCGATTGATGTTTGTCACAAACGCACCCTACTTCAAGAGTGTGCGTGACGCAGTTGTGGTGGTGAAAGGGTTAAAGTTCTCTATTTGTGTGCACTAGACCGGAAATAATGATAAAATCCCCCTCAACACCACCCACACTTAAGCATAATAATATAAATTTTACTATTTTAATGCTGCCACCACCAAGACAATTTATAAATGGGGTGCCCTGGTCCCCCAGGTAACTTAATAATAAAAACCCACAAAATACAACTTAGCACAATATCTGTGTAATTGCAAAATACTAAATAGTCTGTTCATGTAATGTGATTCTTAACCAGACAAAGCCAGAAATTAAGAAAGGAATATTTATTATGAGCAAAAAAAATAGTCACTGTGCATACAAAAATATAGATGACAATCAAATTAGTTACACCAACAATAGATAAAAACTAAATGGATCAAATAACAGAAGTCCTAATTACATACTCAATCTTTCAAAGTACAACTTCTGCCCCCAGGGGGTCTCTGGTAAGAAAGATGGTGACTCACTTAGAATTAGATTCTGGCCCCTCAAGCAAGTACAAAGACACATTTCAGAATCATTAAACATATACTCAGTGGATTACCAAGCCCTGCCAAGAGGTGGAGATAATGCATAACTATACGTGACCACCCCCTTGTGTTTCAGACCAACACCAATCTAAATTTGGTCCTATCTCCTCTTATGTACTTGTCACAGAAAAATAATAATTGCATCTATGAATTGGTTACCATTTCTCCATTCCATAGATGTCACATTTCTTACTTGTGACCCAATATAGCGAACAACACAATCCCTTCCCCTATGGTTAAGTTACCTAACTCATGCTTGGGCTTCATTAGAAGATTGTGCTGGTCACGTTCCAAATATAACAAAAAATGAGGCTTAATTATTATTCTGTGGGTAAATCTTAATGTTCCTTTCTTTTGGATATGATACTGGAACACAAGGCTTGTTCTTTCTCTTTTCTTGAAAGCTAATGATCGTTAACATATCAAAGAAATCCACCACTCAATTAAAAGGTAGATGCTATATGGCTGAAGTCAGCTAGTTTACATTAGACTTCCAGGCCACTTATGTGTGACTTCTCACACCCTACTGAGCTTTTGATTAATCAAAGCACATGGTAAACTGTCTGCTCCCTTTTACATTCCTATGCAATTCACACTACCCCTTCTGTCATCTGATCTTTACCAAGTGTTCAATTCATATATGCACTACACAAATTACATTAATATTCTATTGTGCAACAATGAATTATGCACCCTTGGTGTGACACCTCCCCCAAATAAGAGACGCAGTGGGAGGCGGCTCCTATGCCTCTACGTTGCATATCTACACTTGTTCTTTTTTGCCTCCACATCATACACATCTTTTTCGTAACACTGTTTATGCATGAATGGAGTAGCCCTCATGTGTTCGCACACCTCCCCCCAAAAGGCTTGCCTTTAGTCCCTAAGCCATATCTACAACACACATGCCTGTTTCCATTTCCCACTGGTCACATCTCTCGGGCCACACCCACTGCTCCTATGCAATAGCTATAAGGGTGAAAAAATAACAGATTTCTGCAGTACTCCCCTTTTAATACACAAAAGATGAGACCGAGAACACTCCCAGGGTACTTGCGCTGTATCAACACCCTTCATCTCTTATTTGGGTGTCTGTCTGCTGGGCTCGTCCCACTGCCTCTGAACCTTTGCTTCAGAATCAGACAGTGGCTTAGCGACAGACTCCTGCTCCTGAACTAGCTGGGGTGTATGCGGGATGTGAGATGGTAATAAGCTGACAAGGTTCCTGGTTCCCCCAACAGTATACTCCTCTGCGGACATTCTCCCTGGACCCACTAGCTGAGTCTGTCCCTGCCCTTCACTTTGGCCAGACTGGGGATGGGTCCCCCTTTCTACTGATGGAACCTATTGTCTCTCCCTCACTTTCATTCCATATCCTCATACACACAGAACCTTGGGAACTGGCTGAGTCTGACGCAGAATAAGGCGCACACACACTCTGCTCTCCCAGCCATCCTGTCTCTCTACCTTTTCACACAGCACATCAGATAAATTTGCTTTAGGCATATTTATTCATTCAGCCCCCTCTCTAGAAGGCTTTTCCTGTACATTTTCACAGGACACCTTTGACATCCCTTGGTCATGCACCGAATGTTGCGCATACTCACATACTTCTCTCTCCCAGCCAGGCCATCTTCTCAAACTCCCACATAGCCCCTCAAACTCTCCTTAATCTGGCACCTGACCCACTCCTGGCTGTGACATAGGTGAACCTACCAATTTATCTTGCCCTGACTCCCCATGAGTTAATCCACTTGTGCTTTCACATTGCATCCCAAACAACCCTGGCTCTGACACAGATAGGCACACACGCTCATCCTGCCCTACCTGCCCGTGAAGTTTTTTTTGCCCATCCCCACATGTTGGGAAGAAGTGAGAGGCTGTCATTCACTCCCAGTTGTCCTATATTGCAGGGCTCTTAAATAGCTACGGCATCCGACCGGACCCCTGTTCAGCGATACACATCGGGTGGCCAGCTGATGGGCAAATCACAGCAGAACCACAGTTTTGTACTCGCAGAACCCCAGAGTTCTGGGGAACACCAATTGGGAAACACTGCTTTAAGGAAAATCTGCCCTGTTTATGCACTATATACAGATAGTGTATTTGATTAGTAGATTTAGTGTAAAGCAAAGCACCTAAGGGAGATTACATTAACCCCTTCAGGACGGAGCCAATAGTACACATTCTAATCAAAAGAAAATGTAAACAAAACCTGGAATTTGCGCTATATGTCTGTTCACCTGTAGTTCACCTCTTTCATGTTAAGTGCATCCACACTTATTATATATAATTTTGTTCAGGAGAAACAGGGCTTTAACTTCTCATGAACTATTCATATATGAAACATAACTTATTTAAAACCTGTCATATACATGTGTGTACTTCAATCAGACACCCAAGAAGGTTCTCTTACCTTGGATATTTCTCTGTCTTCAGGCTGTGGAATTCCAGCAGACTTCATACAGCCAGGATATCCATTATTAGCACTCTTTTTCACAATGTCTCATTGCATTATCAGCACTCCTTTGCACAATGCCTCCTTGCATTATCAGTACTACTTTGCCCAATGCATACTTGTATTATCAGCACTCTTTTGCACCAAACATCCTTGTATAAACTTACCTAAATGCTCACCACACAAAACTCCTAAATGTGACCTATTTGTTAGAAGGAAGCCTAATGTAAGCAGCTGGGAGGGAATGAAAGAACAGAGACCCAGGTGCCTATACTAGTTTTAATCTAAATTACTAATGCACTTACCTGAACCATTGCAGGCCTGTGTTTCAGCGGCAAAATGGGGATTTGAACAACTGACAGCCTAAACTGTTTAAACTATAGGCTTCCATCTGTACCCCATATGCCGTTCATCATCACGGCATATGGGGGTGGAATACATAGAATAGGTATACCCCGGTAGTCACAACTCTGTTGGGCCTCATGTATGCAGTGTACCGCTGTCATCCTCTCAGGGAGAGAGATAGGTTAGACTCCTGATTGCTGAAGGAGGTACCCAGGCTGGCAACTCTTACACATGTGCTGTTTGCTGGGTCTTCAGGGATAAGGGCTTAGACTCAAGTGGGCCTCATGTATGCAGTGTGTCATCACTTCCGAGAGATAGGACGGACCCCTGGTTGCTGAAGTAGGAGCCCAGGCTGGCAACTCTTACCGGTATGCTGTTTGCTGGGTCTTCAGGGGTAAGAGGCTGAACCATGGCCTGGCTTCATGTAGGCAGTATATCACATTCATCCCCTGAGGGGCTACCCAAGCTGGCCTGATGCTGGGTCTTCAGGGATAAGAGGTTGAACCCTGGCATGCAGTGGACCATTTTCATCCCTTTGAGGGAGAGGTTGGGTCCGACCCCCGGCCACTAAAGAGGGTACCCAGGCTAGCCACTTCATCTTAGTGCGTTTTGCTGGGTTTTCAGGGCTTAGAGGCTGAACCCCGGCAGGGCCTAAAAAATATTGCCTGGTGAGCATAAAAGAAAAAAAATCTAGGCCTGCATAAGCAGACTCTTTCCAAACTGCTGTGAAGGACAGGAAAAAAAGACTGCCTGATGGGAAGGGGGAGGATCTATTTATACCAGTTTCAAAGTTCTATTTCCTGTCCTTTCTAATGTAAGGGGAGGAGCTAACCCATGAGTAAATGCTGCCATGAATAATGGTCAGGAAATATATATACACACACAGACACATTTAATTAATTTTAAGCATGTTTAATATTTTTTTTTTAATACTTCCCACCAGCAGGGGGACTGTCTGACAGTCCAGACAGTCCCCCTGCTGGCAGATACACAGCCAGCTATAGGGGGCCATATTTGCCGTGGGAGGGCTGCCTGGGCTGTCAAGCAGTCCTCCTGAGGAGGATCACGGCGGAGGTAAGTAAATTTTACCTCCTGGGGCTGCAAGCCGTTACGGCCTATGCTGCCGCAACGGCTTTAAAGCCCATTTAAATGGGGACGGCATAGAACGCCATAACAGCGTAAAGGGGTTAAAGGGACACTCTAAGCAACATAACCACTATAGCTTAATATAGTATTGTTGCTTTTCCCAAAAAAGATTTCTTGTTTGGAGTTTGACAAAAAACAAAAACAAGGATCTTCCCTACTGTGAGCTGCAGTGATTATGTTACACAGTATGCCTCTAAGCTTTAATAAAATAACTTGCTATATATTTAGATAAGTTTGATATTGTACAGGAATTTTTGTGTACATATCTCGGTAATAAGGCCATGTTATTGAAAACTGTCCTTATTGAAGGTAAGATGTGATTAATTATATGGTAATGACTCCAGAATCGTCCCTTCACATACTCATTGAACATTGCTCCCATGTAGTAACAGAGGGCTACGACTTTCCCACTGTTATTCATTATGTACAACAAGTACTCTTTATAGTTCCCAGTGTCTTTTTCATCAGGACATTTTGATACCCTGGTAATTTTACATTCTACCATCAATTCTAACAGGAATTTAATTCGTTCATAGCGGATGAACAGCATTTGTGCACAAGTCTAGACTTCAGTAACAATTAAATTAAACAATGAATTAACAATTAAATTAAAGCTAATTATAAATCAATTGTCAGCTTTTATTTTAACCTATTTTTTTGCATTGAAAAGTTGAAGCATACACTTGGCATTACTTATGGAACGTCATGTAGATTCTCACTACGTGAGAATACAATACAATACATGTAATGGTTACAGGTCACTTTCTTATTGCAGTGATGCTAAATTCCTCTTGTTTTAATGTGAGTGGACTGAATGATAAAAATAATGCTGAATAAAAAAAAGTGTGAACTGTATGAACTCTTAATAAATTTGTAATGGTAACTCTAAAGAGATACAGAAATAAACTGTAGAAAAGTAAATATGTAAGGTTTAAATGTTCTAATATTGTGTTAGTTCACTTTAATATATCACTAGATGCAGCCATATTTTATCACACGTTTACTTTATTTTATTAATCCGATGAGTAAAAATAAGTAAATAGCTACCCTTGTCATTCTGGGGTGGGGGTTGCAATGGATTAATGAACGGAGAAATTTACCCCATTGTATTGCAAAGTCTCTTATTTATCTCTTCTAGCATAAATAGTTGAGGCATAGTGGAATGTGTTAACATTAAAGGAACACTATATTGTTCACAATACAAATGTGTATTCCTAACACTATAGTGTCCCTCCCTGTAGTGTATATATAGGGTTTATAGCCCTTTTTTCACCTACCCGATTTTAGCACCAATGTCCCTCGGAGCTAGGTTGGGCTCCGCCAAAATTATGGCGATTTAGGAACCTAATGCTCGTGCACGCATTAGGCCTTCCCCATAGGAAAGCATTTAATTAATTGTTTCTTATGGGGATTCTCTAGACGCTGTGCATCCTCATGCAAAGTGTGAGGATGTCTAGCGTCATTTCATTGAGTCAAACTCTGTGAAACTGCAGGAAGCACCTCAAGGAGTTTTACATTGCAAGGGTAAGGGGACAGGAACTGTGCATCCAGATCACTTCAATGAGATGAAGTGGTCTGGGTACTTAACTTTACCTTCCAACATGGACTTTTGTGCTGTTTGTTTTAAAAATAGTGTGATTGTCCTGTAAATATTTGGGTTGGAAAGTATTTTAGGAAACAAGATATGCTTTGTGCACCCTTGCAATAACTGCGTAATTATTCATTCACAAATTACTATGGAGTAAAAGTTATGAAACTCAAACAAGTATCTAATAGCTCAGGTACCACATATTTAGCTAATCCTTTTTATACACAGTGATAAGTAGCTTTGATACTATCAACCTAGCGGCTCCTCTCAACCCATTCCATACAGTTTTCATTGTGTGTTGACGTACATATTGACGTCTACTTACTATTGATTTCAAAAGGTTTACCAGTTTTTAGTTCACGACAAGAGGCGATTCCTTGGTGCTCCCTATGATAGGGATCATAGTTTGGATCAGACTCCCAAAAAAAACTTTAGAAGAAAAATGAAAGTAAAAATAACTTATTCTGTAGATAATGAAGCACAATAAAATTTAAACTTTGGCAGAAAGTTTTATATAAAAAAGGTGTCTTTTATACAGAAGAAACCATGAAAGGCAGATTACTTTACATTGTAAAATGTATCCCCTTGTTGCTTTTTATGACTATTCCCCCGTCCTACTGTTATACTCCGATATATTTACAGATGTAATCTTGAGAAGGTAGCTATGGAAATATGTCTTTATGAAATATAAATCTGTTTCAGATTCGATAACATTTGTTTCAGTGAAGATATATGTATGGTGTTTATGGCACTTTATTATTATTATTATACTTGGTACAGCACAAAAAATTACCAAATATTTGTTTTCATAATAACATAAATTTTTACATATTAGATCAGTGGTCCCAAAAGGAAATTTCTGAATTATCATGCCTTGATAATCACTGAACTATAAACAATCATATGAAGTATAAAAAGATCCTTGTTTTTTTTGTACATGAAAAAGTATTATAAAAAAAAAAATTACAAAACAGATATAATAAGGGAAATCTAGGATTACCACTAGGGTAATTGATAGACTTACTCTTGTGTTAAATATTTAGAAAACAAAATCCATACATTTTAAAAATATTTTCATATTGTATAATTTCTTTAAAAGAAAAAAAATAAATCTCCTACTGTCACAATTTCTGGTAAAATTGGTGCAATAATTCAATCCTTCAATACAGAAACAATCTTCCCACTACAAGAAGTATGCTATAGACATTTGCTCACCGTGATAGAAAAGAGTGTATTGGCACCTAACAAAAACAACACAGAGTCACAAACCTTCTCCTAATGCATTTCAGAACCTTAGGTCCTCATTCTCATTCATAGGAACACTGGGAATACACACATAACTCATTGTTATTAAAGTTTTGTGAAGGCTAACAGAGATTATAGGGAAGGACAAGTAATCTGCAGAAAATCGGTTTTCAAGTCTAAAAGGAAAGTATCATTTTCTAGTAATGACTTTATGAGTTACTCTGGCTTCCTTATATAATTTACTTTCAACTACTCTTGAATCAGATATGGCTCAGATAAGTCTAAGGAAAGAC
Source organism: Pelobates cultripes (assembly GCA_933207985.1). NCBI lineage: Eukaryota > Metazoa > Chordata > Amphibia > Anura > Pelobatidae > Pelobates > Pelobates cultripes. The sequence goes on from OW240917.1 coordinate 195,204,324, forward strand.
AAGATAAAATTACAGCATATTACATAAAAAAAGATTAGAACATCTAAGAGAAAAAAAAGAGTTGTACAATAAATGAAAGAAAAAAAATATAGAGAATACTCAAATACAGATAATTTTTTCAATATTTTGGGTGCTGAACTTTCAAAAGTAGAATTGACAGTTTTGGTAAAGGGGCTTAACATTTTTCTACCTATTTTGATAGCTTCAATACCATCCTTGACATTAATACATTTGTGATGGCTCTTAACAGTTAAAAAGTATTTTATGCAAAGTGGTGGAGTTAGGATGCAGATGGTGCAGGACATATTTTAGTGCAGTTCTGCTGTAACCAGCTCACTCCCAATATACTCACCCCATCCCGAGTGATAATTGTTTCTCCAATGAAACGCAGAATGTTGAGGACTAAGACTCGTAAGCTACCTGCAAGGCAATGCAAATTTACCACTTCCCTCTTTGAAAACGGAGCTGAAGTTCTCAGATGAAGGACCAAAGATGGCGACCACTCAGCCTCTGACTTTGACAAGAAGTCGGACCACTTGGCCTATGTCAGAAAAGGTGGGACGGCTAGCACTATTGAATCCTCGGCTGTGGACCTACCTACACCAAATTCAGGAGAGACTTAAAAACCATTAAGGCTGACATTAGATCTCTGCCCACTGATATTAAACAAGAGTTGCTGGAATTTGAAACTAATACTACTAAAGACAAGGTGGATTAAATAATCACACACCACAACACATTATTCAATGAGCACAGCACATTAAATAGAGAGGTAGGCTTGTTTGAAAGTAAAATGGCAGACATGGAAGACCAGGAGGAACATGCTCTGCATCAGGGGAATAACTGAAGACATCAAGACCCCTGACTTGGGGGACTTTACTAAGTAATTCCTTATGGAACTGCTACCATCAGTAAAGCCATTTTAGGTACAGCTGGACTGAACCCACAGACTCCCCAAAGCTTCCTCCACTTTACAGGGGACTCCCAGGGATGTAATTACATGAGTATATAATTACACAGCAAAGGCAAAGGCCATGAAAAATTCTGTAGCAATAAACATCACTTTTATCAGTTTCCTCGATTACACCTCTATGCAGACCTGTGCAATCTCACCTTGCAGTTGCGCAGGGAGTTTGCCCCAATTACCATCTTTTTGTGCTCTCACGGTATGCCATACCGTTGGAGCTACCCGGTAAAGCTTATCATAACCAGCAATGTCCAACCTCTATTGCTTCCTCTCCACAAGCCGAATCCAAATTACTACAACAATGGGGCATGTTCTCAGATCCTTTTGTACCCAGTCAAGTGGACTCCTCACCAACACCCATGCTTTCGCTTTAAGTGGACCTGGTGCTTCACCCAGGCTAGAGGCCTCTCCAGCTAGTCCTCAGCAAGAGCCAGCCTAAAATTCTGGTTCTGCTCATGGTGGCTGTCCTTCCCTCCACTAGTTTCTGGGCTATATCTGCTCATATTTGGGTTTAATATTTACGTTGTTACATTTTCCAATTATATGTCCGCTAATCCATGCGTTCAATGTGATGCTTATTTTTACTTTATACAAATGTGATTTAAGGCCTAGGGGCTGTGGGTTCCATTTACTAATTGCTCATAACTTACCTATTCCATTTTTTGAGCTGGTTCTTAGTCCTGAGGTCCATTATATGTTGCTATCTCCCCATTCCACACTGTGCTGTTACAGTTTGGTCGCCAGCATATTAAGTCCAGATTATGGACTACCACAATTTTTATACTCTCTGAATTCTAGTGTTGTTTTGCTTCCTGCTTTTCTCTTCTCTCTCTATGCTTCTCCTTTCTACTAAGGTCTCCCTCTACATATAACATCCTCATAATGTGGACACAACCAAATCTTCTCTTGACCAAGATGCTGGAAGTTCTCTACTGGTCTCCATCAAATAATATATATCCAATCCTTATTGGGCATATACAAAGGCTATTTAAATGCTTGCAACCTGCTTTGAGGCTCATGCTTTTATATAGATCTCAAGCATAATGCTGCAGATATATTTTTATGGTATGTTTTGTATTTTTGTTACCGTAACAGTGTTTTTGGAATTAATTTTGCATGTTTTTTTTTTTTTTTGTATCCCTATACTCTACTATATGTTTCTTCTGTGAACGGGATTACATTTTATAATTCAGCCAAGATTGCTTAGGAATTTGCAAATTTTAACTCAAATCTTTATAACTTTAGAGATGATTTCTCAGTGCACCAGCACACTCAATTTGTGCTTTACTGGAATGGTTACACTTACCTAAAAACCCTGACTCATACTTACCTTGTCAGTTCCTATGCCTGTAGAAGAGATAACTGCTGCCATTCAAACATTGAAACCTTATAAATGTCCTGGCCCTGATGGCTTTTCAGGTCTTTATTAAAAAAATGTTTCCTCAGTCTCTATCCTCTACATGACCTCGCTGCTTAATTCCTACATAATGGCTAACTCTGTTTCTTGTGAGTTTCTGCTCGCTCACATCATTACACTTCCCAAGCCGAGAAAACATCCAGTGATATGCATGAATTTTTGGCTAATGTCCCTGCTTAACATCTTTGCAAAACTTCTGGCAAACCGCATTAACCACATACTACCCCTCCTACTTCACCCCGATCAGGTGGGGTTTGTCTCTTACACCTTCTGATAATACTAGGAAGTTCATCAATATCCTCCAACATACCCACCATGAGTCTTGGCTGTGCCTGCCCCTCTCGCTGCTGAAAAGGGTTCACTGAGGATATAAGTGGGAGGTGCTGTGGTTTCCCTAATTATTTCATTGATGCTGTTAAAATACTGCTTAGTATCTCTAATGGGTCTAGACAGGTGTGCCCACATTCTCAGCTCCAACATGACTTGGTCTTGGAGCCACTTGCTGTAGCTATCTGCTGCAACCCCACTCTCTAGGGCTATACATTTTCTTTGTCTGTCTCTAGTGTCATGTTTTTGCTGTTGTTAAATAAGAAAGGAAAAAACACAGTTTAAAGCGCTCAGAATTTGGAACTAACTAGGTAACAAATTCCTTCTTGACCCCAGAATAGCAGTCAGATCTTTCCTTAGATCAAGATGCTGTTACCCCGCAATTTAAAAATTATATCCCTGAATATAATGCTTTTGCAAGTATTTATCCACTTGCTGTTTAAATATCAACGCTGATTTATAAAACCTTCTCTTCAGGCAGAGAGTTCTACATCCTTATTTTTCTTACTGTAAAAAAATCTCTCCTTTGCCTTAGACTAAATCTCCTTTCTTCCAGTCTAAATGTGTGACCTTGTGTCCTATGTACAGTCCAGTTTATGAATATATTTCCAGACAATGGTTTGTATTGGGCCCGAATATATTTGTATAATGCTATTATATCCCCTTTTGAGGTGCCATTTTTCTAAAATAAAGAGATTTAAATTTATTTAAATTCTATAGCCCACCTCTGCACTTTTTCTAGTGATATACTATCCTTCTTTAGAACAGGTGCCAAACATTGCACAGCATGTTTAAGGTGTGGTCTTACTATTGATTTATAAAGAGGCAAACTTATATTGTCTTCCCAAGAATTATTTCCTCTTTTCATACATGACAATATCTTACTGGCTTTAGCAACTGCTGATTGACGTGGCACATTGTTGCCTAGTTTGTTGTCTATAACAATCCCCAAATCCTTCTTGTGTGTTGTTATTCCTAATTCACTACAATTCGGGGTATTAGTTGCGTGTGCATTCTCTACCCCGAAGTGCATAACTATGCATTTGTTTTCATTAAATTGAACCTGCCATTTGAGTGTCCAGTCCCCAATCTATCTAAATCCCTCTACAGCAAGGTAATATCCTCCTCACACTGTATTACTTTACAGAGTTTTTTGTCATCCGCAGACACTGAAACTAATAACAATGTTCTTCTCAATGAATTTCTGAATATTATCCCTTAATAACCCTTCATAGGTCTGTTTGTAGATGACATTATGATTGCCTTGTCAGATCCAGATACTTCACTTCCTGCTGTCCAGGCAACGCCAGTAATACAGATACAAGTGGAGAAATACTTAACTCGGGATCCAAATCCCCTAAAACATCCAGTCAGCAGTCTCACTCATTAGCGAAGCAATGGGTTCATAGCCAATGCGATCACAAAAAATGAAAACACCTTGACCTTTCCTAGTTGGGTAGAAAAGCAAAACTTAAAATGACAGTACAGTTTTTATACCTACTGCATACTATCCAACTCAGAATCCCAGATGTTTTCCTGAAAACCATCCAGAAGGGCCACAACAGCTATGTGGATTTCCAAAAGCCCAGACGGCTTGACAGAGGTTGTAATATTTGTCACGGGGTGCTGGTGCATTCGCACTTATTATAAGGCTACAAAACCTAGCCCAATGCACAGTTATGTTTGGCCCAGCGGGATTGCTCCTATGGAAAGATATAGAAGACTCTCTATTACCCTCCACCTAGCATTGTAATAGTATGTAGAATAATTTGATATGCACTCACCCATATTTAAAGAAGCTCAATACCGACACTTTCTTTACAGGCCTGGGAAGCAGACAGATTAAGAACTTTGGTGACCTATAAGGAGGATCTATCCTTTGGGTTGTTTTTTTTTCCAAGAGTTATGTAATAATTACACAGACATATTTTTGCCAGACAAATCACTATATAGTATCACTATATGCTACTAAGCACTTGGGATTCTACAAAGGGTGTATGTATTTTGCCCGCTGGGAAAAATAACTAAATCTCTCTCTCTTTACAATGAAGATTGGGCACTTTCTCATGAAAACCTCAGGGGCCTTACTCATAGCACGTCCCATCTAGAAATGTTCTACAAAATTATTCTGCGGTGTCACTTGGTACCTGCTTGCGTACCGCACATATATCCAAACCAATCAGCATAATGCTGTACCTTTAAACATTAGTTTCCTTATTGAACAGTGGGATATTTGAATGGTTATGTGTGTATGCCCAACATTCCTGTGAGTAAAGACCTAAAGGTCTAAAATGCATTAGGAGGTTTGTGGCTCCCCCAATGTTGTTTTTGTTTGGTGCCAAATATTTTTTTTTTTTATCACGCTGAGCACTTGTTTGTGGCATGCTTTTTGCAGTGTTACAATTACTACTGGATTAGAACCGCCTCACCTGCTGTCTCACCTGGCTGTAGGTGAATGGAGCTTTGTCTACCTCTACCATGTAGGTTATTCTCTATGCTTCATTTAATAGTGCAGTACGGTTTATTCCTGCATGCCTGTTTAAACTATTGCATGGACTTAGATGGATGAGACGATAATTTAAACAGTAAATGAAAGAACTTTACTTTATCACTCTTGGCATAGATTTTGATAATTGAACCTATACACAATGGAGTTAACTTGATAATAAAAATGGATGGACAAAACAGTGTTGGTAGATATTTACAATATATACAGCAGAAAAGCTCCAGGTATAATTGAGTAGTTTGCATAAAGAGGTAGAATCTCCTTTGAGTGGTTTGTATTGGCTTGGCAATCGTTTAATATACTTGCCAGGAGAACTACAATAATGCAATATGTGAGGAGGTCACTAGGGGTGGACTGACAAACTTGTAGAATCCAAAGAAGAGTGAGCTGCTGAGGTCGACCGATAGAGGCAGCAAAGAAACTTGGACAAATGTCAGGTTTTAGCAGAATGAATGAAAACAAGGCAACTGAGTGGTTTAACGTGGAAAGGCAGTTGTTACAAAGTCTGTAAATTAACAGAGTCTTTTAAAATGAATACATATAGCAAATAAGTAATGATTGAGTTTACCGGGATTGTAGACCTGGAAGCAATGTCCATAATAATTAATTGCATTGAGGTTTGATAGCCAGGGGAGCAGGCATGCTCCCCTGGAAAGTTGTCAAGAGTGAGGGCCAGAGTTAGGTGTAAAAATGGAGCACAGGGACAATGCAAGAAAGTAGTCATGAACTGAGGTTGCAAGCAAAAACAATACACATGGCAAGACAGATCAGAGTTACTCAATAATTAAGCCATGCCAGGGGAAATTGTTAAATAGGCAATCAGTAATTACAAGAACCTGAATCAATCAGTAGACTTGTTGTGCACAAATGAATTTCAGTGAGTTTGAACAAATACAAATCAAATTAGCTTTAATCCATGTCCAAATTAATCAATCATCTGGGATTTACCTGAGTCTTATTCATTGAATTAAACTCCACAGGTAAATTCATTTGGCTGTAGATTAAAATCAATTAGATTTATTCAAACCAGCTGAAACACATTTGTGCACAAGTCCAGCAATTAGACATTGAATCATGACATCACTGAGCAAGAAACATAGGTCTGAGATAACACTTCTTTGGGCATTCTGATAATTACCGAGGAATATTGTAGGTTAAGGTTATCAAGTCTATGCATTTACGGTGGCAACATTTCTAATTATGTTTACCATAATAATGTTTACAACTAAGGAGTTGTGGCCATAAAAACAAAATGTGCACGTGCAAATATTTGGAGTGTGATTAACTTTCAGGTGCAAGTGAGGGAGTTTAGTACAGTGTTAACATTTTCACAGTGAAATATAAAGTTTCAAGGAGTGTGCTTAGTCACTAAGAAGAATCTGCTAGCAGATTGTCCAACATAGACAAGTAACAGCATAAACATTTCTCAATTCAGCAAATGCAGATTGTGAGTTAACCAAGTGGCCAATGCATATTGGGTCCGAGTGTAGCGTGCATGTAGAAAATTAACACATCCTAGGTAAAAATGGAGAATAAAAATATATAGAATCATGACTCTAAAGCAAATATGAAATAATAGAAACATTTGTATTTTCCTAGACTGACCGGGTTATCCACAAAACTGTGAAGTGCGTGGAGATATTTTCCAGTCTCGTGACTTTGGCCTTAAATTTGAAATTCTCAGCAATTCACAGTTTAGTGAATAGACCTGACAGTGATTGGCCTGCTGGCTGCCAGGTAACGCCACTAAGACCTGGCTTGGAGTGACCAAATTCTAGGAGGTATACTATATTTCAGAATGGAATGTCAGTGCATGAAGCACTTTGGAAGGTGCGTTTATAAATGTGACTATAGTGGCCATCAATTAATGGCAATTCACTACAAAGGAATGTGCTCTATATGAAATTAAAACTACTATATAATTTTTTTTATAATTTCTATGAAACGTATGTTTACTTACAAAATTTGTGCTACATTTTATTTAAAATACATCTTAAAATAAATGCAAAATCTAATTTCAGATTAATGGAGTTAAAAAATTCCTGGCATAGTAATTCTAAATTTTGTAAAGTGCCTGGATAGTAAAAAAATATAGCACGTATGGAATTATGCATTAAAAATACCTTAACTAATATTAAGTATAGACAGTAAAAAAAAATGTAAAAAATGTGTACAGAAACATCTATTGTTTGGAGGGAAATGGAGCTGCACCAAATGGGTCTAATTCTAATGGCTGCGGTTGTTGTTGGCTTTGTGGTTGTGTTACACTCTGCAACATTAGTTCTGTAAAAGGCACTGCACCAAAGTCATCCATGTTACGATTATCACTGCTGTAGTAAGATCCATGCAACGAGCTTTGCCTTGGTCTGCCAGCAGGAGTGGTATGATTATCTCCTCGGTTGTCTACAAGAGCTTGATGCTGCCGCAAGTCTTGAGGATGAAACGGTTTAGCTCCAAAGGGATCCACTATACTATCATCTGCCTGCAAAAGATTGTTGCGATCTTTCCCATCTGTCATTGAAACACTAATATTCTCCTTTGAGTCAGATATCGAGAGAAACTCATTGCTGCTCTGTGAGTCACGGCGGCCTCCCTTTTTATGTCTGCGTACTTTTTCAGGAGTGCGGTAACTGGGCTTAGCAGACTTTTTGGTGCTTAATGGTGTGCCATGGTGGCGTTTCCCATTGTTGTTTGATGACTCTTGTTTTGTACGTCTATGACGAGAGGTCAGCTTTTGATGGTTCCTTTGTTGCTTTACTTTATTTTGGGATTGGTTCCCTGCTATATCTTCAAATGGCACTAATCCAAAAAGGTCTTCTCTGTTACAAAAACCTTTTTTTGGTCCAGAAGGTGGATGGAATGGTGGGCACCCAAAAATATCCACACTCTTAGGAGAAACTGGGGAACTTATTTGGCAATCGGGCTCTCCTGTCTTTTTACTAAAAGGTGCCTTAGAAAATACATCAAACTCATCATGATCTCTTCTGATAAAACAAGCTGATGTTGCAGAGGTAGGCTCTTTTGTGGGTTTTACTTCAGGATCAAATTTCTTGGCATGTAAAGAGTAAAATGGAACTGCACCAAAAGCATCTAGTTGCTGATTAGAACGTAATTGCACTTTGCTATTAAGCACATTATTTGAAACGCTAATGTGAGGGTTTTCTATTCCTTGACTAGTCTTATTGTTTAGTATAGGTTTATTGTTACACTTAACATTTGACGTTTTAATCTCGGTGCGGTCATCGTCAGAATCAGAGCTGTGCTTTTCATCTTCTTCTTCTTGTTCCTCGTCAGAATCCATTAGTAAAGGCCTCTGACCAATATTTTCTGGCTCTGTATCATCATCATGGAATATCTCTTGCTCACCATGTAAGGTCTCCTCATCCTCTTGATCCTCTTCTTCACTGCTCTTGGGAGAGGGGGGATCTGACTCAAAGTCACTTTCAGATTCTGCTCCTTCCCTTGTTGACCTCCGAGAAGATGGGTGATCCTGTGTTTTCTGACCTACGCTCTGTCCTCTCAAAGACGGATATTGTTTTTCATCTTTACTTGGTACATTAACAATTTGGCTTTCAATACATGTTGATTTATCCAAACATTTTCCAAGGGCAACTGGAAGTGAAAATAATTAAGAAAACATAAATAAACAAACCAGTATCTATGTGATTTTTAATGTTTTAACCAATGTTGTGAATTGAAAAGATGTGACAGTTGTTCTTTAAACTACACAATAAATCCCTGAACAATAATATTAATTTTCATTTTACATTATTTAGAAAAGAAGTTGCAGAATAAGCAAGCACATTAGGCAAACATATAAACATTTGAAGCATTCTACAACTTTGCTTTTACCAACTTGGCTATTTAAAAAAAAAATTTTTTTTACTAAAATGTGCTTGTCAATACTCCATATTCCTGTTTTAGTGGAAACAAATGTATAGAATGATTTCTCACTAAAAAGATTATACTTTTGAAAACATTAATCAAATAAATTTCTTTACTTTTGCACAATTATGATCGATCCATTTAAATTTACAATTACACAAGCATCTACTTAAAAAACAAAAACAACATTCTTTCGAAGTTTTACAGGAAAAAAGATATAGTAGGTAATATATAGAGATATTTCTTTGTTTTGTTTTTTTCATCCAGTTCTACAGTATTAAAATATGTACCACATCTGTTACCTTACCAAGTCATTCTGCTTAGCAGCCTGCGTAGATCCCACGAAGAATTATTTTCCGAGGCAATCTGTACAGTGAGAAGGTTCTGACCATCTTACTAAAAATAATCTTATACGGTTTAAGTCTAATAACATGAGGCTTTTTTTTTTTAACCACTCCTAAGATGGACGTGAAACAATAAAACATTGAATACATCTTTTTCAAATCACTTTTTATGTCCTTACTTGCACAGACAGATTTAGAGTTGTACTGTAATTAAATAATGTTTTAGGCTGGATTTGAGTTGGGATTTTGAATAAAAAGCCGATGTGTGTCAATAAACATCAGGTGATTGGAGTTTTTTTAGGTTTTGATTTTTTTATGTATGTCTTATTATTACAGCGTGTTTAGCAGTTGCTAGCTTAAACACAGCAATGCACATTTAATTTACTGTTGATATTAAAGTCAGGATTACAAAATAATTTAGATTTCCCAGAGGTACAATCTTAGTGTTGGACTTTGCATTTTTGTCTTCTTAATCCTAGCAATTTAAATACTTGTTGAGGTACTGAAGAAGGAGGTTAAAGGGTAACAAATGTTATTAACTATAAATTTTAATGATTTCCTGTAGTTGGTATAGGGATTTCATTTATTATAAAATTTAAGCTTCACCAAAAAAAAAAGAAATCTCTTTAGCAGCTGACTTATTTTAATATTAGAACATGACATGTAAAACTGTTTAAAGCAATTTTTAAATTAACCCATCATACAAAAATGAAGGCCCCTTTAGACATATGAGTAAATTTATACAAACCGTACTTCCCTCTAATTTGTTTCCTTATCTGTGTAGGGCAGCATTTCTTAATTGGTGTTCCGCCGTGATTTGCCCAAACAAAATGGCCGCTGCAATTTTATCGCAAATCAGGGGCCCGGTCAGGTGCCATGGCCCTGTAAGGGCACGACCGGGCCCCGGTAGTACCGGCCGGCTGGGAGGAAGTAATAGCACTTCCTCCCAGCTTCACAAAGTTGCTGCTGTGCGGTAGGGAGGAGGCAGGAGATGGCTGCTTAGAGAGTGAGCAGCATAGATGGCAGAGGAGAGGCTGGAGCGAGCACGCAGCAGCTCACTCCCATCAGCCTCAGCCAACATCACCAGGACTACAAGCAAGCCACCCTCCTGGACACACAAGGTAAGTTAATAGGAGAGTGGTTCTGATGTATGTCAAATTGTGTGTGTGTGTGTGTGTATATGTATCACTGTGTGTGCCAATGTGTGTATATGTGTGTCAAGGTGTGTGTATGTGCCAGTGTACATCAGTGTGTTTGTGTGTGTGTATATGACACTGTGTGTATGTGTTAATGTGTGTATCTGAGTGTGTATTTGTGGGTGCAAGTGTGTGTATGTGTCACTGTGTGATTTGAGTATGTGTTTATCTGTGTTTGTATGTGCCAGTGTGTGTATCTGTGTGTCAAATACATACACGCACACAGATGCACACTGAGACATAGATACACACACTGGCACATACAAATACAAATACACACACCGGCACATACAAACACAGATACACACACTTTGACACACAGATACACACTGTGTGTCAAGGTGTGTTAAGGTGTTCCAGATTCATACACACACTGGCACATACAAACACAGATACAGAGACACACACCAACACATACACACACCTTGACACATACACTTTGACACACAGATACACACACCTTGACACATACATACACACACAGATACACACACCTTGACACATACATACACACACAGATACACACACCTTGACACATACATACACACACAGATACACAAGGTGTGTATACATACAAATCATACACATACAAAAAAAAAGGATTATGCAACGGCTCAATTTTGTTTTATGGGGAGGGGGCGGGTGGGGGAATACAGGGTTCTACGATGTTGATACACTATGTCAAAGGGTTTCACAGGAAAAATTAATTGGTAACCTCTGGTGTAGGGGTTGTGCAAACGAGGCTTCTCCCACAATGCACAATGAATTCCAGAATGCTATGGATTTAGATGAGATAGTGTAGATCTCCAATATGGAATACACTAGATATTTATAATTATTGAAATCTGGCTATAATCTATAGGTGGAATTGCTTTATCAATATAGTACAATGAAGCTATGCTTTGTAGAGTAGTTCATTTGTCTATGTTCAAATTCATTCTGTTTATATTAGATGAAGATGAAGGACCACTAAAGTGATATCTCATTTAATTTTCTGAAATCATTACAGAATCTGATTTCTCGGTTTGGCTTGGGTACCACCACTATAGGATTACTCCATTCACTTTGTGACTCCTCGATAACCCCTAGCTCAAGCATCTTTCGGACCTCTGTTCTAATGGCTTCTTTTATGTAGGGTTTTAAGTTAACCTTTTTTCCAGGTTCTGTAATTATGTCATGTTCAATAACATAAGTATTTCCTGGTACCGGAGCGAACACATCTTGATTTCTAGCAACAAGCTCTCGGACCTCATATTGCTGATGAGGTACTAGAGTGTTAGCAATGTTGATCTCTGATACTTTCTCCACTTTGGTCTGAGGAGCTTTGTCTGTCATGGCCATCAAGACCTCTCTGTCTGTCCAGGGTTTAAGTAAATGTATATGTTAGATTTGTTCAGGCTTTCTTCTACCAGGTTGTCTCACCTTATAATTAACCTCATTGACCCATTCTCCTGTTCTCTCTCCATATTTTCTCTGACAATTGACATTATGGCCTCAATGCAATCCAGCATTTGTGCCACTTGTTCAATAACACTGTGTTTCTGCTCCCATGTCTCCTTCGCAACATCAAGGAGACATCTAGGATGTCTGCCGTATAGCAATTCAAAGGGTGAGAAACCTGAGGAAGCTTGGGGGACTTCTCTGATAGCAAACATTAGATATGGGAGCAAACAATCCCAATTCTTACCATCTTTATCAATTACCTTACGGAGCATTGCTTTTAAGGTTTTATTAAATCTTTCCACTAACACATCAGTTTGTGTGTGATACACTGAAGTTTTCAATTGTTTAATCTTTAGCAAGTTACATACCTCTTCATCACTCGTGACATAAAAGGTGTACCTTGGTCTGTAAGTACTTCTCTAGGTATTCCAACCCGGCTGAACATAAACATCAACTCTTTGGCAATGGTTTTGGCTGAGGTATTTCTTAAAGGAATTGCTTCGGGATAGCGGTTAGCATAATCTAGTACTACCAAGATATATTGGTGTCCCCTAGAGGATTTGAGTAAAGGACTAACCAGGCCCATTGCAAATCTTTCAAAAGAGACTTCTGATGAAAGAGGAGCGAGGGGATTACGGAAGGCTTGAAATGGAGCCTTTCTTTGGCATTCTGAGCATGACTTGCAAAATATCTCTATAGCAGAGTAGATTCCTGGCCAGTAAAATCTTCTTAGTACTCTCTCCCTAGTTTTTTCATTCCCAAGATGCCCCCCTAATATATGGCTGTGGGATAGTTTTAAGACTAGGTTCCTGTGGGATTGAGGTACCAGTAATTAAGTGTTCTTGCATAGCAAGACCACTTAATGTTTTCTCACATATATATTATTCTTATTATAGGCAAATTTACCACCCTAACTCCTCCCACAGTATTTACACTACATAGACAGTAATATACTGAAACGTGCGGATTGTTCCCAATCGGATTGCTATTACTTTGTGGAACGTTTCGCCAAATGGTTCACGGAATATCGTCGTTCGTGTGGCGAAATTAGTCCCATAGGAATGCATGGCAAAATGTTCAAAACTAGAGTGGGAGCTGGCAAAAGCTAAAAACTCAGGACTGATGATTTCTAAACTGCCATCCCTCCCTCATTTTTAAGCCCACCTACACAACTCACAGCTATCCCTGCTACCACTAAAAATGGCAAAGGCTAAGCCATAGTCCTAATAGTTTTCACAATATGACCATTTTTTGCAACTCACGCCGTCCATTGACATTAATTGAAACTCCACTCTAGCCAGCTCAAACTTGAAGAGCAATTTCTAAACTGCGACTGTGCCTTCATTTTTAATACCTCAGACACATACTATGCATCAAAATGTAGGTCTGGGTCTTGTGATTCTCAATATATAAAGCTCTTCGCTGTAGGATGTGTAGTTTTTTAAAATACGACCGTTTGAAGATGGCAACCGCCAAAATACTCTGACCTGTGCCAGGCTGGAGAAGCAAGTGATATCATAGACAGGGCCTTTTGTACACCTGCTAATATTTTTATAAATGTATGTTTTAATGTAACTGTGAAGCACTTTGGGCAACAACATTGCCGAAAATTTCCTGAACTAATACCTAAGTGATGGAACTCCACCTCTTTTCTTAGATTTTTTACTTGGGAGGAATCACTGTCATTGTGTTCCCCTTCATCACCCAAACATACTACAGCAGGTTCATTTTCGCTATACTTCTCCAAATCAACATTAGAAAAAGGGAAAACATTCTCTAAACCCACAGTTTCTGCCTCTACCTCTGTTTGCTTATCCTGTTTTATTGTGGTATCTTCCCATATTTTCCAAAAGAGGGAAAAATCACACCCCAATAGAGCATCATAAGGCAATGTTGGTACCACCCCAACTTTATGTTTTATCACCCCTACACTGGTGACAAATTCCACCTCGGCCGTGGAATACGTGTGGGTGTCACCATGTATACATACAATATCCAACATGTGACTTTCTATCTACTTGCTCACTCTGAAGTAAAGATCTGTTTACCAATGAAACCTCACTCCCAGAATCTAAGAGTGCTTGCACACTCCTCCCCTCCATATTTACAGATTGTACATGGTTAATACCAACAGTACTTGTCAAAGTAGACATTTTTGTGTATACCAACAGTGCACCAATTTTCTCCCCACTCTCCAAATTATATTCGATAGGTTCATCAGTCTGTGGACAGTTACGTGCAATATGTCCAATCTCCTGACATCTATAGCACTTTTTCTGTCTCTCAGTCTGGTCTTGTGGCCTGGTTGGGAACCTGGGGACTTAATTTTCCATGTAGTCAGTCTGTCTATGGGTCTGCACAGAATCTTTTCTTTCATTTGTTTCTTTAAACCCACCAGAGTTCTTTCCAGGTTTCCGGTAAATTTGGAATTTGGCGTTGAGGTAAGGCTCTTTACTCAGAGTTTCATTAGCAAACCGGTATCTCTCTGTCAAGTTCATAATTTCTTCTGGGTTCTTTGGATCCACTTGACTGACCAATTTCTGTAAAGCTATCGGCAGACTCCAGAGATAGCGATCAATAACAACCTTTTCAATGATTACTGCAGCAGACTTAATTTCTGGCTGTAGCCACTTCTGGGCAAGTCTCAAGAGGTCATACATTTGTGACCAAGTAGATTTCTCTTTATCATAAACCGACGCATTATATCTTTGGGCTCGCACTGCAGGTATAACTCCAAGCCATGTTGGTTTTTCTGCTTTCAATCGGTCGTAGTCTTGGACTTGGCTGAGAGGCAAATCATCATATGCTTTTTAGGGTTCTCCACTGAGGCAAGGGGCTAACAATCCGGCCCACCGATCTGGGGCCAGCCTTCTCGGGTAGCAATCCTTCCAAAAGTTGTCAGGTAAGCCTCCATGTCATCAGCCTCAATCACTTTATTTAAAAAGTAATTTACTCTTAGGCGGCACCCCCTATCCATAGTATGGATTGTTGCAGAGCACTTGTTGGTGTTACTCTGTCTTCCCGCTGTGTTTTCATAACGCAGCCTATTTGTGTGGCCAATAAGCGATTTGTCTCCTGTTGGGCAGCAACAGACTGTTGCTGTGAATCCACGAGGCTACCGATCTGAGCAGCTGTTACAAGGTTTGTGTTTTGCTGGGTAGTAATAGCCTGTACCAAGGCTTTTACTAAATCCTCCATCTTGCTTGTTTAATATGTTCAAAGCCACCTGGTCATTAGAAAATACCACACCTGCAGGCTTCTGTTTCAAACAACCAGTATAAGTTTGCAGAGTCACACACAGACTGTATAAATGTGCTTTAATGCCGGCATCCTCCACCACCTTGTGACCTTTCATGGGCAATGCAACACGGTCCTCTAGCGTAAAAGGTATAGGACAACAGTCTCTAATGCAAAAAGGTATGTTTTTAATTTACATTGTGCACAAAATCCAAGCAGCAATCAGTTTGTTCATAAATGCAGCAAAACAGAAAAGAAAATTTCCCCCATACTATTGCATGTAGTGGATGCTGCTGCCAACACCAACATGAATGGTTTAAGGGTATAGGATAGACAATACTGCAAAGTCAATCTAAGTCAACAGAGAGTCCTCAAGACTTTTATTTCCATAACATTATTTAATGCCGGATAAGGCAGACATAGAACATCATGAAGTCTTTCTCTCGTGGAATGGAATAGCCTGAGATACCTTGGCAAATGTGTGCATAGAGCTATAAAATGTGTTGTTACAGATGGTCTCTCCTAACTTGCAAGACATTCTGTGCTGTAGCCTTAGCCATACATAGTCATGACTTACTTAGCAAGAATACTACAGCACACAGTAGTGATTCTCTGGTCCATCCCACAAGTAGACAGAATGTTTTCAGATAATATATGACGTTGGGTCCCCTAGTCACGTCGTCTGGACCCTCTTCAGATATTGCTAAATTGTAAGCTCCTCTTTCACATTAGATGTGTCAAATTCATTCCTTTTTGGATGATTTCAAATGGCTGAAATAATTCACTCACATATTCAGCATACAAATTCTCTCGAAAGGTGGGTAGAATAGAGGTCATTAATCTGGGGATAGCGAATAACTCTTAAAGAGTATTTAAAAAAAAGATTCAGACTGTGGGTAATGGGGGACCCAGGTAAAACAATTCTTACTCATATAAATACTAATGCCAGATGTGGCATTAAATGTATTAATTTTATTGTCTGTTCTTGGGAGAGAGAATTTTGTAATAACTGCTTAGTGACTTATTCTGTATTTGTAGGAAGTGTAATTTTTTTTTTTTTAAGTTCTGATTACTTACCATGAGTTGATGCCAAGGTAATGCTGGAATTAAGAAGACTTTCCACACACCGTAACCATTACAGTTTGCTGTAGTGTGTATGGTGCAAGGAGTGCCCTGACATGTTGAACCCAATGTAAATAGCAAAACTGTTTGCTAATTGTTTGACAACGTACCTAGAATAGACTGTACACCAGTTACTTCCTCCATTGGGGGTGGGAAGTTTTTGGTTCCATGCAGCAGGGCCGGACTGGGAATTAAAAGCAGCCCTGGAAAAAAAATATTTACCAGCCCCACAATGCGTCGCGCCAGCATAGTGTGCAGATACAGAGTTAGAAAAGAGAACTTAAAACTAAAACTTATTACTCCAACGTAAAAAAAAGTACTCATAGGCTTCAAAATAAACAAAAGTGGAGATTTATTTTAAGCAGACGTGCCTTTGCATGTAATCAATGTTTCAGTCCAACTACCTTGACATATTAAGGAAAGCTTGGTAATGGGGCTGAAATGGTGAATGTATGTAGGGCACAACTGTAAAAAAATGACGTTATCTTATTTATTTTGAAGTCCTGTGGGTGTGCTCTTCACTTTAAATATGTTATTGTGATGGAGTTTGCATCTAGCAACAAGACTGGGCAAATATCTGCTCATTACAAATGGTACATATTAATGACATTTATCTGTGTGTTATGCATATATAAATATACATTAATATATGTGTAAATATAATAGGCATACATATACATATATATATATATATATATATATATATATTTATATATATATATAAAAACTAATACACACATTAATATACATGTCATATACCAGTGGTAGATCCAGAGCCTGATCCCGGGAGGGGCACTTGTAGATTATTTAAAGAAATAATCCATGCACAATAACCACTACTGCTCTGTGTAGTGGTTATGGTGCAAGGAGTGCCGGGACCCCCTCCCAGAGTAAGTAGTCAAACCGTTTAAGAACAGTTTGACAACTTACCTGGGGTCTGCTGGGATATGGGGCTGTAGTAGGGTATAGGAGCAGTGGTGCAATGTGTGAGGGGTGCAGTGTGTGTGTGAAAGGTTCAGTGTATGTGTGCGGGGGGGGTGTAGTGTGTGAATGTGTAGGGTGTGTGGGGCAATGTATGTGTGTTTGTGTGCAGCAATGTGTGTGGGGGGGGCTGTGTATGTGTGAGGGGCAATGTGTGAATGTGTATGGTGTGTGTGGGTCAGTGTGTGCCGCACGGTGCCTGTGGAACGGGGAGGGAGATCGGCTGGCAGGGGAGAGCCTTTGGGGGGTGAGGGGGGAATTGCCCTGTTGCCTCCCCCCCAGATCCACCAGTGATATATACAGCCCCTTTGTGTGTCTCTTTATCTCCAGCCCCTGAGTTAGTGTGTTTATGAATTTGTGTGCATGTGTCAGTGTGTAAACGTGTGTATTTGTGTGTGTATATCTGTGTAGTATGTAGCATTGTATGTGTGTATGTGCATACATCCAAGCAAACAAACACCAGTACAACATGCAAACAAATTCCTGCAGTCTAGCAAAGATTACATACAAACACACCCCTG
>OW240917.1:195222369-195318819 GCA_933207985.1 Pelobates cultripes
CCCCCCTCCCATTTCATTCCTTCTCCCCCTCCTCCCATCTCCCATTTCATTCCTTCTCCCCCTCCTCCCATCTCCCATTTCATTCCTCCCCCCACCTGACACTGGCGGCTTCCGGAGCCGGAAGACGTCATCTTCCGGCTCCGGCATCAGTACGGTGCGCGAGGGAGCTGAAGAGGAAGCACACAGAGAGTGCTCCCTCGCGCGCCGGACGGCTTTCAGGGCCAGCCTCTGGGGGGCCCTGAGGTGACCGGCTGCTGGGTCCCCCAGGAGAAGAGGCTGGCCCTGTGGGTACATACCGGGTCGCAGGGCCCCCTGCGACCCGGTATGTACCCACTGAATCTGGGGCCCGGACGACCTGAGCAGTCCGGGCCCCCCAGGACCGCCGGGCCCATGACAACCGTTGCGGTTGTCATGCCCTGATGGCGGCCCTGCAAATACGCACCCTTACTTTAACACCAATACTACACCCAAATGTACATCCGCATTGCAAAGCCAACACTACAGTGAAACACACCCCTGCAATCAAACACAAAATTACATACAAACACACCTCTATATTAAAAAACTAAAATTGTACACAAACAACCCTTCATTCGAATCCCAACACTGCACACAAAAGGACACCTGCATTTAAAAGCCAACACTATATACAAAGCACACCCTGCATTCAAACGCAAACACTCAATATATGTACACATACAAATACACATGTATGTTTATTTACCGAACAGGTTGTTGTTGAAATCTGATATGGGGATCACACATTATAGACTTGGCTATATTAGCCTATATGTTTCAGTTCCTTGTCAATCCTCCAATATTTATTGCTAACCAGCTCTAGTGTAGTATTCACTAAAGAGTAAACCAAAAACAGAACAGCAAAATTCAAGCTAATATAGCCAAATTTTAACTATACTGGTGAGTTTTTCAAAATTAGTGATTTAGATTTCAGTTTATTGTAATGCACTCTTTATTGAATAAACCATGTGTATTTGTGTATGTATTGGACATTGAGGGGGCCCAGATCGCTGTCAGTCTGTCCCCGATTGGCTTGTGCAGTAATTTCAATCACGTATGCCCCTGCTAACTGTCCCAGACCTGTTGTGAGTGAAGACACCTATACAGTTGTGTTTCCACAAGGCGCAATAAGCAGAGGTTTATGAGAAATGTAGTGTTCTCCCACAGGTTAAATGTTGCAGAAGGAGTTTCACACATGCAACAAAATAATGCAAACACCATTCACACGTTATTGGATAAAAATGTAAACTTCCATTTGCATTTACAAGAAGTGCTCATTCAACTACAGCTGTAAAGATACAGGAGGAAAAGGAATTCCAAAAAGAAGAGGGCATCCTAGCAAGGCCTAAGATTCTGTAAGATTGATGCAAACTGTGAAATGCAGAAATTAATATTACATTTTTACAACTGTATTTTTTAATGGAATGTCTATATGATGCCACAGTATATTAGATGTTTCATATTCATATCTACCCTGTCTCTTAAAGGTCTCTTATAGTCACTGAAACAAGGGCTATTACGATTTAGAAATGCAATTTGCTAGTTTATTTTACAATACTGTTCATAATTCAGGAAGGGGCTTTATTTTATATACTATCAACATAAAACTAATTGTTGTGCTTGTTATTTATCTGTGAGAATTCTTCATATTGATTACAGCACAATGCACTCTTTTCATATCTACTGAAAATACATGATAAAAATAAAATAAGTGAAAACAGAGCAGACGTCAACATCTGCTTCAAACGGATTGCTTAGATTTCCCACTTATAATCATGTCTGCATCATTTCAAGGACAATTGCTCATCCCTTCAACACCAGTCAGGGGAGCATCTTTAATCATATAAGATCATCCAAATCTTCAAGGAAATGTGATGTTCCTGATGTTCTTTTTCCTAGTATACGATTAAAGCTGATTAATGTCTTGCAACTAGTAATTACAACCCGTCTGTTGTATCGTCATCTGGGGCGGGATCAACAAGATTTACCCTGTCTTTCAATTGGTAACATACTGACGCCATCATTTCACAGCAAAAGGCCACATGTCAGGCCAAAGGATTACCAAGACATGTCACCTAAATCTGCATGATTTCTTTGAGAACAGCCAGAGTGGCAGCTGCTCAGCATTGATAGAGATTTATAGATCTGATGTCTTTTCAAGACTGCCAAAAAAATAAATTAGAAATAAAAAAAAAAAAAAATGAAATAAAAATATAAATCTTTGATATAGGTCAAGCATGAAAATGCTTCAGCTTGCTCATGACAATTTCTTGTGTGGCAGTGTTAATCCTTTGAGGTAGTCATACTGATGGCAGTTATGCTAAATATGGACATTTTAATATTTGGAAATTGAATGTTGTATAGTATGGCACTGTGAAATCAAAATGTAAACATTCTGCTACAGGCTAAAGAGGCAAGCAACACTAAGAAATATAGAATTATAAACAAACAAAAAAAAAGTTTTCACTCTTAGAATCTCTCTAGGAATTAAAAAAAAATAAAAAATGAAATGCTGCATGCTTGAACACTGAGGTATTCACCACTACCCTCCACTCCCTCTAACATTGAAGGGCAGTTACACATTTTAAGGTGCAGTGGTACCAAAGTGACATGACATCACATTCCATCCCTAGAAATCGCAAAGCACTTCCCTATGAAAGTTTCCTTTGACCAGATTTTAATAGGCAGATAGCTATGTGTCTGCCGTCCACCTGCTGTCCCTATCATATTATACCTATAGATGTAAGGCTCAATTTAAAATTCTGCATCTCGCTTACAAATCTCCTGTCTAATTATGCTCACAAATATACAAGTATATCCCATCTGGGCCAGTGCGTTCTGCCAAAGACCTGTGTCTTTCCTCTGTTCGGACTCGCACCTCTGACTCACACCTTCAAGACTTCACTAGGTCTGCGACGCTCATTTGAAATTCCCTTTCCCGCTTCATTAGACTGTCACCCATTCCTTAAAAAAACAAAACTGAGAACTCATATCTTTAAAGGACCACTATAGTGCCAGGAAAACATACTCGTTTTCCTGGCACTATAGTGCCCTGAGGGTGCCCCCACCCTCAGGGTCCCCCTCCCGCCCGGCTCTGGAAAGGGGAAAGGGGTTTAAACTTACCTTTTTCCAGCACTGGGTGGAGAGCTCTCCTCCTCTTCTCCGCTCCGCCGGCTGAATGCGTGCGCGCGCATTCAGCCGGCACATAGGAAAGCATTATCAATGCTTTCCTATGGACGCTGGCGTGCTCTCACTGTGAAAATCACAGTGAGAAGCACGCAAGCGCCTCTAGTGGCTGTCAATGAGACAGCCACTAGAGGATTAGGGGGAAGGTTTAACCCATTAATAAACATAGCAGTTTCTCTGAAACTGCTATGTTTATAAAAAAATGGGTTAACCCTAGAAGGATCTGGCACCCAGACCACTTCATTAAGCTGAAGTGGTCTGGGTGCCTAGAGTGGTCCTTTAAATCAATAAGGCATATCAATGAAACTGTTAACAGCTTTCCCTCCCCATACCTCACTAACCCACCTTCTCTTCTGTAACTGTGTCATCTAATAAACTAAGCCTTCATTGACAACTATCCTAGCAACTTACTTTTCCATTACACAAAATATATCTTACCCTTACCTCTTGTGTCATTTTACTCTGTTTCCCTTAGAATGTAGGCTTGTTTGAGAGGGGCCCTCAGAACTTTATGTTCCTGTGAATCTTAACATGTCTTGTTACAATTACTTGTTTGCGGAATTTGTTGACACTATAATAATTCTAACGCTGTGTCACCTCTTCCTGCTGCAATTTCGACTTACTCATGACTACACGGTCTGCTGTGATTGGCTTGATATCTACTTTGTATTGTTACTGTTTATGTTATCTGTCAGATTGTCAACTAATAAGTGGCTGCACGTTTTCCTAACTATACTTCACTTGTGTATCTTGATCCCTGATATTGTTACTCTGAAGTTCCTATAGTGACTCGTTGCCATTTCACTTCCAGACTAAACTCTGTCTATCAATTATACCTGTTGTTGGTCCTCTTTGTAAAGTACTTGGTCAGCTGTCGAATTCCTTCCTGTCTAAGTATCTGACTGCAGATATTGTCTGACTGACTATGATTGTTTCTGCCACCATGCTCCTGTTTCGTTTCCACTATATCCCTGATGTTACCATATGTCGATGAGTCAGTTAGCAGCAAAGTACTAGTCCCCGCCAATAGTTAAACATTTGAATGCTCAAAAAGGGAAAATAGAAAAATCAAATGTCATTGAAATATTACTTTATTATCCCTTTAAGTGTACAAAAAGCAAAATATGCATAATGTAGCAATTCTGTACAACCATGTTGTTGACAACATATCATTTTGTATTACATACATGTAGACTTCAAATTAATTAAATGTTCATGAGCAAAACTTGCCTGAGTGAGAGACAAATGGGACAGCACCAAAGGCATCTTCCGTAGTTTGGATTTGTAGTTCAGACACAGGTTCAATAATGGTGTTTGCAGAAGGTCTGAGCTCTTCAACTTTCTCTGTGTAAATAAATGGCAAAACAGAACAAAACAAAAATAAAATGAAAATGGAGGCATGCATGCCAGTTAATTATATCAACTGGTAAATGATGGAAGAAAACATATGCCAAAAAAGGAAAAATAAATAAGCTGCAAGAGGTTAATATTTCCTAACGAGAGGACATAATACTAATATCAAATGATCTAACCATGAACTATAATTCGAGTTTTCAACAGTTTTACAGTATGTCCTTGTATAAAGATAGTATTTTCTGCTTAGTATAACTTAAAAGCATGAAAGTTTAAACGAAATTGCAACCCTGATAGTTACTGTTCAAATTATATATGATGTACTGAATGGTTAAATGTTATATATATATGAAAT
Source organism: Pelobates cultripes (assembly GCA_933207985.1). NCBI lineage: Eukaryota > Metazoa > Chordata > Amphibia > Anura > Pelobatidae > Pelobates > Pelobates cultripes. The sequence continues at coordinate 195,227,282 of OW240917.1, forward strand.
GAAGTAGTTCTTAACCCATAGGTTCTTAACCCATAGGGACAAAAATACTGCTTACTCTAGCAGCACTCCATTATAATAGAGAACCCTTTAGCTTGGAAGAAATCTAATTAAAATGTTTAGCTAAATTTATTGTTATATCTTATATTACAGTTTTACAATAGGTCATCAATCGCCATGTGCATAATTTGGGTACCTGCTGGAAACTGTTAAAGGACCACTATAGTGCCAGGAAAACATACTCGTTTTCCTGGCACTATAGTGCCCTGAGGGTGCCCCCACCCTCAGGGTCCCCCTCCCGCCGGGCTGGATGGCAAGGAAAGGGGTTAAACTTACCTTTTTTCCAGCGCCAGGCGGGGAGCTCTCCTCCTCCTCTCCGCCTCCGATCCTCCTCTTCGGTTGAATGCGCATGCGCGGCAGGAGCTGCGCGCGCATTCAGCCAGTCTCATAGGAAAGCATTCATAATGCTTTCCTATGGACGCTTGTGTCTTCTCACTGTGATTTTCACAGTGAGAAGCACGCAAACGCCTCTAGCGGCTGTCAATGAGACAGCCACTAGAGGCTTTAGAGGCTGGATTAACCCATTTATAAACATAGCAGTTTCTCTGAAACTGATGTTTATTTAAAAAAAGGGTTAATACTAGAGGGACCTGGCACCCAGACCACTTCATTAAGCTAAGTGGTCTGGGTGCCTAGAGTGGTCCTTTAAGAACCAAGTTGCATTAATGTTGCAAATAATTTTATACAAATCATGACTGACCTCAAATAAATGTAATATTAATATTTCTTGAAATGTATTCAAAGCTGTCAAACATATCTTATTGATTGCAAAATCTCAGGTGAGTGAATAGAATGCATACAATATAATTTACGTTTTTGAAATTGCTAATAAAAGTGCATTTTTTCTTATATATCACGTACATCATAAAATTACAATTGAGGCTGTAAATGTCTTCTAAAATGCCAAGCTTTAATTTTCATGTCCAAAGCATTTACACTAAAGTATTCAATATCCCCTTAAGGACACAGCTTCAGAAATAAAAGGTAATTGTGACAATGTCCTTATGGGGATATTTTTGTTAATCCTTATTTACATTATTAAAACAAAATTATTTCAATGTGAAAGAAAGACTGCGACAATTGTTTCCATCATTTTTTTATTTTATGCAACAAAATTTGCTGAAATCTCCTCTTAACATTTACATGTTTGTGCTCTACATAAACCAAAAATATGGCTGGCATCCAAAGTAAAATATGTCATATAACCAATTTAAATAAAACACACACTACACATTGTATAGTTTTGTATTCATTATTAATGCTTAATGTTAAAAATAGAGCGGATTCACAGAATGCAGGTGTTTGATTAATTGATTGATCAATATGAATTCAAAACCTTGCCTAAAATAAATATATCAATTATTTATTATAAAACCTCACAAACACACACAGAAAAACATATACATATTGGTTCTAGCCAGCAAGCAATGATAACTAAAATGTTAATGGGGCACATATAACATCACTTCCCACAAATATATGACCGATAAACATAGCACGAATGATAAACAGGACGTTCTAGGAAATATGTAAGATAAACATAATATAAAGACAAAACTGCAATCATATGTGTAGGTTAAGAGGAAAAAAGTTTCAGATTTCTTTATTCTGTCCACTGAAGAAAAAAAAAAGCAAGAGTTGCCCCTATATGTAAATTATAACAGAATACTATCTACATTTTTGGATAAATGCTATGTAAATCAATAATTGTGTTCTACACACATTTTCTTCAGCAATATGGTGTTGCAGCTATCAAAAGTGTAATATTAGAAAGATGAAAAAAAGAACAAAAATTTTTAGAGTGCCTTAAATGAAAGTGAAAATGTTGAACTTTCGATGTGAAACAAATTAATGCAGTTTATTTTGGATATACATTAAAGTGACACTCTAAGCACAAAAACAACTATAGCCTAATGAAGTGGTTTTTCTGTATAGATCATGGCCCGTGCAGTCTCACTGTGAAATTCTGTAATTTAGGAGTTTATGCAACCCTAGCCACACCTCCCCTGGCTGAGACTCCAACAGCCTCCCCTAAACAAAAAGTCTAAATTTATTTTCTTATCTTACTGAACACTGTGTTTAATTTGGAATGTATCTCCTGCTAAAGTGACTCTATAGGCAGCCAGACCACTTCATCTAAATTAAGTGTTCTGGGTACAGTCAAAAAGTTTAACCCTGCGACTGAAACCATTGTCATTCTGCAGGAATGACAACGTTTACATTGCAATGGTAAGATTCCTCTAGTGCCTGTATTCTAAACTCGGATATTTCAATCAAACAGGGAAACATAGTATTGGCTGAGATCATCTACAGTGACCAAGCACCAGGGCAGAGACTGGAGTGGAGGAGGCTTTTTTAAACCCTCACATTGCGAGGAGGGCAAAGAATTCAACAGTGAGACTGCAGAGACATCATCTATACATCAATGTCAGGGAGGATGGGCTCGGGGGGGTGGTGGGGGAGGAGGGGGAGACTGTGCCACCATTGATCGCCATGTTTTCCCTGGGTGGGGTAAACAAACCTCTAGTGCTTGTTACACTGACAGACACGAGATGGTGCTTCCCCTGTGAGAACTGAGCAAGACATTGCATAAGGACATGGAATATCCACTCAATCTTCTCATTAAGTCCACAGTGCTTCTCATTTGATTGGGCAAAATTTTCATCAAGCCCGATGACCTAAGCAGGGGCAAACCTAGTGGCAGAGAAGAGGCTGTCTTGGAGCTGCATTACAGGTACACAAAATGCATTGTGTAAGCCTTTTATGGAAGGCAGGAAATTGTATAGCTGGTTTGCTTGTAAGGTAGACCCGGCTTTATCATTTGAAATCTAGGTGTCCTCTGAGTACACAGACATAGTGCCTGATCTTGGGATTGGAATGTAAAGAAACAATGCAGGTTCAATAATAAACAGATAGTATCACTGTTTTTAGTAACCTGTATGAATAGGCAAATTATACGAACCAAATGTTCATGGCTGAAACACTGCAGCTATAAATACTAATAAATTAACAATAATGGGTTTGTCTTGCTCCTACAATCTACAGTTGTAAACATAATGCTAATGCATGGCATATAATCATGGCAGGTTTGCATTATACTTGTACAGTATCTTAAAATAATTTTTTATTATTGCTGTTGCTTTTGTAAGAAGCATCTTATCAGGACAGTCCTGCTTCACCAAGACTGACTTTGTTACCCTGACCATGTGAGCAATGCATGGAATTAATTATGAATTGAATTAATAAATAAACCATTTTGATGCCGAAAGCATCCATAAAGCCCAAAAAGTTTCAGATAGACATATTTAATGGAGTCACTTAGAACCCAATCTATAGGTACATCTCTATTATTTTTATTATTGTGATTTATAATGCGCCTAGATATTACGCAAAACTATACATTAGGTGAGCTAACAAACAAGTTGCAACAAGACAAATCGATTGTATAGGAATAGAAAATGGCTCAGGTCCAGCTTAAATTAGCTTTTACAGTCAAAAATACTCAAAACACTTGATTCCATAAGTAAGATTTTTACTCATGGCTTCTTCCTTCCTGATAATATTGTCACTTTTTTGTGCATAGTTAAGCACAGGAAATATGAGATTGAATGACTGTAACTAAAACTATTGTCCAAAACGTCTGAAGACACCAGTCTAAAATTTGGAGTGATTTGCTGCCATCTTGTGGGCAATTTCAATATATAATGGTGTATTGGACACTTAAGCTTCATTTTACAGCAATAATAACACATAACAAAACTATTAAATATTAATTAATCTCAATTTGCATCATGCAGACTTGGACTTCATGGCCTTTGATAACAAAGTAACTAATTTCTTCCATGTCACTTTAAAGGGAAACCATCATACTGGAAACCATTGAAAATCATCTCTCATTAACTATTGTCATCAATGTTATTCAGAAATTGTGGGTTGTTCCATATGATAAGTGTTAATTATGTTATATGTATAGATTTTTTCCTATGGAACAAATAAAAAAATAAGAATCTCAATTAAGGTTTGCTCCAATAACAATTACCACTTCATTGATTTGAAATTTGTAAATTTGTCTTGGGGGCTAGTGGCACCCCTAGCACACTTGGCACTGGCAGCCCAGAACTAAGTCTGCTCTGGGCTGCTGATGTCAATTCTGTGCATATTATGTGTCTGTCATAAGCATGCACTGCACGCTGACAACATACGTAGAAATCTTCTCCCTTGCAGGCAGAGCACTTGCAAGGGGAAGATTGCTTCCCCTTCCTTCCTCTGTGTGCTCCCTCCTGCCCCTTCTGTTGCCCTCAGTATTTTTTTCTAAACTTTCCCTCCCCTCCAGGCCTTGAGCACGCGCTTGCTCTCTGAGCCGTCAAAACACACCAGTATCAGGCTACTCTATGAGAAGCCCCATGCTGGATTCCAGGTAAGTAAAATCTTTTATTTGCAGGTTGGAGGGCAAGAAGAGGACGGTGTAAAATGCCCCAATAGAGCATTTTACACCGGAAAGGTTTCCCATCCAAAAGGGTTGAAGTAACCCTTTATGCTTCATGTTTAATATGTATTTGTTGATGTATATATACACATACATAGATACTAAAAGTGTGCACTTTATGCTCTCTCTGCTATATAAAAATGTTTCACTAGATGGCAGTAAATTCCACCAAATAATGCAATTTCCGTATATAGTTTGGATATAGTTTCTTTTCATTTTGGTGAGCTCTTAATTCATGAGAATAAAAATTAAAGGATCACTATTGGGTCAGAAACACAAACATGTATTCCTGACCCTATAGTGTTAACACCACCATCAAAAGCGAGGAGTTACTCCTGCAGCTACTACAAATGTTTTTTTGTGTTAAAAGAAAAAGCAACCAATAATTGCCAATGACCGGTTATCACACACACTAAATTTGCTTTTAAAAAAAAGTATATGCAAGAAAAATGCATTTTCCAGTTCTAAGCTCTCTTAAATTAGAATTTCTGTTTTTCCACAGTTCTTTCCCTATTTTTTCAATGGTTAACCCCCATCTCTTCTGTGTGTTGATCTGAAAATTCTCTTAGCCTGTGATGTACATGAAGGACTTTTGAGATGCATTCGCTAGTTCCAGGTGCTCACTTCTCGTCTATGTTGTACTTTAAGGTTACATTTCTTTGTTTTTGTTTTTTTTATCTCCTTCTCCAGTGTTAATTCATACAATTTTGTTTTTTAGTTCCTTCCAAGTCACCCGCCCCCTGCCCACTCACCCACAGTTACAGAGACAACTTTGCAGAGCTTAACTTTAAGAAAGGCCAATACCATATCACAAATGTTGTGCCTCTAAAATTTTGATAATTCTAAGCACAATCAAGTGAAGAAATAGGTCAAATCTGGAGCACAACAAGCAAAAAAGGACACAATGAAAAGGTTTATTACCATGTTAGAGAACAAAAATGATACTCTTACAGGTAGAAACATACCAAGTGGGCATTACAGATTTTAACAGAATTTGAAAAAGACCAGTTTCCTTTTCAGTCGTCATCAAAGAGCATCAACGGTCTATTACATGGATAAAAATAAGTAAGCAAGCAGGACCAAAGTCCCACCATGTACGTGCAGTAAGAGCTTTGATGTAGAATATAATTATCAATAGCTGAAGAATATTTTCTTTTTTACCATCTGCATTAAAATAAATATGTCTCCAATATAACTGGACACAACAGAGGGGATTCAGAAACATTTTTCTAATAGAAAGGTTATATAGAGGAAAGAACAACACCAGCCCTCGAGTACAGCACAATCCAGGGCAGCCCAACACCTTGACTGTATAGAAGGACTAGTATTCACGGTTTGTCAAAAAGGTTATTTATATACCACGTAAGGCAAAATTTAATTTCCTTAAGAATATTTATGGAGACTTCATTTGTATTAATACTATTTTATTTTCATTTTTATTTTATTTTTTTACAAACCCAGAAATTCTGGTCCTTCTAGTACCAGTGTTCTTATAGGAAAGTGAAATGTTGTTTCCATGGTAATTACACCACTTTTGTTTTCCAATTTCTATTAGCAACACTTATATAAATCTCCCCTTATGTTGCCCGCAGACGCTCAAAAATACATCTTTTCAAATAAAACGTGGTCCTGCAGCCAGCTCACTTTTTTGGCAAATAGCCCTGTGTCCATATTTATTGAGAAGCAAAATAAGCTTTCAACTCCCCCTTACTTGATCTTAGAAGGTCAAATTCCCTGTCCAGTAATTCTTCTTCAGTTAACTTGGAAAAATTGTCATCTCCAAAGGGGTTCCAACCTGACATGTCTGGAGGATTGCTATTCTGCTTTGAAATGTTGGAACCGGTCTCTGTGTCTGGAACACGCTGAGATCTAAAGAGTTGCAATATAAAAACATATAGATTATTACTAGTGCAATTTTCAAGGTTCAAAAGATTATGAAAAGGAGATCAAAATATCAAAGCTCAAACATACTTTAAAGGAACAGTGCTGCTGCCTTTACATAATTTTCCAATAAAATATAAAATCAAACAATATATTACTACTAATAATAAATAATTTACAACACTTTCCTATAGTTCTTTAATGATTTATATTACAATAGTCAAAGTTAGCAAGTACATTTAAAACATATACATAGTTGTTAAATATCATATGAACAACTAATAAGTACAATGTATTTCATTTGTTTTCCATCAAGGTGTTTAATTCACAAAGATGTAGAGGTTAATGAAAGGGACCCTGTAGTCACCAAAACAACTTTATCTTAATGAAGCAGTTTTGGTGTGTAGATAATGTTGCTGCAGTTTCATTGCTCAATTCTCTGCCATTTTGGAGTTAAATCCCTTTGTTTATGCTGCCCTAGTCACACCTCCCTGCATGTGACTTAGAGAGCCTTCCAACACTTCCTGCAAAGAGTCATCTACTGTTTACACTTCCTGTATTGAAAATACTGTTTAATTTAGAATTTTTTTTAATCTCCTGCTCTGTTAATAATTGAAAGTGGAACCATTTCTTTTCATGCAGGCTATATAAGTCACAGTCAGTGGCTATGGCTGCATAAACAGAAACAAAAGTGATTTAACTCCTAAATGGTGGAGAGTTGAGCCGTGAGACTTCAGGGGCATGATCTATACACCAAAACTGCTTCATTAAGCTAAGGTTGTTTTGATGACTATAGTGTCCCTTTAAGGGCTAATAATCACACAGTTTAGAAAGAGTGGAAAGGGGAATGGTGTATAAATGCACCTCATGTGATACAGATACATAGTAACATAGGCAGAAAAAAAGAGATATACGTCCATCAAGTTCAGCCTGTCTCACATCTGTTGTTGCTGTTGATCCAAAAGAAGACCAAAAAAAAAAAACTGTTTAAGAGCTTTCCAATTTTGCAAGAAACTAGTAAACAAAATTCCTTCTTGACCGCAGAATGGCAGTCAGATCTCTTCTTGGATCAAGAAGCTGCTTCACCACAAATTGAAAATTATATCCCTTGGGAAAATGCCCACTCTACCACTCTCCACAGAATTTTTGTTGCTGGTACCCTTGCAGAACAGTCACCAGTGGTAAAGACCAACAAACATAAGGATTACCCAAAATAGCAACCACTAAAAATGATCAATAAACAGATTATGTGAAAAATAAGCGTGTCATATTGTAGTTGAGGAAAATTTGCGTGAATAAAAATACTCCAACCAACACCACTATGTATCTCAATAAAGAGGCTACAGTAAATTTTTTAAGATAAATCATCTGTGGGCAGAGATGTGGAAGTGAGAAGCTTTATTTACAGATAGAGAATTAAATTTCCTTATATACACTGAGGGAAAAAGTGTTTGATCCACTGCTGATTTTGAACATTTGCCCACTGACAAAGAAATGATCAGTCTATAAATTTTAATGGTAGGTGTATTTTAACAGTGAGAGACAGAATAACAAAAGAGAAAAAATACAGAAAAACTCATGTCAAAAAAGTTATAAATTTATTTGCATGTCAATGAGTGAAATAAATATTTGACCCCTTCGACTTAGTACTTGGTGGCAAAACCCTTGTTGGCAATCACAGAGGTCAGATGTTTCTTGTAGTTGGCCACCAGGTTTGCACACATCTCAGGAGGGATTTTGTCCCACTCCTCTTTGCAGATCCTCTCCAAGTCATTAAGGATTCAAAGCTGACATTTGGCAACTCGAACCTTCAGCTCCCTCCACAGATTTTCTATGGGATTACGGTCTGGACACTGGCTAGGCCACTCCAGGACCTTAAAGTGCTTCTTCTTGAGCCACTCCTTTATTGCCTTGGATGTGTGTTTTGGGTCATTGTCTTGCTGTAATACTCATCTGCAACCCATTTTCAATGCCCTAGCTGTGGGAAGGAGGTTCTCACCCAAGATTTGATGGTACATGGCCCCATCCATTGTCCCTTTGATGCAGTGCAGTTGTTCTGTCCCCTTAACAGAAAAACACCCCAAAAGCATAATGTTTCCACCTCCATGTTAGACGGTGGGGATGGTGTTCTTGGGAGTCATAGGCAGCATTCCTCCTCCTCCACACATCTGAGCAACACACTTTCACCCAGTTATCCTCTGAATCATTCAGATGTTCATTGTCAAACTTCAGACGGGACTGTACATGTGCTTTCTTGAGCAGGGGGTACTTGCGGGCGCTGCAGGATTTCAGTCCTTCATGGTGTAGTGTGTTATCAATTGTTTTCTTGGTGACTATGGTCCCAGCTACCTTGAGATCATTAATATGATCCTCCTGTGTAGTTCTGGGCTGATTCCTCATGATCATTGAAACTCCATGAGGTGAGATCTTGCATGGAGCACCAGACCGAGAGAGACTGACAGTTATTTTGTGTTTCTTCCATTTGCGAATAATCACACCAACTGTTGTCACCTTCTCACCAAGCTGCTTGGCGATGGTCTTGTATCCCATTCCAGCCTTGTGAAGGTCTATAACCTTGTCCCTGACATCCTTGGACAGCTCTTTGGTCCTGGCCATCGTGAAGAGTTTGGAATCTGATTGATTGATTGCTTCTGTGGCTAGGTGTCTTTTATACAGGTAACAAACGAAGATTAGGAGCACTCACTTTAAAAGAGTGCTCCTAATCTCAGCTCGTTACCTGTATAAAAGACACCTGGGAGCCAAAAATCATGCTGATTGACAGGGAATCAAATACTTATTCCACTCATTGACATGCAAATCTATTCATAACTTTTTTAACATGTGTTTTTCTGGATTTTTTTTTTCTTCTGTCTTTCACTGTTAAAATACACCTACCATTACAATTATAGACTGATCAATTCTTTGTCAGAGGACAAAAGTGTAAAATCAGCAGGGGATCAAATACTTTTTTCCCTCACTGTATACTTACCAGACAAGCTACTCTGATTTACACTCCCATCACCCCTAGTACTGAACAGGCATCATTTACTAATGTTACTTTGTACCATGGGCACTGAAGAATAAAGTCTAAAGTGCACTTTGTAACAATTTTTTTGCCTACATTTCTCACATCCGCTACATGTAGTCTCCCTTACTTTAGTCCATCACAAATACTGAATGTTCTGTGATTTACTTACCAGTTGGGAGGTTTACTCTTTTTTGGGTTTCCCCCCATTCCTTCTTTTTTTAAAACCTTGAAAATTATCTATAACCTGTGTTAAATTTTTCCAGACGTGTATCTGCGTTATTTAAGTTTTCTTGAGGCTTATGTAATTCAGATCTTGGTACTATGTCATCATCAATATCATAAATATTACATAAATATATCTTGTAATTCTATTAATCTTACTAATCACTCCCACCCGATCGTCCGGGTCGTCATGTTTTGTCAAGCATAGGGAAAACTCTAAGACAAAATAGTTTACTCGTTATCTTAATCCTATTGACCTCATTGGAATTTTAGTAAAATTCTAAAACAGTTATTGTATTTCATAAAGATTTTAACTTTATGAAATACTTATTGGGGTGGGTGGTGACATAGCTGCTTTAAAACATATTTTTGGGTAGGAGTAACCCTGGGAAGGGGGAGGTCCCCTTTTATATAGGGCATGAGATATTAGGACAATATAGGAAGTTTATATTCATACACAAAGGCACTTGCATGAAAACTTACCTGTTGGCATTAGTTGTGCTTTGCACAGGTCTCACAGAATCAGCTTGGGTAACTGCATAGGAAGCTAAGGCAGGTGTGAATTCTTGAGGGGAACTTAGATATGGTGGAGGATTGGCCTGTTGCTGAAGGATAACTTGTTGCTGTTGCTGTATAGGGACTTGTTGGTATTGGTAAACCTGTTAAATAAATCAAATGTGAGAAAGAGTGCGCAGCTGCACAACCTGAGCGTTGAAACACAATTCATAGTATTACAGGCTCAAAAAGCCAAGTTAAGCCTTTCACACATCTCTATTGATCTATTTCACTGAGGATGCAAAAGTTGACACAAAGATAATGTTTGAAGCAATTTCCAATTTTCACACAAAATGGTAAAAAAAAATGTATTGACGCCAAAATGCTAATCAGATTTCAGGTATTCCAACTTGGATCAACAAGCTGTTGTATCATATAATGATATATGGATAGGGTCTTGTAAAGCTAGGAGACAGCCAGCACAGGTTAGTTGGAACATGATGAACATGTAGGTCATTCACAGCTCTTGTATGGGCAGAGAGAAGCAAGTTACATAAAAGAGGGAATGATTTACATTTACAAGCTGTAGATGCCACCATTTTAATTCAGCTTATTCTGACTAACCTCAATCTGTACTGGAACATCCTAGTTTAACAGTAAACATCTCCCTTTAGCCTTCATGCTAATTCACCACCCTTAAGTCTAGCCTTACATAAAGCGTAACCCCATCCCTAACACACAAACTGCAGCCTAAATATATTATTACAAAGGGCACTGCAGGTACCACAACAGCTTAATCGAAATTACATTGTTCTGGTGCGAGGAGGTCTCCGGGGCCAGCTTACCTGCTCTCAGCCTATCAGTGGCTCCTAGTCTGAGGCTGCTTGATTCAAGCTATATATAGCACATACTGACCTGGATCATCACATGCAATTTCTTTAACTCTTGACTTCAAATTAGCTTTAATATAAAGACATGACTCACCCCTTTTTCTATTTTTCCTATTCTTCCTAAATAATGTATATCCATTTAAATAATAGTTCGATCAAGTGTTTCATCCAACCAAGTCTCAACAATCTCAATTATGTCATACTGCTCCTGTATGCCAATATCACAAGCTTCCCAGTTTTCTTACACAAGCTCCTTAAAAGTTACCGTTTGTTTATTGAACTTTTTTTTAAACAACATATATTTAATATCTACTTGCTCTGTCTGCTAATCTTACCACTCCTACCATCTCCACCCACCTGGACTTCAGCTGAATTCCATCCCCTTTCTATACTATCTACCACATTTATCCTTCTTTGACCCTCACTCCGCCCACTCCTAGTTTAAAGCCTCCTCCAACCTTCTAGCCGTCCTCTCCCCAGCACAAAAGACCCTCTTTTATTTAGATACTATTCATCTGGGCAGAGCTGGATTCAAGACTTTGGGGTTAATACGCTCGTTGGTAGTTTGACTCCATGAGGTAAGCCAGCACCTGGTTACCTCCTCTCACTCAAAACATTTCATTCCAATGAAACTGGAGTGGTCCTGTAATATACACAGTACATAACTGTAAAGTGTGCATTTTTAGAAATCAGGTCTTGTGGTTTATTATGATGTCTCCCGAACCCTTTGAAGACCTTTTTCTCTCCAAAATACACGATAAATTGTTATTTATATTCTCTATCTCTCTGTATTTTACATATCAGATATATATGCACAAAACAAATACGTAGCTGAAAGTTCTGAAGGTGAAGCGGTAAAAAAATAATCTGTGGAAAATTGAAAATAATATTGTAATTAGATAAATAGTAATAGGTGAAAACTCTGTACAAAGATTGGCTAATATATAAACCTATTCCATGCACGGCAAGAGGAATAAAAAGAAAAGAAATGGGGGGGGGGGAGGAGAAGGATAAGAAGGTATTGATAGAATTAAAAGCTGGAGAGATCACACTGAATAGTTCAGTCATGTATCTGCCGATATGGTAGAGGTATATATATAACCAAAGTCAGTAATACTCAATGTGTTCACAGCCTCATAGAGGTGTGATCACATATATCTAGCTACACTTAGCATTGAGTGACATTACTGACAGTTTTTGGCTGGCATTTACTCTAATATATATACCTCTACCATATCGGCAGATACTGTGGTGAACTCTTATCTGCAGATATACTGTGATACATTTTTCATGCTAGCAACCTGTGTGTTCACAGCCTCATAGAGGTGTGATCACATATATCTAGCCACACGTACTAGGATTCTGTATGCAGGAGCATTCTAACACGCTACCTTATTTATTTATTTATCTTTTCCACTTTTTGTAATTGGAATTCTTTTACCTTCCTCTCCACCCCCCCATTTCTTTTCTTTTTATTCCTCTTGCGCAGACGTGCGCTAGGAATAGGTTTATATATTATCACCCAATCAGAGTTTATTTTGTATATATTACTATTATTACTATTTCTGGGTTTCATTCCTATTAAAATCAGAGTCTAACTTATATATATATATATTCAGATCTCTGTGTTATTCTTAGATTTTAGTATTATTATTATTTTTCAATTATTTTCAATAAATTTGCTTTTTTATTTTTTGGACCTTGTGGTCCCTTTTAGATGAGCCTGTATTCCACACATTTAGTGTAATAGTTTCAGGCCTCGACTAGTCCTCCTTGAAGGTACACACTTCGTTTGTTTTGTATTCATTTCTACTAGGGGTTATCCCCCTTTCACTGTGTACCTTGGCTGTCTTCCAAAAACGTTTCTTGGTTACACCTTCATAACACAATAAAACTCACACTTAAGATAACATGCCAGGTTAAACACATGCAAGGGTTATTCAAAGTGATTTTCAAATTCAAGGTAAAATAATATAGCCAAACTGGAAATTTTCTAAATCAGCTATGCTTCCAGTTCAGCTACTTAGACCATAACTATTAAATTCAGTTTGAATCTTAAGTTAAAGGACCACTATAGGCACCCAGACCACTTCAGCTCAATGAAGTGGTCTGGGTGCCAGGTCCATCTAGGATTAACCCTTTCTGCTGTAAACTGCTATGTTTACCTATGGGTTAATCCAGCCTCTAGTGGTTGTCTCATTGACAGCCGCTAGAGGCGCTTCCACACTTCTCACTGTCATTTTCACAGTGAGAAGACTCCAGCGTCCATACGAAAGCATTGAGAATGCTTTCCTATGGACTAGCTGAATGCGCGCGCGGCTTTTGCTGCGCATGTGCATTCAGCCGATGACGGGGAAAGGAGGCGGAGAGTCCCCACGGCTGAGGGAGCCAGGCGGTGGAGAAAAGGTATATGTTTAACCCCTTCCTCACCCTAGAGCCCGGCGGGAGGGGGACCCTATGGATGGGGGGGAACCTGGAGACCCTATAGTGCCATGAAAACGAGTATGTTTTCCTGGCACTATAGTGGTGTTTTAAGAGAAAAACCGTATCGGAAGCCAAAAATATTATACAAAAAGCTGTTTTGACAAAAAGAAAAAAATAATCTTCAATTCTTCCCCTATACAGTAAGATTTATTATTTTGCCCAACATGGAACACCAATAAAAAAACTAAATATGGATCCAACATTTAGAGAAATTAATAAATTAAAACATCTTCATGCAAAACAGGCTTACCATAGTTGGACATTCAGGTGCAGGATGCTGTTGTTCGTAAATGGGGTGCATATAAAATCGTTGCTGAAACATAATAACACTATTAGTCTACTTTCTGCACATCACGTAGTATTTGTATTACATATAAATATAGGTTAAAAAAAGACACAGGTCCATCACCTTCTACACATTCACTAATTCACATGTACACCGCTTCTTGGCTGCTCAATTCTGCTGGTGACTTCCACTCATACCCTCATACTCTTGAGGAAAGCTCCATTCTTTAGGACCAGCCTTCCTCCCTCCATCAGACTCTCCTATAGTCTTCAGTTTTGTTAAGCAGTCTCTTAACACCCATGTATTCTAAATAACCTATTGCCTCCCAGGTTAACAATCATTCCCCAGGCCTATATCCTGCTCTCTGAACTTAAAGGAACACTATAGTCACCTAAATTACTTTAGCTAACTTAAGCAGTTTTAGTGTATAGATCATTCCCCTGCAATTTCACTGCTCAATTCATTGTCATTTAGGAGTTAAATCACTTTGTTTCTGTTTATGCAGCCATAGCCACACCTCCCCTGGCTATGATTGACAGAGCCTGCATGAAAAAAAAAACTGGTTTCACTTTCAAACAGATGTAATTTACCTTACATAATTGTATCTCAATCTCTAAATTGAACTTTAATCACATACAGGAGGCTCTTGCAGGGTCTAGCAAGCTATTAACATAGCAGGAGATAAGAAAATCTTAATTAAATAGAACTTGCAATAAAGAAAGCCTAAATAGGGCTCTCTTTACAGGAAGTGTTTATGGAAGGCTGTGCAAGTCACATGCAGGGAGGTGTGACTAGGGTTCATAGTGAGTTAACTCCTAAATGGCAGAGGATTGAGCAGTGAGGCTGCAGGGGCATGTTCTATACACCAAAACTGCTTCATTAAGCTAAAGTTGTTCAAGTGACTATAGTGCCCCTTTAATTAATGGGTCCATTCCCCACTTCACTCTAATCTTTTCCGATTCTGCTGTTTTGGTTTCTTTACAGATGTTGCCCTCCCTATTTCTATAGATTGTCTTCACCTAAAATTTATAATAGTTTGTCTCATTTGTTGTTAAATGTCCCCCTTTATAACATTGTAAAGCACTGCAGAATAAGTTGGCACTATATAGCTGCTAATAATAATAATAATAACTAGAAAGGCTACAATTTCTGGGGAAATTGTGTGAAGTGTTCTAGTAACTGGGTGGAGTGGCTTGAGTAACTCTTGTGTGGTTGGAGTGGCTGGAGTAACTGTGGAGAGGTTGGACTGGGAAGAGTAACTGTGTGGAGTGTTTGGAGTGAGTAAAGATAGTAAACATTACACTAACCAATTGATTGATCAAATTTAAAAAGTGCACATGGCAAGCTTGATTGAGTGAGAAATGCATTTCAACTTTTATTTATGTAGCACATTTAATTGCAACATTGTTGCCCAAAGTGCTTTACAATTACATTAAAACATACATTTATAAAAACATTAGCAGGTGTACAAAAGGCCCTGTCTATGACATCACTTGCTGCTCGAGCTTGGCACAGGTCAGAATATTTTGGCGGTTGCCATCTTCAAACGGTCGTATTTTAAAAACTATAAATCCTACAGCGAAGAGCTTTATATTGTGAGAATCACACGACCTAGACCTACATTTTGATGCATAGTATGTCTCTGAAGTATTAAAAATGAAGGCACAGTCGCAGTTTAGAAATTGCACTTCAAATTTGAGCTTTGTAGAGTGAAGTTTCAATGAATGTCAATGGACGGCGTTAGTTGCAAACAAATGATTATATTGTGAAAACTATCAGGACTATGGCTTAGCCGTTGACATGTTTAGTGGCAGCAGGGATAGCTGAACGTTTGGATATAAGATTTGAGTAGGTGGGCCTTAAAATAAGGGAGTGGTGTGTCAGGGTATTTATATCGGCAGACATCTTGTGCTATGATAGAAATTAAAAGTGTATATTCTGAGTCACTCTGAACAGACCAGACTCCATTTTGTTATTTTCAGGTTAACAAAGAGACACGAAATTTCTATCCTTTCTGTAAAACTAACCACTTTCCCAGAGCTAAAGGAATGCATAGTATATACAAACGAAGTGATAAGGAGAACGGGGGTTGGATAGACTGTCTAAAATGCTAATGGAATAGATCAATTCTAAACCCAGACATTTGTGACAGAGAAGATTAAATAATAAAATTTTACTTTCTATATGTACAAGGTCCCATTGTAAGTTACGGGTCAAAACTCAGAATTTGCCAGACACATAGTCTGGACAAAACTTAAAGAAACTGTTTGATCTGACAGAAAATGTAAGTTATGGCCACTATAAAGATAAAGCCAAAATGACGTCAAAATAGCCACCAGGAAAAGTTAACTCTTTCCTGGATAGGTATGTTTAGTGGGACAAGACTGCCCTCTATACACCAAATACCTAAATTGCGATCCCTAGGTAAGCACACCTCTAGTGCTTCTATTGGGTTATCAACTGATGACGTACAGAGAGTCTGGCCCTTTAAAAGTTAAGACAAAGAGGGGGAAGAGAGATGAGGAATGCAAGGGTATGCAAAGAAAGCAAAGAAGTGAGCAGTGGGGAGCAATGACACTCTAGGACACTCAGAAATTCCTACACACCTCCATGCAGAGAGACATCCAAACAAGTTCCTGAGACTATGTACCAATCGGATGAAATATCTACTCAACTGGTAATTATACTGGTTTCATTTAATTAATTAAATTAATTAAAATTTACTAATAGCATGATATATGACTGGATAAATCACGGTCAGATTTCCATATTTAGAAATCTTAGTTAACTAAAGAATATATAGTTATAAACATTCCATTCTGCAGGTGGAATAAAGAATAATTATATATTAATGTGATAGTATCACATGTTAGCATACCGCTGTTTTTATCCAGGTGTATTGATTTGCTCTAATATAAGATAAGATATCTGTTTAGGCAAATTAAAAACAAACTCTGCTTATATAACATGGTAGATTCTCTTATTGGATGGTTCCAGGAAATGACTAATGAACTTGTTTAAATGTTATTTTATTTAAAATTACATAAGAATAGATCTTAATTACCTAGGAAATCTAGCCAGCATTGAAAGGGTTATTCAGTGATCTAACTGTTAGCCAGGGTTTTATGGCCCTTCGCTGTGAAAAGCTTCACTTTCAGTCTGTGTTAAGGATACCTCATAAATCGTGTAAGTCTTGACAGAAAATGCGGTTTAGCCATTGAAACGTGTATAGCCATTCCTTTGTATTGCATATCATTTTATACTGGATATTCATTGATTATTGTCACGCATGTTACATAATATTATTTGTTAATTATTGGTTATTATGAATAAATAAATTTTTATAACATTGTGATATTATTTATATGAAATACATTCCACTTAACACGATAACGATCTTTGGGATCTGAGAATTGAATTAGTGGGCAATTCTCACTGTTTACTATTAATATCCCATAAATATTCCCACATATTGGAGGCACTGCTGAGATCGTTTAAGATGAAATTATATTTCATATATAATAATATTGGTGTAATTCATGCAATTTAATCTTGATATAGAAAAGAGTTTTGTATTGAGATTAAATCAATAAAATAAAAATAAAAATGGCCAGTGGCAGTGATAAATCTGTAATAGATAATACTGAAATAATTGAAGACCTAAGAAAAAATGCTCTAGTTCATATTCATAAACATATGAAAAATGATGCAACCTATGAGGTTTGGTTGAAAAGCATAGAATGGGGAAGCTAAACACACCATTCTAACTGATGAACACATCATCATATATCTTAAAGAAATTGCTGAACAAAAGAACATAGAAAGGAAAATGGCGTACATAATACACTCTTGGCCTTTCTTTATGACAGCACTTCTTAAGGTGTGTGATGAAAACAAGTCACTGAATGCCAAATTGGACACGTACAGTGACGATCTGGGCATTCAAAATGGGAAATCAGAAGATTTACTTGCTGAGCATAAAACTCGTCAGGCTGATCATGAAAAAGAAATGAAAGCTTTGACGGATAAATATGCACAGGAAATAAATCAGCTTAAAATGCAATTGGATGAGTATGAAAAGGAGAGTCAGAAATTAGACAGTGAGGTTAATAGTCATCATTCTGTGCCAAAAAGTTGCACAAAAATGCAAGAAAAGACTATCTATAAATCCCCTCCTTATTATGATTTTCCCACACCAGACCAGGTTTTCATAAAACAGTCTGTAAGTAAAGATGTGAGTAATTCTAAAAAATCACCTGTGGAACAAGATTCCCCATCTCATGACATTGCCAAGCCATCTTGGCAATCTTGGGCAGAACAGTTTGAAAAAGCTGTCTTGGCCAAACTTGAGAGGGAGAATCAGATTCAAGGTGATAGGAATGAAAACAGACATGGTTCTGTACACTGGCAGAACTCTGATGCAGATCAGAATTGTGACAGTGAACGAGAAGCTCAGAGTGATGGGAGTGAAAGTGATTGCACTGTCCACTCTGAAGGCCATGTAACTGATATGCCATCTGCACTGTTGTACGGGTCTAATTCCTCTTCAGCAGACAGATCGCATAGACGTTTACCCAAACACAGAAACAGAGGTCGTAAATCAACGATGCCTGTTTATGAGACACCAAAGGTTATTAAATTCCTTAAAGAGACTGTCCCACAATTTTCTAGAGGTTCAGGAAACATATCTGAACATCTGGAAAATTATGATAGAGCAATGAATTCATTGGGCATGTATGATGACATTCATAAGAAATGGTTCATTACATGGACCTTTGATTCAATGTGTCGTGTTTATCTAGAAAGTCTTCAAGCTATACAGTTAATGTCCTGGTCCAAGATGAAATATGAAATAATCATGGAATATGGTAAGTATAAAACCATTGCTTCTGCAAAGAAGGCGCTTTATAATTTAAAGTGCCGTCCAGATCATAGCCCCAGAGAATTTTTAATAATTCTTAAAAATGCAAACTCTGTGGCCCAAAGAAAACCCAGGTATGAAAGCACAGACTTCAAAGATCTGTATTTTCATGCCATGCCGGTAAACATACAAATGAATCTCGCAAGAGATTACGATTGTAAGTTACCATTAGAATGGCTAGTCGGTCAGTGCATGAAATTGTATACTATACACCATGCACATGACGAAAATCAGCCAAAGATTAAGAAACCTGGTGATAAAATGGTGTCAGAGACTAAAATTCAGTTAGGTTTAGAAACCCAACAGATAAAGAGGACCTATTCTGAGGTTTTGAAATCTCCAAAACCTCAGAAACAGGAAAATGCCAGAAGCAATTCTGTAAATTCCTCTGAAAATAACTCTGAAAAATCCAATGCCAATGGGAATAAACGCCCCTGGGTTAAAAAGAACCAAGGCAATTCCCAATGGAGAAGGAATCCTCAGGGAAATAGGAGATATGGAAACAGAAACAACCAATCTGCTTCCAATAACTCCCAACAGTCTCAGCCATCCCAACTAAATTCTAATGGGCAAAGACAAAACGGCAATGGGGGAAATAATTTGCGTCGTCAGGTTGGTCAACTGACAGACCAGATGGGCAAATTAATGGAGGAAATGACAAAGAATAATAATAATATATATGTGAGATAACATTAAGTGGTCTTGCTATGCAAGAACACTTAATAATAATATATATGTGAGATAACAATAAGTGATCTTGCTATGCAAGAACACTTAACTAGAAAAGCTACAATTTCTGGGGAAATTGTGTGAAGTGTTCTTGCCTCCACCAGTAGTCTACAACTGGACTGGGCAGAGTAACTTATCATTTATATAGCACATTTAATTGCAACGTTGTTGCACAGTTACATTAAACCATACATTTATAAAAACATTAGCAGATGTTCAAAAGGCCCTGTCTATGACATCACTTGCTGCTGCAGCCTGGCACAGGTCAGAGTATTTTGGCGGTTGCCATCTTCAAACGGTCGTATTTTAAAAACTATAAATCCTACAGCGAAGAGCTTTGTGTAGGTGGGCCTGAAAATAAGGGAGTGGTGGCAGTTTAGAAATCATGTCCTGATTTTTCAGCTTTTGCCAGCTCCCACTCTAGCTTTGCCATTCATTCCTATGGGACAAATTTCGCCACAAGAACGACGATATTCCGTGAACCATTCGGCGAAACGCTCCACAAAGTAATAGCAATCCGATCGGGAACAATCTGCACGTTTTGGTAAATTTTTGTCTATGTAGTGTAAAAACTGTTGGAAGAGTTAGGGTGGCAAATTTGGCTATAATAAGAATAAGAATATATATGTGAGATAACATTAAGTGGTCTTGCTATGCAAGAACACTTAATACTAGAGAAGCTACAATTTCTGGGGAAATTGTGTGAAGTGTTCTTGCCTCCACCAGTAGTCTACACCTGGAGTGGGCGGAGTAAGTGTTATCATTTATATAGCACATTTAATTGCAACGTTGTTGCACAGTTACATTAAACCATACATTTATAAAAACATTAGCAGGTGTTCAAAAGGCCCTGTCTATGACATCACGTGCTGCTGCAGCTTGACACAGGTCAGAGTATTTTGGCGGTTGCCATCTTCAAATGGTCGTATCTTAAAAACTATAACTCCTACAGTGAAGAGCTTTATATTGTGAGAATCACAAGACCCAGACCTACATTTTGATGCATAGTATGTCTCTGAAGTATTAAAATTGAAGGCACAGTCGCAGTTTAGAAATTGCACTTCAAATTTGAGCTTTGCAAAGTGAAGTTTCAATGAAAGTCAATGGACGGCATTAGTTGCAAACAAATGTTTATATTGTGAAAACTATCAGGACTATGGCTTAGCCATTGACATGTTTAGTGGCAGCAGGGATAGCTGAACGTTTTGATATAAGATTTGTGGAGGTGGGCCTGAAAATGAGGGAGTGGTGGCAGTTTAGAAATCATGTCCTGATTTTTCAGCTTTTGCCAGCTCCCACTCTAGCTTTGCCATTCATTCCTATGGGACAAATTTCGCCACAAGAACGACGATATTCCGTGAACCATTCGGCGAAACGTTCCACAAAGTAATAGCAATCCGATCGGGAACAATCTGCACGTTTTGGTAAATTTTTGTCTATGTAGTGTAAAAACTGTGGGAGGAGTTAGGGTGGCAAATTTTGCTATAATAAGAATAATAATAATAACTAGAAAAGTTACAATTTCTGGGGAAATTGTGTGAAGTGTTCTTGCCTCCACCTGTAGTCTACAACTGGAGTGGGCGGAGTAACTTATCATTTACATAGCACATTTAATTGCAACGTTGTTGCACAGTTACATTAAACCATACATTTATAAAAACATTAGCAGGTGTTCAAAAGGCCCTGTCTATGACATCACTTGCTGCTGCAGCTTGACACAGGTCAGAGTATTTTGGTGGTTGCCATCTTCAAACGGTCGTATCTTAAAAACTATAAATCCTACAGTGAAGATGCATAGTATGTCTCTGAAGTATTAAAATTGAAGGCACAGTCGCAGTTTAGATATTGCACTTCAAATTTGAGCTTTGCAGAGTGAAGTTTCAATGAATGTCAATGGACGGCGTTGGTTGCAAACAAATGGTCATATTGTGAAAACTATCAGGACTATGGCTTAGCCGTTGACATGTTTAGTGGCAGCAGGGATAGCTGAACGTTTTGATATAAGATTTGTGTAGGTGGGCCTGAAAATAAGGGAGTGGTGGCAGTTTAGAAATCATGTCCTGATTTTTCAGCTTTTGCCAGCTCCCACTCTAGCTTTGCCATTCATTCCTATGGGACAAATTTCGCCACAAGAACGACGATATTCCGTGAACCATTCGGCGAAACGTTCCACAAAGTAATAGCAATCCGATCGGGAACAATCTGCACGTTTTGGTAAATTTTGGTCTATGTAGTGTAAAAACTGTGAGAGGAGTTAGGGTGGCAAATTTGGCTATAATAAGAATAATATATATGTGAGATAACAATAAGTGGTCTTGCTATGCAAGAACACTTAATAATAATAATATATATGTGAGATAACATTAAGTGGTCTTGCTATGCAAGAACACTTAAGAATAAGCATAAGAATAATATATATGTGAGATAACATTAAGTGGTCTTGCTATGCAAGAACACGTAATAATAATATATAGGTGAGATAACATTAAGTGGTCTTGCTATGTAACACTTAATAATAATTGGGGAGGGGGGGATTTGTCCTGATGGCCATGTGAGCAGAGATGTAAAGCTGCAGCTCTGACCAAACAGTAAGCCCAATCTATGACATCCACCTCAAAAACTACAAAATAGGCGACAAGAAGCAGACTCTTATGCTACCAAAGATCTTAACAACCCTTGTTGGTCAAGATTTCAACCACTGAGCAAATATTTCAATGGCAAACACAACAGAGAACCTGACACCTCCAGAGCTAACATGGCATCTCATGGACCATTGCCTACAACCTCACAAGTGAGTCTCTTGGCACAAGAATCCTCTGTGATACAAGAGACAGAAATAAGACAGCTTCCAAACAAACTCTCTTTCAGGGAATACATTGCACTGATGCTTACCAACCTAGACAATACCATCAAGGCTAATATAACTGAGCTGGGCACCAATTTGAAATCATTAGGATACTGCGTCCATAATCTCGAATCAACCACAGATGTGCCTGAAACTTACCAGTCGACACTCAGAACCCAGGTGGGTTCTACTAATTTACAACTTTCACTGCTACATAGATATCTGGAGGATATCGACAACAGAGGAAGGAGGTATAACATTGGCATGAGGGGCCTTCTTGAACCTACAGACTGCTAAAAAAAATACTATCCTTACTCTGACCACGCTGTTCAATACTGTTCAAAAACACTTTTATTAAATTTGACAGATTGCATAGAGCATTATGGCCAAGTAGTAGGCCTGGAGACTCTCCATGCGATATTATATGCAGCATCCATAACTTCCCTCTTAAGGAAGATATATTGAGAAAAGCTTGAGACTCACCTGCCCTGCGCTTCTCCAAATACGGTCAAGCTGTTCAAAGACCACTTCTGGTCCATGATTTTGGGGAGAAGGGCCTTATCACCTATCACCAGCCAGTTGAGGGAGAGACAAAATTCGCTAATGATGGGGCTTCCAATTTTCTCTGACATCCTTCCACAGCGGCGTTACAGTGAGGATTTCCACAACCGAAAACATCCATTACAGGGCTTTGACTTATGAGAGATGAACATCACTAATTGGTACAGTGACCTGAGGGACATACCAGTTCCACCACAACCTCAATGGAAGAGATGGCAACCAGCCTCTAAGAAGCTCAAAAACTGTCCAAGAGCCACAACACGGGCTGAAGAGGCTAACTATTCGGAATGGACCTCCAGGACCACAAGTACACGTCTTAACGCTTCTAAGGGAGTACAACTACTCTGTATGACTTTTAACCTTTAACTCATATTGCCTTAATTCAACTGTAGTTTATGTTATAACCAAGTTTTTCTGAATGTTACATCACTGACTACGCACATGTAGTCCCCTCTCATATGAAGGGAGCAACCTAGTCGGACTATGACAAAACATATATATTTAAAAAATTGTATTAAAATTATTGCTTATTATTACAAATAGATTTTTTCTGTGGGACAGGCCTAAATAAGCTTGTAAAAAACATCCACACTACATACAACTATATTTTGCCTGACCTCAATGTCCTATTATGCAACTTTTGATGTAACCGCCTTGATTTAAAAACCTAGACGTTCATACCCGACCCCCATAAGGGTCATGGTACACGCAAGGAACTGGATGTATATTTAAAGAATGTTCATGTTGTTCTTACTTAATCTCATTTACTACATTCTGTCCCCAAAAAAAATCGCCACTGTGGGTCGCTCCAGTTCTGCTGCCGGAACCCATTTGATCCACCTGAGCTCAGATTATGGCCCCGCTCCAAACCCCCAAGGAGTTGTTTCACAAATGTGTTATTCCCTGGGGCCAGTACATTTGCCTTGGAATGGCACAAATTTTATTATTTGATTCTCTGAATGAGAACATCTTTTCAAGAGGTCTTTCTGCCTCAGTTCCTCCATTTTTTAAAATTGGTTTCAGGTATATAGAATTTGCTTATCACTTAGTCTCATATGCTACACTTACTTTGGGATGGTGCTAAACTTTTGTCATAACAGCTAACATTGTATCCTTTAATGTCAGTGGGCTAAATATCCCACAGAGGAGCCTTCTTCTCTCAAAATGACAAACGAAGGCATTGTACTCAGGAGACTCATTTCTGCCAGGGAGCAGTTCCATCTCTGCGGTCGCAGATATCGGTTAGGATTTTTGTACGCACTATGAAGGAGGTAAAGCAGGAGGAGTTGCTATATTATTTGTATTACAAATTCCATTTATTGTACATGATCAATTAACTGACTCTTATGAGTGATTTCTTTATGTCAGGGGAACAATAAGCTCACAAATGTATACATTTGCAAATATGTATGCCCCTAACAACAAGCAAGGATATAAAAAAAATCCCTATCTATGCTGGTTTTGCACAGGGCATTCTTATTTTGGCTGTGATATTAATGTGCATTTCGATAGTGCACGTTAGTATTACATTTCCAACTGTATCCCACCAAATGTGAAGATCAATGACTCTTTACTAGACAATCCTGCAAATAAATTGCAAGTACAAGAAGCAATTTTGAATTATTTTCATTAAAACCTAGTCACAGACACTTCGTCTAAGGACGTGGGAAGCTCAAAAATGTGTGATCAGACCATATCTTACAATTATGTTCACTGATTAAGAACGATAGAGAGAAAACAATGACTTCTCTCAAATTTATGATTTTTTGCAACATAAGTCTGACTGAATAACTACACACATACACAACATACAGCAGCTTTGAGTCGAACTGTCCAGTATACTCAATCATAAAGCAAAACTGAACTTTCTCCTCATATAACACAACTTCTACACACAAGCCAATAGAAGTGATAAGCTATTACCAGGGCACTTAAAAAAATGCTACAAAAATCATATATTCTTAAAATTAATAGTAAGTAATAGCACAGAGCACATTCGCATAATTATGAAATAGTAAAAGAAATTGCCAGAATCAGCATTATTCCGTCACTTCTCTTTATAATCTTGCAGAGTTATAGACAACTATTTTTAAACAAATATATTGCTCAACATTTATTATCATCTGAATCATGAGACATTTTTGACAAACCCATCACTAATATAGACTTCCTAGACGCAGTGAAAACGGACCTAATGGATTTTCAAACAAATATTTTAACATTTTCTTCCCACAATTGGGCACACATTTGTTGAATGCTTTTAATTCAATATCCAGTGAGGCCTCCATTTAGTTCCTCCACGCTTGCAGCTGCTATCACACTTATCCCTAGAGCTAATAAAGACTACATTCTACATTCTATGCAGGAATTATAGACCTATCTCATTAAATAATAATGATGTCAAACGTTACTCCCGTCTACTAGCAATCCGCCTTAAACCACTATTACAGAGACTAGTCCACCCTGACTAAGCCAGGTTTGTTCCACTCCACGAAGCCAAGGCAACATCACAAAAGTAAGAAGTGCTATGTGTAACGCCATCACCAGATACTCTCCCACAGTACTAATTAGTATAGATTCCAAGAAGGATTTTGACAAGGTGGACTGGTCCCTACTCTTTGACACTTTACATGTGATGGGATTTGGATCAAGATAGGTAGAGTGGGCTAAAACATTATACTCTTGAATACAAGCATGGGTTAGGATAAAGGGTACTCTTTCTGACCCGATATACATTTCCTACGGTACAAGACAAAGATGCCCTCTCTCACCACTTAGAACCCCTTTTTAAATTCCATAGGAATTAACCCACACATTCCTGGAATCACAACCACCTCCTCTCAATTCAAGGCATCGGTTTATGCTGAAGATTTACTATCTCCATCACTGACCCACTGAATTCACTACTATATATAATGACTGCATTAAACTACTACTCTAAATTTGTTAACTTAATTGTTAATTATAAAAAAAAAAGCGAAATACTCCTCCTGACATTTCCTGAACATATGATACTACAACTAAAATTAAGGGGAGGATAAATATTATAAAAACAAGTGTATTGTCTCACTTGCTTTATATTTCCAAATGATCCCCATATATTTATATATAACACTAGATCCAGAGCACTCTCTCATCCACTAAACAGCAACTTCAAAGCTCACAGATTTTATTCGTTTTTTTTTTTTTTTTAAAAAGCACCTAACCTAGGCAAAAATAATGGAGGTTTAGTTAAAGTATATGATCATACATTGCATAAGCCTGCCACAACGTCAATGTACCTCATCTTTGGCAGGTACTACTCTAACAGCCTAATGTCTGCTCTTATGAGATTAACCCACTTACTTGTTGAAGAAAATCGATCTGGGGCTCTCTGCAGTACAGTGCAGTATAAGGCCATGGAATGAGGCACTTGTGAAATGAGAGGGGTGCAAAACCAAGGAGTTGGCCTAGACTCCAAATATATATATGAAACCAGGGGGCTGTACTCACCTGAACATGCATAAATGAGTGGTGCTGAGGCCAACATATTTTAGTTAACTGTCAAATTTGCCATTTCTAAAAAATGGAAATGTTTTGCATTGCTTATAAAAATGGACTGGGCCCCTCCACTGTGAAAATGATTCAGTAGACTATTAGAACTATTCCTTACGAACTTTGCCAGAGTCAGCATCATTCCATCACTGCAGATTTTATGGCGCATTTACATGCAGTGAACCACCTAGTAAACCACATGTCAAAGTGGCATTCTTAGCTTGTGTTCAGAGTACTGTGGAGGCCATTGGAATAAACCTTAGCCACGATCATGTTTTTGGAGTCAGCTTAATATGATGTACAACATGCAACATGGAGATCTTGCTTGATATATATCATGGTCGATATATCCACTTGAAAACAAGTAGATTGTGGAATTCATACAGCTAAGAATAATTTATTATGGAAAAACAACAGCATATAGAGATTCTGATTTCTTCATGCTTTATTGAGGTCTCCAGTGCCCAGGAAGAGATTTCCTCAAATACATAGTCTGACTTATAAACAATTGCATCAGTCATTCCTCTACATATTAGAACTTTCTGTGTACCCAAACACACAATATCCACAATATCAAAAAAGATTACACTGAGTATCAAAATGTATAAATATTGAAAGCATGAAAACAAACAGGACTTACCATGGCCATACATTCAGGTATTTGATGCTGCTGCTGATACATGGAGCTTGCATAATAATGCTGCTGAAAGGTTTGTTGTTCAATCTATATGAAAAATAAATGGGGACACCATCAAGGTTGAGAATCAGTCTGCTTTGTTCTAATATTTTGTCAAATTTATAACAGATTGTACTGAAAGCTGACCTGATAATGCAAAAAAAAATAAATATGTAGGGATAAACTGTCTTGTCTAGATGAAGAATAAACGAGGTTAGCCGGTGTATGATTTATTTTATTGTATGAAATCAAAATGACTACGTTTTTTGTCCATATCTGCATTCTTTATGTACAGAGATGTCTAGTGAGTGCTTGTTTGTATTCTTATAAATTAAGACTGTAAAATTGAGATCTGTGTATTAGATGAAAAGGGGTTCTAGAGATCGGATAGTTAGAGCAGTGGTAACACCAATAAATAAGATTCAACAGCTAAACACTGATCAGGGACACCTAGGAGCAGGTATTTAGAGGGAAAAGGAACGATTAAGGGCTATATCAATTATGTAAATATGCTCAATAATGTTATATGAAATATACACATTAAAGTCAGTATTACCAAAAAATAAAAACAAAATAAGAAGTATAAAAGATATAAAAAACAGTGAATACAAATAGTAATAGTAAGTATTGTAAATAATTTGAAGTGAATATAAAAAGCTATAGTCCAATACAAAGTCCCACAGGGAAATATAGCCAAAAAGTGTCAACAGCCTAGCTGCCCATGGACGCAGAGGGTTTCCAGACGCATGGTGCTCCCGCAGGCCCGTGGCCCTTCCAAGTTTAGACGGAGGGTCCATGGACTTGCGGAAAGACTACCCACTAAAGTCCGGCCTAAGAAGTGTGAACAGTCCTTGCGCATCGCTTCTATTACAGTTTGCATGCACAAAGCCTGGTTCTATCCACAGTGCTGCCTGACAGCGAGAGATGAAAACCTATCCGGCATGAAGATTACCGGTATCTGGTGGCCTGTCTGTGGCATTGGATGAACAGTTACCATGCAAATTATTCACCTGTTCATAGTAAAAGGATCTTCAGTGGCTACAATGCTAACTCACTGCTACTAGTTATGCATGTTATTTTATTTTTATCTTTAATTTCACCTACTTGACTAGCCTATATTACTAACAATGGTGTAGTTTCAACTGTTGTTCAATCATATAGTCAGCTGATTCTAGATGATGTTACCAATTACCATAACTGCTACTCTGTCAGAGGCACTTCTAATTATGGTGATAGACTAGTAGGCTAAGCTTGTTCCTATAACATGTTGATGTTTAGCCTGAGATTACTTTTTAAAAAATGCGCAGTTATTCTGCCATGTTACAATATATTATGATTGTTATTTTGGTACTTGTTGAAGCTGTCATGGCTCTACAAGCATACATATTACTCTGACGCACAACAAAAATAAAGAATATACATTTTTTTACAGTATTTATTTAAATGGATTAAAAAAAAAATTCACAGGATTGAGGTAAAGTAGCACTTATCGGGGATCACAAACCCATACAGTAGTTCAGTTTTCCGTCCTCTCGTCTCTGTACCGGCCGTGAGTTCAGAGGGGTGGGTGTTGAGCAGAATTCTTTGAGACTGGCGTGTGTTCCAGCACTCGGACTCGCTGCTGCCAACTCAGTCAGACAGGCAGCAATCTGTTGTGCAAGTGAAAAGATCTGAGTGACTTTGACAAGGGTCAAATAGTGATGGCTAGATGACTGGATGAGAGCATCTCCAAAAGGGCATGTTTTGTGGGGTATTACTGATATGTAGTGGTTATACCTAACAAAATTGGAAAAAAGGAAAGACAACCGGTGTACTGGCGTCAGGGTTGTGAGTGCCAAAGGTCCATTGATGCACAAGTGAAACGAAGGTTAGCCCACCTGGTCCGATCACACAAAAGAGCTACTGTAGCTCAAATTGCTGAAAAACTGAAAGCTGGCAAGGTGTCAGGTCACACAGGGCATCACAGTTTGATGCGCATAAAGCTGCGTAGTCTCAGACTGGTCAGAGTGTTCATGATGACCCCTGTCCACCACCGATTGTGACATCAATGGGGATGTGTATGTCAAAACTGAACCATGGAGCAATGGAAGAAGGCTGCCTGGTCTGATGAATCACATTTTCTTTTAGATCATGTGGATGGCTGTGTGTGTGCATCATTTACCTGCTGAAGAGATAGCAGCAGGATGCACATGAAAAGAATGCAGGCCGGGGGAGGCAGTGTTATGCTCAGGCAATGTTCTGCTGGGAAACCTTGTGTCCTAGCATTCATATGGATATTACTTTGACACGTACTACCTACTTAGAGATTCTTGCAGACAATGTATACCCATTCATGGCAATGTCGTTACCTGATGACAGAGGCAGGATAATGCACCCTGACAACACAAGCATTGTTCAGGAATGGCTTAAGGAACATGACAAAGAGTTCAAGGTGTTGCCTTGGCCTCCAAATTCCTCAGATCTCAATCTGATTGTGTATCTGTGTGATGTGCTGGAACAACAATTACAATCCATGGAAGTCCCACCTGGCGATCTGCAGGGTCTGCTATCAATGTATTCTTGTCAGATACCACACGTTCAGAGGTGCCTAAATGCATCAGAGCTGTTGGGCAGCAGGAGTGGGACCTACACAATATTAATCAGGTGGTTTTAATGCTGTGGCTGATCATTTTATATATTGCCTACCTCAAATCTGCATAGAATGTAAACTCATTAAGCAGGGGCTTCTTTACCTCTAAGTATCCCATTTCTATAGCATTGTGAAATGTTGGCACTATATAAATGTTAACAATAAATAAAATAAACCATTAAACCAAAGGCTAAATAATGGATGTCTCCAGAACCTCAGTGAAATGCAAATAAATGTGTATTAATGCTACACATTTAATGAAAAAAAATCAGCATAAAAGAGGTGCAGGTGTAAATAAGTTAAGAAAATAAAGCACAAAAAAAAAAAAGTGTTGAAATGCCATCTAGTGGTTAAATGTCTAAATTGTAGCTATTACAATGTAAATGCTATACACTAGAATAAACAGTATACTAACTCCATCTAGTGGCTACTAGTGATGTCCCGAACGGTTCGCCGCGGACTCATCATTGAGTAAACTTTGATCCTGTACCTCAGTCAGCAGACACATTCCAGCCAATCAGCAGCAGACCCTCCCTCCCAGACCCTCCCACCTCCTGGCCAGCTCACTAAGAATGCAGCTTCACAATGAATGTAAAATGGATGCTGTCCAGGAGGTGGGAGGGTCTGGGAGGGAGGGTCTGCTGCTGATTGGCTGGAATGTGTCTGCTGACTGTGAGGTACAGGGTCAAAGTTTACTCAATGATGAGTCCGCAGCGAACCGTTCGGCGAACCGTTCGGGACATCACTAGTGGCTACGTGTCCAGTGACATGTAAAAAGTTAAAATATAAACATAATAATATATACAAAGAATTAATGTATATGTAATGCTTACAAATAAACTGTGACAGTGTATTGACATTTGCTATTTCAAATATATGTACCCCCCAAAATAGTATGAGTGTGTACTGACACATCAGAATTCTTCATAGCCAACATGTGATTTTAAATAATTTTATATATTCGGTTTTATTGTATTACAGTTTTGCTAATAAAAATGAAATAAATGAATAAATAAAAAAAATCCTAGTATAGTAACTGATACTATATATAGTAAAATATCTCATGACATGTTCAATATATGCTCCAGGCTGGATATAATTACTACACAGGATTTAATTTCATATTTTTATTTTGTGTGTGTAATAAATTTAAGTATATTTTAAAATTAATAGACCAGTGTCTAATCTTGGCATTGCGGGGATGTGTTTCTCATAATGATACCATCCCCTAACATCCAATCGGATTGCACAGAATGAGTTCTACTGAACTAAATGCATGGATTTCTTACACGTAGCCTCAATAACCCATCAATCCATCTCTGTATATTGAAGGATAGTAGTTGTGTTGCCTGAAAACGCAGAACCTTATAAAACCCAAAGCCAACAGTCCTTTGGCTCTGGATCCTGTGAGCTTATAGTGTATAGTTTACTTATGAGTGTAACAGGCTGCACTTTTACTTTGTTTTTGTTTTTTATTTATTGTATTTTTTGTTCCTATGTATCTAGTGTTATAAACATATGAAAAGGAAATCATTGTGATTGTTATAGTTAATGGGGAATCCAGTCTGTGACATGGGCATTAACTGGTTCTTCAAAGCAAATATCTGAAATTTCTCCAACTAGCATAAAACATAGTGAATGACAAAGCATTTGTAGTGTTATCTTCATAACCTGGTATATGTAAAAGTATCAACAATGCCCCATGTTCTACAACCTACCTGTCAGGAAAAAAAATTTAAATTAAGCTCCAGCTGTTTTAGCACATGGTGAGCTGTCAACAGAGGCAGTGCCACATGCTACTAAACTTTAACTCCCACACTCTTTAAAAACCATGGTTTACAGATAATGAAATGTATCTATAGTTTAATAACATTGGTAATCTACCTGTGGACTTTCACCCACTAAATTGTACAATAGGTGATATGAATTGTGGTTCTGCCAATAAGCCCTGGGATGTTCATAAAGGTAAGCTTTGCACAGCCCCCAAAAAGAAAGATGGCTCTACTGGTTAAGCAATCGGCAAGCACCTTCAGCAGAAGTTACTTTTTTTTTGGTTGCAGGAGCACAGTCTAGAAGAATGCGTGGAGATAAAGAAAATATTGAGCCTGTACTGTTGTCTGATTTAGAATAAATAAATAAATAAATAAAAAATAAAAAAGAAAGAGACACACCTGTTGGGTAAAGGCTTCCCGGAGTAGTTGCTGGTTATGTTGCTGGAGATATAGAAAGCGCAGAGTCTGTAATCCAGTGTCTCCATACTGCTGCCATGCTTTGTACTGTTGTGGAGATAAATGGATGCTCTCCTGAGTTCCTCGCGGTTCTTGGCCATTGCCAGGCGTTGGTGCTGATGTTGCTGCTGGAAGAGGATTATATTCATATTTATTCCTGTTCATACCTTTTGTTTTGTTTTTTACACGTTCATGGTTAAATTGCTGTGGGTAAGATCTAAAAAATTTTTTTTTGCACTTTGAATAGTTTTCTAGTTTTAAGTATGCCCTAAAAAATGCCAATTAACATACAGATGAATTATGTTGTACAGTAATATTTCAATGAAATAAACATATAAACTTTATGATATGCCAGTTAAAAGTGCTAATCTAGCATTGCTCTATGGGTGCTTTATTTGAGTAATTGTGCATTAAGCTCTCTACATTACCCAGGGACAATTACAGTGAAGAATATTTTAATGAATACATCTGCAAGCAGTTTGGTTTTTATAGAGATACAATTCTATAGAGTTCCAGAATGATGGCTGGTCCACTTTATGCAAGTTTTCAAAAGAAAACCAGAACATGTTTAAAAAAAAAAAAAAAAAATGTATTCAAAAAACACTGTCTCTGCAGTTTTCACTGACACTGCAGCGAGTTTTAAAGTTATGGAGCTCCATATTGCTCAGCACTTAGAAAGGATGCACACTAATATAGGGGGAAATGGTTCTGTGTCTTAAAATAGAAATGAGATGGATAATTTAGAGTTTTACCATCATCTGAAACACTGGGAGACATGACCATCTGGGTTGGATGAATTCATGTGGAAACTTGTACTAGACTAATAGAAACTATCGCAGCCAGAGTTAGTGTGCTCGCAATCAAGATAAAGTGCATTATTATCAATCTGTTTATTAATATTACCATTATGGCTTTGGCGACTTGGAACATTCTGCATGGGCATCTTTACTGGGGTGGCTGAACTTTGGATTGGAAGCACCTTTGTTGTGGCTGTACCAGCAAATCCCTTTGGTCTCTGTCTTGGCGTGATTGATGTTTCTGTAGGCCCAAGGGCATCTGTAATTCTAGAATGCAAATTTCAAAAATATAGAAATTATTATTTTCCCTTCATCTTTTCCACACTCTGTTTTTATATAAAGAAAAAACAACAACATTTAATTACCACTGTTTTGTGTCCAATTCCAAAGGTAGTGTTGCATTAACGAAACCAAATAGTGGCTGCTCCCACCCCTGGGGCAGCATGGAAGGGATCTGTAGTCCCTTGGGAGTATTCATAATCAAAATCCAAAGGCTTCACAGGGTGGTGCAATAAGAAGTAGTTTATTCTGGATCAGCAGAACAACATCAATTACAGTGTTTCGGTCTTAATCCTTACATGACCATGGCTTGAGGCAAAAGTGTAAGTGATGTTGTTCTCCTGATCCTGAATAAACCACCTCCTTTTGCACCACACTGTGAAGCCTTTGGATTTTGAATACGACCATTTTGATGTATTACCGTTTTGGGTTTAGTACTTGTATTAACTTCTTTAGCAAATAGCGAATTATCACTATATTTCATTATGGTGGAAATATATACACTAAATGGAAACATGTTTTTTTTGCCTGTGTTCTATCAGGGGTTTCCCATCTAATAATGAAATAAACAATACAAACAACAACTTCATTTATAACATTCTAAAAAAACTTGAAAAACTGAAAAACATAATTTTAAAGAATGTTTATATATTTATATGTATAGTGGAAGAAATATATATAATAGCTAAATTATGTAAAAGTCATAGGTATTGTATAATATACTTTGATATATTTCACGTTTTACATTTTTCTTTTTTAAATTTCAGTCTTAAATAGTACTGACAGAAAATAATTGCTTTAAGTTACATTAAAACCATTAGAGATACTGGTTTAGAAAGAGTGATGCATGAGTTACACAATATGTTTTTCACAAATAAACATTTTTATATACATCCAACAATATGGATTACTGAACAGAGTATCTTCCTGACATACTATGCACCAGAATCTAATAATGATTATAAGAATATAAGTCTAGGGGAGCTGTCTCTTGCTCTACTGTCAAACCATTTTGGGGCAGATTGGCAAAAACTATGGTCTCTCTGTGCCTGACTTCTTTGCAACATGAATAAATTACACACGTACATGTTTCAGCAAAGATGCTTGAGTCAAACTAAATACTTTTTAGAATCATATGGTTGAAAACAGGAAAAAGGTTGAAAAGCAATAACAGCAATACAGTTTATTAAAATATAAAAACAAAACAATAAGAAAAATAAGAAGGTTAAGTATTAGCTTTGTAGAATATTGCCAGGACCCCGTGCTAACTCCCTTAGTAAGCAGTAAGGTTATTCCACATGTTAAGGTATTGTTGGGAAAGTTACCTGGTTTTTATTTGATTCTTTTTGGAAGCTGCCTCACTGGCTGTCATCGGTTCTGGAAGCGTAGGTGGAAGTGGAGAATTCTTCAAAATAAGCAGAATACATCATATTACATCATATATATTAAAATTATAGAATTAAATCTTATTATTTATATTGAACATTAATAGTTAAAAATAAAGTTGTGAATATTTTTTTCATTTGATGGTGGTATAGCCCATAAATAATAAGTGGAGACTTAAGATGGCAGTATACTTGCTGTTCTAGTGATTGTGATGCTAATAGGTTGTGGGTGTCATCCCCAAGTCAGCTGACACGCTCAAAGAAGAATTAAACTGATATTGCTAATGAAGAAGTGGTACTTCCACAGCAGACAAACAGGAGGCCCTTTAAAGGGGCACTCTATCACTACATGCTATTGTAGTGACTTGGTACACTACTAAGCTGCTGGAACCTGGATCCAACCATTTTTTTTATCAAAATGAGAAATCCCTGAGGCACTGCTCCTGCAATAACCATTTTTCCTAAATATGGATGGCACTTATAACCCTATATTCTTGCTGACCATGTGCTGATGTGAGCTAAAATCTTTAGCAATGGTACTGTAACCCTTTGCAGCCTCATAGACATTGACAACTCTTTGCCTATAATCCTATGATGATACAGAGAGAATTAGAGAGTAAAATAGAGGGAGTGAGAGAGAGAGAGGGGGATAGAGAAAAAGAGAGAGAGGGATAGAGAAAAAGAGAGAGAGAGAGGGATAGAGAAAAAGAGAGAGAGAGAGGGATAGGGAAAGAGAGTGAGAAAGAAAGAAAGCGTAAAAATGGTTTATTATGAAACAGGGAGAAGTAGAGGAGGAAGATTAGCCCAACAAAGAAAACAAAATAAAGAAATCACATTCCCAAAAAACACATTTGGCAAGTGCTTTCCCACAAGACGCACATTTTTTGTAAAAAAAAAAAAAAAAAAGCCAATGTACATAGGCTCTAGGCCATGTGAGTATGTTTCATCATTGCCACATTTATTTGCTTCTTTTGTACAATACTAACACAATTTTTTTGTTCGTTTTTTGTTTACGGTGTTCAGGATGCCGTCCAGAAAATTTACTCATTCAGAAGCAGAATGAGTGGTGAAACTACATTAAGACACCAACAGCTTTGTACCAGGTTGTACTAGTCTCTACCTTTGTGATTTGAAAATTGGTACAATTATTAATTTCCTACTTTTTTTGTATTGTTACGCTATTTGTTATATTTTCTCTATTTTAATATGGAACTATATTGATTTGAATCTGCACACAATGATAATAGGTAATCAATAATTCATTATGAAGACTGACTGCATTCTATAGGAACAGTTCGGGAAGAACTTCATGATCTGTGAAAATTAGCTAATTCAGTAGTATTCAATGATGATGCTAAGACATGAGCGGGATTAGATTTCTATTATATTTCTATTTAATGTGCATACTACAGTAAACACTTACAAGCATATTGGGTACTGGGCAATCCTTTTTAGCTAGTCTGAAGGCAAAATATGATACTTGGTAAATGTCCGGTCTTCGTTCCTGATCAGGTTCAAGCATGTACCCTGAAATTATTCAGAACAGAGAGGTCAATAGTTAGTGTACGGATAGATTGCTCGAGTAACTGTTAGAAAGGCAAGTGCATGGTTTTCAAGCAACATATTTACTACAGTAAATCTAGAACATGAACCAACAAAAGATGTATATCAAGTCATACAAATTAATTTTGAATTTGAAACTATTTAGTGATAACACTAAGTATAACCTCTGTATATACCAACCATTGTCACAACAAAACAGATCTTCAATCAGTGTTAGGTGTGGAAAAGAAGAATATTAAAGAAACAACCCTTGTCCCCACTGTAAGGAGTCAAATGATTTTAGAATGCTTTGACTTCTTACCTGGGGGTCCACTGGATGCTACTTCTCACCCTCAACTACTGATAATGGAGAACGCCCAACACAGTTGGTAAAGCTTTTATCTTTATAAAAAAAAACTCGAGGAGGGAGGGGGCACGAACATTTTCAATTCTTAATTTGTACAGAAAATATTGCTTTTTTGTGTGCATATTACTGCAAAACTGTTTATTCACTGAACTGAATTGACAGACAATTTAAAAACTGTAAGAAAAATAAAAACATGAGAATTAGAAAAATAGGTATTCAGAGAAATAGTTAAATTTTAATATTGTGTCCTAAATTGTGTAATTCAATTACATGAATACTATAGCCTTAGGAATACAAACATCGATTGATTATCTAAGCCAATGCATTTCTTCGACACAGGTAAATCTTGGGAGTCTAGTGTACATGCACTCTCTTTGAGCAGCAATTGATTGATTTACGGAGTCTGAAACGGTCATTCGACGGAAGCACCTCTAGCGGTTGTCAGGAAGATAGCCACTAGAGCTGTATTTAAACCTGCAATCATAACATTGTCATACCTACTAATAGCAAAGTTTTAGATTGCAGGGTTATGGCCACTGCTACCAGACCACTTCATTGAGATAATGTGGCTTGGGTGCCTTTAGTGTTCCTTTAAACTACCACTTTGAAATTAAAGTTATAAAGATTTAAACAAAACATTAGTGGGATTAACTGGGTTAAAGAGTGTCTAGTGTTTATGCAACAACCACAAAGCACAGTCGTAAAAATACCAAAATATGCATTATTATGTCCTTGGGAGGCCTTTTATGTTGTGGCAAATGTTAACAACTCATCAAACAAATTCCAACTAGAGCTATGTCACATTGTTCAAAAACAAACAAAATAAAAATGCTTTAGGCTGTTTTACTTACTGATTAAACAGTGCAACTTGTGGTCAAAGCGGGAATGATCTGGAATGGTGAAACTTCCGTCACAAATAGCAACCTGGCTTTCACCAAAGGGAAGGCTAAAGAAACACAGCTTGTATAGCAAGCACCCAAGGGCCTGAAAAACAAATGGACTCCCATAAGCTTACAGCATGAATACCAGATATGTAAATAAGGATGATACATACAGATTTGTGTTTTGTAATGAATAATATCACTCTAGAGAAGGGGTGCCCAAAAAGTAGATCCCAAGAGGTTTTAAAACTACAGCTTCCATGATGCTTTGTCATTCTAAAGGCATGCAAAGCATCATGGGAGTTGTCGTTTTACAACATCTGGGGATCTACCTTTTGGGCACCCGTGCTTTGACTGAGAGCTGTGGACAGTCACTCTAGATCAGCGATGACGAACCTATGGCACACGTGCCACAGCTGGCATGCCGAGCCCTCTCTGTTGGCACGCTGCCATAGGCCGCCGGTAGGGTGCTCACGTGTCTATAGGCGACTTAGACTGTTGCCTAGGTCAAACCGGCCCGGGAGCGTGTGGGGGGGGGCAGATTTGTGTGACCCGGCAGGAGGGAAGAGCACAGCGCTCCCTCCTGTCAGTCACTCTGAATAGCGTGGCCTGGCATTGCGGATCGCGGTACAGGAACTTCAGTTTCCTGTACCTGGCCGGACTGAAAGGAAGTGTTTACTGAGAGAGCCCTTCTTTTCAATCCGTCCGGGTACTCTAAGGGTGGAGGGGACAGCTCTAAAGGAGGGGAGGAGAGAGAGCACTAAGGGACAGAGGGGTAGGGGAGAACACTAAGGGACAATGGGGCAGGGGAGATCACAGAGTGGAAGGCGAGAAAACTAAGGAACAGGAGAGGATGGGAGAGCACTAAGGACAGGAGGGGAAGGAAGAGCACTATGGGTGTCTGTGTATCTGTGAGTGTCTGTATCTGTGAGTATGTGTGTGTATCTGTGAGTGGCAGTGTGTATAATTGCCATGTTTAGTTGCAGTGTTGGCACTTTGAGGAAAAAAGTTGGTTTGTATTGCGGTTTAGGCACTTGTGCTCAAAAATGTTCGCCATCACTGCTCTAGATTAACCTAATTTACAATATACATTACTTGTTTGGTAATTTACATATCACCAACTCAGTCAAATATAATATTGCAGTGCTCAGGTGAAAATGGTTAACTGTCAATCTTATTCACTCAACTGTGAATGAAAAGTGAATATAAAGTAATTTTCAAATTTTTAGTGTGAATAACTGTGTCACACTCAGCCAACTCATTGTATCCAATGCTTATTTATGAGAAGCATGCACATATGCTTAGCAATGCCAAACATGAAGACATAATTAAAAGTTATCAGAGTAAAGTGAATGTACAATATTTCATATGCACTACCAACAGTATTGTTGCACTCTATTGATGCTACCATGCATGACATGTCAATTATATCTTGCATTCTCAATAAAAAAATGGCATTAAAAAAAAAATAAAAGTTACCATTGAGACAATGCTTATGTAAAAAAAAAAAAAGAAGAAAATTTTACAGTCACAAAAAAGGACAGGGTCTTTGCACTAAAGCCACTTAATTAAGATGTGGTTTTGTTGCTTGTGCAATTGGTTGTTTCTACTCAAGAGGATTGCGCCAGTACAGAATGAACCTATAACTGCAATTTAGACGGATCCTTGGTACACTGACGGGTCCGAGTCGCAGTATCGATTTTTAGTGAGGAATGGCTAAAGCCACATCTAGACACAGGAAGTAAGAAGTCCACATCTAGATTACCACTAAACAAGAATAAAAAAATAAGCCAAACAAAGGTATAATAGACACAAATCAATTATACAGTTCTTATCCTGTGAACCTGCAACATTGTCGTTTCTGGAGCAATCTAGAATCAAAATGCAAGGCAAGTCCTTTGTGACTTTCTGAGTGGGAAAGCTTTTTTCTGTATAATCCTTTTTTATGGCTAATCTGCATATTTTGGGGTCAAAATATGTGGATGGCACATTCATCTTCAGCTAGGCTTACCTCTAGGCATACATTGATCTAATAAAATTCCCAGGAAATGCCAGATAAAAAGATAAACTCACCTGAAGATCACTTTCTCAATAAGCAGCAGCTTGACCTGCCCAACCTCCAAATCACATAATCAGCATCCCACAATCCTTAGAGTGTGGGGCACTCTGAGGATTGGGAAGCCTACTGCGTAAATTGATTGGAGCAGCTTCCCACACAAATGTTCTCAGCCCACTATAGGGCAGGGTGCAGCCAAAGGGAGGAGTATTGATAGCTATTAAGCTTTTGTCCGTTCCCTATAAATGCCTCTTAAATTGTGCTTTTTATCAGTGCTGATGTCAATGAAAAAAAATTATATTGACAGATAAGACTGTAAACCTTGCAACACCTGTTCTTCTCTCTTTATATGCTTTCTGTAAAAGCTAATGTCATTTACTGCATAAGCAACCTTACGTTCAGATTAAAAAAATAAATAAGAAAGAGACAATAGGAATTGAATCTGTCTTGTTCAGTTAGAAATAATCACTAATTAGAATAACACAGGAAATTAAATAAGTGTCAGGGAATTATGTAACCTGCTTCCATTGTGTTATTGTGTTCTAAACCCTGTCTTTGTGTCAAATAAAGGACTCTGTAGATGCAGTCCGCAATCTCATGCTTCTAAAAAAGTCCCCCCACCCCTATTATTCTTGCTTGATCGATTATTCAATGTAGTGTAGTGATTAAGCCTGTTACAGTATAAGGACTGCACATTCTGCATTAAGCTCTGTGGGAAGTGGAATCAGGGAAAGGTCTCTACACACGGCACAAACTGAGCTCAGTCCAGCTGTATATGAAACTGTGCCAGATTCAAGTGCAGTTTAAATTAAGCATTTACCATGTAAGGAAGGAGAGCAAATACAAAAATCTAAATAAGCTTGATTCAATTGTATCACACGTCCAGGAAGAAATTGGAGAAGCACAAAATAGAAAGTGTTGTTTTTGGTTGTATGTTAACTCAATTACAAGTTTAAAGGACTATATATCAAATGTGTATTTATTAACATAAATAAACACACACACACACACATTATAAAAAAGGTTTATAAAAATATTAAAATATAAGATCTGTTAATGCACCAATACATGCATACAATTCTGTACATATGCTATTAAGTGTAATCTTGTCATACTGCGACTCATGGATTGTGCTATCATATAACATTATGCTTAGAGTAACATGATGTATTTGTGCACAACATTTGTAAAATTGCAAAAAGAAAAAAGAATAACCAGTCAGTCTTTCCTGAATATGTAATATCCAATGTCTTTTAAGAATTATGCATCTCACTTAGGTCATCTAGGCCAGTGGACTGCAACCTAGTCCTCATTTTACCAGCAACAGTCCAGGATTTATGTATTTCCCTGTTTTATTCCAATAGAGATACTGACACAACCTGGACTGTTGGTGGTCCGTGAGGACTGGGTTGGAGACAACTGATCTAGGCCACTCAAGGTTCAAAACACCCCATTCAATTCCATGTTGTTATACACAATTACACTTTATATATGTAACATTTAATAGTTGCTTCAGACAGTGTTCCTTTGTCAAAATAAGACACTGTTTAGACACAATTTTAAACATTTGAGAAGCAAAAAAAAAAAACACTAATACGAGAAAAGAAAACAATATGTCTAGTTTGTGGCTAAAAAGTCTATTTTTTGCCACTGTAAAACATACACTGAAATAGAAGTAGTACAAGTCAAATACCAGCTCCAGAGCTAGAAACCAATTGAAATTGAGAGAAAACTTTATTAATAAATGAAAAAAGATAAGTCGGAAGTATACAATTATTATCATTTTTGAGGTGGTAAGTGTTATACTAGGAGCTCTATTCATAAACGGGTTATTAATAGATTAAATGTGAGTGTCAATATTTCAGATAGTTTAATGCATCTTTCACTAGACTGCAATATATCAGAGACAAATAAAAATGAAAAATGCTACACATTTTTTTCCCCTTCTGCATTTGCTTTACCATACTTTGTTGCATATATCTGTAGTCCGCTTTACAGAAAACTCCTGGATCCTCCTATTTTTCAATTCGTTATGTAAGGACTTAATTCAAAGAAGCTGTCTGATTGCTGAAAGCATACAACGCGTACTGAAAATACACTGTATGAGGTATTCAGACAGAGTGAAAGATGGCTGCAGTGGTACATGCTGAAAGTCCTAAAACTAATTTTACATAAATCAGTGAAAAATGAAAGACAAATCTTAAAATAGCATAGCGTGGTTTGAGCCATCATAGTCCTGTCATCAGTGCAAAATGGTTTCCATTTATATTAATATGATCTATGTCTTACCCAGATATCGGCTTTAGTGGTAATTGGCTTGCCTCCATAAAGGTTGATCATTTCTGGGGCTCTGTATGACAGAGTTGTATATCTGCAAAGAAGATCACATTTATCATGTTGGTGACGGATTCTATAAAACTCTGAAAAAGCTGTCCAATGTTCTCCCTCTGCTCAACATAATTACATAGTGTTTTGTTAGTAGTGTAGGCCAGTAAACAAAGAATAAAGGTCCAAATCTTTGAATGAGATCAAATGAAGGGGTGATGATGTACCACAGAAATAGAAAGTGGTTTGAAACTGGCATGGCCTCTAAAGAATAATATAATTTTTCATTTACAGTAAATTCAAAAAGCGGGTTAAAATAGAACCATCCAATGTAAACACACTCCAAGAGGAACTGTAAGATTTGACATTAGATTCCAGCACAGAAGAATTGTAATTATATTCATTATAACCATATAATTTGTTGTATATATGTATGTT
The DNA here is from genome assembly GCA_933207985.1 of Pelobates cultripes. Classification (NCBI taxonomy): domain Eukaryota; kingdom Metazoa; phylum Chordata; class Amphibia; order Anura; family Pelobatidae; genus Pelobates; species Pelobates cultripes. The sequence goes on from OW240917.1 coordinate 195,269,304, forward strand.
TTCATATTTTGATTAAAGGGACACTCCAGACCCCTAAAGCACATGTGCACTATGTGTCAAGAGTGTGTCCTATCTTTTTCATTTTGCAAAAAGTTTAGATTTCAATAGAAATTGACACTTTTATAAATTAACCTGGTTACAACCCCCTGGCTTTCAAGCAGGCAACAGGTAATATTACGTCCTAGTTTGGTTAGCCCAGTGGAGCTAAACGCAAGAGGCCTTAATTTCCCAGAGCACCTGCTTCTGAAAGACGTCTCATTGAGCTGCATTAGGAAGTCTGTGATTGGACAGCCACAGAATGTCTGGGCGGAGATAGAAGGGGGAGGGGCTTGCAAAGGCAGCAGACGAGCCCTACACCATCACTCCAACCATGTATATGGAGTGATAAATTAATAATTACAGGGCTTACTTCTATTGCTAACCCTTCTTATCCTAACAGTAACCACTGCTACACTGCCAGGGATACCCAATTTCAAGAATTATTAAGAGAGCCAACATCTTCTTAATTCTTAATTTTGGAGGTGAGTACATTTAGCCATTAAGATTTTTTTAAATATATTTTTGATGTAATATATATTATAGGAATGCATGGATATTAAATATATTAACTGTATTTGAATATTGATATGTACAAATTTGTCCCATTTCTGTTTTTTCCCCACATGTGGCACGCACTCAGATTAAAATCTGTGTGTTGCCATTTATCCCATTTATATACATGAGAGGCTGCATTGGCTTTTTAGATGTTTAATATTTCATTAACACTAAATATATCAGCACTATATGCCAGCATTTTTATTTTTTAGAAATGTAGCCACAAAATTGCCCTAATCCGATCATATTTTTTTATGGTCGGTTATGAAATTGTATTTACTGCAGAGAGGAGCAGGTAACTGCTAATAAATAAATAAAGACAGTTTGTTAAATTAAGCATCTTCAGTAAAATTGTAATCTCAGAAGCTAGTACGTTAAACTTTACTGCAGTTTGTAGGTATTTTACATTGTACAAGATTTTTATCAAGGCAAATTATGCTCTTACAAATGGCTTATATTACGTAACAGTATTGCGGAGAACTAAGAGCCTATTTGGTGTTCTTCTGTATTCGTTCCAGTTCTATGACTACCGCACATTTAAAAAGAAACACAGCTTGTTGTGACTGTAACTATCACTTTAGTTTGTCTTTTCCTATGCTAGGTAATTAAACAGGTTCTATTTCGGTCACAAAAACAAAAATTGGTTTAAAAAGGTTATCAAACACTAAGTGAGCCAGTTGCTTCGGAACACTTTCCAGCCCTTACATAGAAATATCTCAAAATAAAGATTCCATTATAAACACTCATCAAATACAACTTAAGCATTGTGTGACATGAAGAAGACAATCTGTCACAGACGGTGATGTTTGACGACGCAAATGTGTTTCTAATTTTCAGACAATTGTCCAAGGAAATAATTCACAGGCTAGTCACGAACACGGAGTGAAACAAACAGTTTAAAAATAAATATTCAGAATGTAAAGCTTATTGGATGCAAAAGTAGAACTGATCAACACTTAACACCATATGAGCAAGACTAAAATGCTTAATTTTAAGAAGGTCAATTTCAGAAGAATAAGAGAATTGATACCTATGACTAAATGGCAACAAAGTGTTCTCAGGAAACAAAATACGGACTCAAGTGTAATATCTTAAAACGAACATCATAAAAGTACCTCTACATGTATTGTTGGGAAACAAATCAAAACAAAAGTGGTTAAAGCGACGGTCAGTTTCTGGATTATTTTCATATTTTTACAAAGATACCCAATGGTCACATCGTTGCTTAGTGTATGGAAGCCCTGGGATGCATTGCAGATAAGGTATATTCACCAGATGCTGTCCCCAGCGGGCGCTGTCCATCTTCCAACTTCTTTCTACAGCTCTTCAGCATTTCATCTCTCAGGAGTCATGTCATTGCTGTACTCTCGTACATACATGAAGAAAATATCACTAATGTCAATGGAGAATCGTGCAAGATTGCGGGGGCCTCCACGGATATTGTCTTGTGGTGAACGAAACAATGCATTTTTTCCCACAGCCATCGCTAGCGAAGGCTAGGGATGTGAGAAAACTTGGCAATGGTTAGTGTGGCGAAATTAATATTGCCACTTGTGCCTGGAGAGGACTACTTGCCAGCCTCTTGCCATGTGATTATGGTCCCTGGGAGGTTTGGCCCTTTAAATACAGTATTTGGGCATAACGGATTTTTATTGTGCTGCTGCTGGCCCTTTAAGAACCATCTGGGGACATACTGTGACTTTTGGGAACGTATAAAATAACTTAGTATAAAATAACTTTCCATAAATCTTCACATTTATTTCTTTATACCAAGATAATTCTAGGTGCCCAGTGCTCTTCTTTCAAAAATGTTTGTGTGAATCAGTGTAAAACAATACAGATTACCACATCCTTATGTAGTACTCCTATTGGTGATGAGATAATACAAAGTAAACTATAATATACATATTATTTCTGATTAAATTATAAAATCCAATCAGAAGCTCAAAAACCAGATTCTTCAAGTTTTGCCCAATTAAAATTAGAAAAATATATATATATAAAGAAATATATATATAAAAAAAAACTATGCTGTATAGGCAAAAAAAAATAATAAAAATCATGATAAAAAATGACACCGTTCAAAATCTAAATTAAGACCATAAGGTACTAGAGTATTAAAATTAAAAATAAATTTCACACACATGCAAGTGGCAGACCAAGAGGCCTAAAATGGCGGCAACAGCAGCACAAATCTACAGCCACAGCTACAGCCAACGAATACACCGGCATGTGGGAACCACAACTGGAGCCACATTATACATACCGACTAGGTCCTCTGCCCTCACTGAGACTCTCTTCTCCTACACTGCTGGACCACAGGGAATGCGGCACGCATCATCGCTGCAACTACCGGCGCAGGGGGAGCACACCCAGCCCCAACAAGGCATCGGCTGACCCATACAAGACTGGGACTCAATGTCAGGCACAGTGCCCAATACTCCTCACCTCTTAACACGCGAGGTTGAACTCTTATACCTGTATGCATGCAATTCAATAGCCCTTTAGTTTATGCTGGGGACCGCAGGGGGGATATCGATAGTGACTATAAGCTAAGCTTTTCTATGTATAGCCTCACTATTCTGATACATAAGTTAGTTTAGCGTACGTACCTTTCTAACCTACAACTGTTTATTAAGCATGATCACGATAGCTATGTTTCTAGCTAGGCATAACGTTTCATTGCACCTCTTCTACTCGTGTCTTTTGAAAGAAAGTTCATTTTGCTTATCATAATGTTTAGAAATTCAGCAGGTTAATAATTTATGACAGTCATGTCAATTTATTTCTCGTAAACACACATCTTGCTATTGTTACTCGCATTTACTAACCAGACTTACTCATCATTACTCTAACAATTTAAAAATGTGCGCAGTTTAATCCTACGTTACAGTATTGTATAACTATGCTTTAAGTTTTTGCCTTTGTTCCATCTCTCAAGCCTGCTATCAGGCAGCGAAGCGCAGATTCAATATAAGTTACCTAACTGCTAAGCGAGACTAGCCTGCAAAAGCGTGTGTGTTATCCATGGTTTAACCTTTAACATGTCTCCTATCTTGAATATAAAAAAAAAAAACTGTGCTATGTATTTCAATGCCATACCTATGTTAATGTATGTTTTCAAACCTGCTTGCACCTGCTATTGTGGCGGTACAAGCATGATTGTTCAAGCTATGCACAAATAAAATAAAGAATTAAAAAAAAAATTTTCATTTCTTCAATTCCAATTTTTTTTTTGGTCAAATCTCCTCCCCTCCAGTTTTTATTGACTACCCTTAGTGCACAAAATGTGAGCTCTTTCGGATTTTGATTGTGGAAGTTCTTAAAGTGCTGTGAGACACTATGTGTCTCTATTCCTTTTTTAATATTTCTCACATGTTCAGAAATTCTAATGTGCAAGCATCTAATAGTTCTCCCTACATATAACAGATCACAAGGACATTTTAATAAATAAATTATGTTTTTGGAGAAACAAGTTAATTGGTCTCTTATTTCAAAATTCTTTTTCGTAAATTCGTTTTTTATACTTCTTTTTTTGCTATTGGTTTCCCTACATGCTAAGCACCCTCCACATCCCAAAAAAACCTTTGCTCCTGGTCAAAAAAATATTATTAGTATTTAATGGGTCTTTATAATTGCTGTTTACTAATATACTTTTAATATTTTTACACCCTCTATGTATAATTTTCAGTTTTGGTGGTAATAATTTTTTTTTTAAAATGGGGTCATCTTGTAGAAGGTGCCAATATTTATTAATGACTTGCCTTACTTTCTTATTTCCAGCGGAGAAATTGCAGATGAACTGAATTTTTTTTATTTTTAATAAAAGTGTATCCATTCTTACCTGAGAATTTGAAAGGTGGAGGAGACCAGAAGGAGGCACAAGGGGGTAGTGGATCAACCTTAAAAGGTCCTGAAGCATTACATACCAGAGCCAGGTGATCAATTGGCTCTGAAATCTATGAGTTGTGAATTATCACTTTCTTATTTATATTGAAATTGTACAGACCATCTGCACTATATTTGTATTATATATTATTTACAGATCTCTGATTAAGATTGTAATCAAGTGCATTCATGTTATAACCAGGTACTCTGAAGCTCCACTTATATCTTTTTGTATATAGTCATATGTGATTGTGAGGGTTAAGGGGATCCTTCACATAAGTGTTGAGCATATTTTCACTTCATTGTTCAAGTGTGCACACTTTGGTATATTAATATATATAGATACTTAATTGTTTCTCGATAGGTACTATTGGTTCCAAGTATTAAGTATTGAGTACGCTTATTTGAGAGTAGGATACATTATTTGCATTCATTGGATATGTATAGTTCTATCTATGCTGAGGCTTATTGGCATATATTTTGGGACACGTGATTTTGTACCCGTATAATAAAGTACATTTTATTTAATCGGTTGTGTTCCTCATTCATTATTATAGATTACTTATCTATGGCCTGGGGAAATAAGGCTTCAGAATGAGCACCCTAATTTTTTTTATTCTATGGTTCTGCATTGATTTTTTTTATATGGCTGTTGGTCAAGTGTGCCTACCTGTTCTGTATTAAAATATGCTGCCTAATATATGCCACCCCTATACAGGTGCCCTTGTAACAATATAATTGATGCTATTCACTTGAAATGTGGCTAGTCAGTCAATATATATATATATATATATAGTATAGTTGAAGAAGGATGCACTCAGAGGTCTTTTTAGAAGAAATATAGTGTATTTTAATCCATATAAGGTTTACAAATGACTTGATCGACGTAGGGTCTTCCTCAGGATCCATTTATATTATCTCACCCCTCCTGGGTTGTATGTTTATTCCTCATTCTCGGGTCCTCTACCAGAGACCTGGGAGCTTGAGGGTTCTGCTCAGTATTTTAGCTGTTCCTAGAACTGCACTCTTCTGGACAGCGATCTCAGATGTCCCACCTGGAATCTGTTGAAGCCACTCCCCCAACTTGGGAGTCACAGCCCCGAGTGCTCCTATCACAACTGGGACTACTAGTGCCTTCACTTTCCACATCCTTTCAAGTTCATCTTTCAGTCCTTGGTATTTCTCCATCTTCTCATGTTCCTTCTTCCTGATGTTATAGTCACTGGGTATTGCCACATTCACCACGACTGCAGTCTTCCGTTCCTTGTCTACCACAACGATGTCGGGTTGGTTGGCCAGCACTTGCTTGTCTGTCTGGATCTTGAAGTCCCAAAGGATCGTAGCCCTGTCATTTCAACTACCCTTTGTGGTATCTCCCATCTGGACTTAGGCAGGTCTAATCCATATTCTGTGAAGATGTTTCGGTACACAATACCAGCAACTTGGTTGTGTCTCTCTGTGTATGCTGTTCCTGCTAACATCTTGAATCCGGCTACTAGGTGCTGGACTGTTTCAGAGGCCTCTTTGCACAGTCTGCACCTTGGGTCTTGCATGGTGTGGTAGATTTCAGCTTCTATTAATCTGGTGCTGAGTGCCTGTTCCTGTGCTGCTAGGATTAGTGCCTTAGTGCTGTCTTTTAGTCCTGTCTTTTCCAACCACTGGTATGATTTTATCATGTGAGCAACATCCACTATCTCCCGGTGGTACACCCCATGGAGAGGTTTGTCTTGTCAAGGAACCTCCTCTTTTTCTGCTGAAGTCTCAGGCATTCCCTTAGCAGTTCATCTTTGGGAGCCGTCTTCATGATGTACATGTGGATGCTCCGTGTTTCACCCAGGACTGTGGCCTTGACACTCATCAGTGTCAGGATTACTAGTAGATCCAGCACACAGAATTATATTACAGCTAGGACTAAAGGAAACGTCTTACCAGGCCTTAAATTTGGCTGGACTTAATGCACCAGAGAATAGTCAGAATACTTGCCGAGGTCAGGGACAGAAAAGGAGACACAACGATGAGGGAAAGCCAAAAGTCAAAGATACCAGAATACAGGGAAGTCAAAATGAAGCCAAAGTCAGTAACCAGAAATAAACGCTCAGGAACACACTCTCAGAAAACCTACTAAGGGAAACCATGACAGGGCAATGAGAAGAAGTAAAAATGTGTTTAAATAAGCCTCCTACGGATACGATTGGCCGTAACCGGCCTTTGACCCCAGAACGTGCGTGTGCGTCTTTTGCGTGACGTCACATGCACGTTGATGTCGTCATTGCCGTGGGCGGATGTAGGGCTATAAAATTGCGTGGATCTGCAGTGGCTGGCGTCCACCAACATGTTGCAGGAGTCAGGTATACTGGCGCATAGCTGCTGAGCGGCACAAGGTGAGTATGAATGTGTTACAATCATGCCCCGACGTCCTTCCTTCTGGAGGTGCACAGTTTCTGGGTGCTGGATTTCGGGTGGAATCATCCAGTCACAGTGAGTAGTTTTCTTTTCTTGACATCCATGGTGACCAATTCTTCTCTTGGCCAGGTTATTATTCCAGCTGGGTACCTGATGACCGGTAGGGCATTTGTGTTGATGGCTTGGATCTTGTTCTTGCTATTCAGCTGGAACTTGGATATTGCTATCCTCCTTGCCACCATGCATTTGTGGTACTCCCAGGTACTTGTAGCAGTTCTTCTATTTGGGCTTCTGGAACTTCAACTCCTTCTGTCCTGATCATCTTCCCTCTTTTTGCTATCATCCACCCGCACTTCTCTAGTCCGAACGACATTACGATGTCCTTGCTGTATATCCTAGTTAGGTGGATCAGTGAGTCAATGTCTGACTCATTTTTGGCATACAGCTTGTTGTCATCCATGTTGAGTGACTGATGGTAGCTCCACTCTTGTACCTGTATGTGTATCCACTCTTCATGATGATCTGTCTAAGGGGGTTGAGGTCTATGCAGAACAGCATTGGGGATAGCGCATCACCTTGGTATATGCCACATTTGATGTTCACTTGAGTTATTGTCCTGGAATTTGTTTCTAGAGTTGTTTTCCACTTGCCCATCGAGTTCTTGATGAAGGCTCTTATTATCTTGCTGACCTTGTAGAGAGCCAAGCATTCCAGTATCCATGTGTGTAGCATTGTGTCATAGGCTTTCTTGTAGTCAATCCAGGCCGTGCACAGATTGGTCTGTCTGGTCTTAGAATCCCTTGTGACTGCTTGATCTGCCAGTAGTTGGTGTTTTGATCCTCTGGTGTTGTTTCCATTCCCCTTCTGAGTATTGCTCATATATTGACTCATATGACTTTGGATCTTGGAGGCTACGATGCCTGACAGGAGTTTCCATGTTGTAGGGAGGCAGGTTGGCAGGTTATTGGTCGGTAGTTGGATGGTGTTGTTCCCTTGTGAGGGTCCTTCATGATCAGTATTGTTCTGCCTTGTGTTAGCCAGTCAGGGTGGGAGCCTGTTTCTAGTAGCTGGTTTATTTGTGCTGCTAGGCGTTCATGCAGCGCAGTTAACTTCTTTATCCAGTAGTTGTGGATCATGTCAGGTCCTGGGGCTGACCAACTCTTCATGTGATGAATATCTTCGACTGTGATGGTGACTGGTTCCTCTTCTGGCAGCATGCAGTGAACTGCTTTCAGGTCCAGTAGCCGGTGGGCCTCGGTGTTATAAGATGCTTCTTTCTCCCAGATATTCTTCCAGAACTGTTCAGTCTCAGCTCTGGGTGGGTCCTGCGAGGAGATGTGGTGGTTACCCTGTAGCTGTGCTTTGGTAAAGAGGGCATTGATTATTTTAGCCTCTGCTTTTCTGGTGTATATGCTCAGTCTGGTTGCCAGTGCGGTCAGTCTTTGCTTAGCTGTTTCCAGCACCTTTGGTATGGGCATATCCTTGTACTTCAGCAGCAGCCAGGATCTATCTTTGATCTTTCCACCTCTTTTAAGTTGTTTCAGCTTACTAATTTCCCTTAATAATACCAGTTCAGCATTGTATTGGTATGTCCTTTGTCTTTTCCACTTGAGAGATATTATTTGTCTTCACCTTATACAACATAATTTTACTATTTAATACTGTTTAATAACCCATTCTACCATTACACTGTTTTTCTATTCTAGCAGAGTTTTAAACTGCTCTTTGATCAACATTTATGCATCATGCATAGCACCAACCCTTATTAACTTTTCCCTTCCTATTAATAGACTACTTCATCAACAAAAAGAACAAAACATCCCTGCACAGGGCCAGACTGGCCCACCGGGATACCGGGAAATTTCCCGGTGGGCCGCGGCACCTGGGGCTGGGCTGACAGCCCCATTCAGAACTGATCAGGCTCCTGTAATCCTGGCTGGCCATGTGCGAGCTGTGCGGCAGTACAGGACCCAATGGGAGCAGGGGGTGCCAGGCGGCCGGCACAGCTCGCACATGGCCGGCCAGGATTATAAAAAATAAACAAATATTGCGGCAGGGGCGGGGCTTGGCGTGTGGCAGGGACGGGGCTTAGCACGGGACGGGGCTTATCTGTGGTGGGGGCGGGGCTTAGCGTGAAGCAGGGGCCCTGGTTAATGCACCATGGGGAGCAGGAAGGAGTCCCTGCTTCCCCAACAACCAGCCTCCAGGAGGAAGGCACCTCAGAATTCTTAGACACTTGAGATGCAAATTCGTCTCTGTAGTTACTGCTCTTACCAGAGTGGTGAAATTTAATGAGACATGCCTACTGATAAACATATTGAATATGCTCTCTTCCCCTTGATGGGCACATTCAGTTCCCATCACGCAGCAATCAACAATAACTGGTCTGGAGAATGAAGCACTGGCCGACAGGGCAGCACAAGCAATTACGAAGAACAACAGAGAGAGATTATTTTCTGGCTCTTTTCCTTTCTATCTTTCTGCACCCTTCTTTGTAACTGCTTCCAATTAATTTATTGTGCTCATTTAGTTTTCTATTTGTAGAGTAACTTATATTCACTTAAACATTCTGATCTGTATTTTTACTCACCTCTTCATAAAGCAAAATGAAGCTAGTTTTACATCATCTATCCTTTGTTAATCTACTGCGACTACAATTAATAGGACACTCTAAACACCAATACCACTAAAAGTCATTCAGCTAAACAGAAAACTAGGGTGCCACCCTTGGTTTTCTGTCTAGCTATTTTAGAGTTTTCTAACAAAATCTGTGGTGTTCACAGCCTGCACTGTACACACACACACTGATAATAAAATAATGTAAATTCTTTATTATTAAGTATGATTCTTCCCAAATTGGATGGCTATGGAATTTGAAAATAGTTTGACTGCCTATCCACGGAGGGTCCAAGGCACTCCACACGTCCAAACTACTAAAGCGTGCTGTATTGCTTATTGTTCTTGGGAATGTCCTTTTAAGGAAATGGACATAGCTCAAATTATTTGTGTCTACTGTAAGCAAGTAAGTAAACATGGAAAACAAAAAAATAAATAGAAAAATTCAGTTTTCCTTAAACCTCCTGTTTATGAGCTAGTCTTTCCTTGAAAGAAATTGGTAGCATAATGAGATATATATAAGATTTTTAGTCTCTGAAGCACACATAGACCTAACAGCTGCGGCTTATTGACAGCCAGGTTTCAAATTAACAAGCGTACACTAAGATTTGTTCTTAAAGATTTTTTTTATATTTTATAAACTACTAGGAAGAAATTGAAAAATAGCATATATTGTAAGACACCTAATGAATAAAACATAGATTGCTTTAGTTGCTTTAATGTAAAATACATAGATACAGCAACACTCTTCATAGGCACCAGGGGAGGAAAGAAGAAGAAGGCTGAATTGTGCATTTTCGGAAGCTAGTCTTGCATATCTGCTAGAGTTGATCCAACAAATGTTTTCTACTATGTGACATTGGCATTGCTCACTGCATCTTAATGAACATTATGAAAAGTGAATTTGCACATTTACATGCACTCAAGTAAAATATACAACATCTGCTGATATGGAGAAAAAAAAGAATACAAAGGTACTTACTTTTTAATTTCTTCTTCCACAACGTTAACACCATCTCTCTGTGGATTTAGAAATCTGTTTGTAGCACTACCAAAATCGCACAATACGTAGTTCCCATTGTTATTTAGTAATATGTTCTCAACCTAAAAGCAAAACAAAAACAAAATAAAATCATTCAAAATGTTTATGGATGTGTTGATTAAAGTGTACAGGAAACACGAGAGAGAACACAGTATTGATAAGTAGCGATGATCATTTATTAACATCTTAAAGCTGCTGGTTACAATTTGATGTCATGTCAGTTTGGTCCCTAAAAAACTGGCACCATGGAATGTCCTGTTTATTTAGCTTTGGCATTTTCATACAGCCTTTAATATACTATCACTTGTGTTAACTCTTTACACTACTTAACTGGACGTAAGATGAGAAAAGGGCAATTTTTATAAGCCGAGATGGAGGTGTCCAGTTCCAAATTAAAGGTAAATACAACAGTGTGGTTGTCTGCATCATATTTTATCTTTTAGACTTCACAAACACATTTTCTAAATATGGGATCAGTAAACGTAATGTTACAAAATCCTGGATATGTACAGTTTTTCTTTAACCCCTTAAGGGTAACTGTCCAAGTTCTTGTTTATGCTGTCATAATTTAAGGGTTTCTCTTTAAGTGCCCCTAAACATATTTTAAACTGACTATTAAAGGACAGAAAGGGCGTAGAGAGTGGTATGTTGCCACCATGTATTGTCTTTTTTCAGTATTACTGAATGGAGCATGCTTTTACAACCGGCTTGGGGACATGCAGGAAGATCCCTTCAGGTCTTTATTCACTAGTCTGCATCCAAGAAATAACACATCTGAGTGGGATCAGTTAATCCGGGGCCCCTGAAATGGCTCCAACTGACCGAGGGCACCCCCAGATTTCCATAGACACCTTGTTTCCTTGTGTAAGCAGGGATTTAACCTTGCTTACATCGCATTGTCATCTAAGGAGATTTTATACTCTGTATACAGCACTCTCTTTACACACTGCAAATAGGTCATCTGTCAGTCTGGGGCCACTACAAATGTCTCAATTGATAGAGGAGAGTGCCAGGTATTCACTGATACCTGGGACTCCTTGGTGTGAGCAGGGATTTAACCCTGTTTACACCAAACTGCAAGACCTGTCAATATGCCTTAATGGCATTAAAGTCCAGTACAGTTAAGACATACTGACACTTCCTAACATTGTTAAAGGGTTAAAGAACAGATTGGTATGCCAACATAACCCATCATATAAATATATTTTCAAAGTAAAATGTACAGATTTGCTCTGTTCGGGCTCATAGCATATGACTGAGACAGGGTTACACAGGATGAAATGGCACTCACTTTCACCAGATCTTCAAGTCTTCATATGCTTACTTGCCCTGGACCCAATGACAGCAATATATACATCACAAACCAAAATACATATGGGCACTCACGGGTCTTTTTGTTGCAGTAAAGAGTTACATTTTATTCCATATTACAAAAAAGCTAAATCCGTAATAAATCATTTTAGGGGCATTTACAAAAACAAAGACACGTAAAATCCCACAAAAAGGTGTCAAGATCCGCACTGCTTTATGGTTGTAAAGGGTGAACAGTAGCGGTTCTGCTACTAAATTCGGAGGCAGGTTCCGATAAAAGAATAAGAATGGAGTGGACTGTGTTTCTGGTCTGATAATAAAATGCTAATCAAACTACATAGGTACATGCACAATTTTAATCAACTAATAGAAGTGGGAAAATAACTTTGATGAATGAAAATGTATTATTACTTGCTAAAAACTTATGGAATATAAATTCTAAAAAAATATTTCATATTATGCTGATTTAGTGAAAAATATAATTAAAAAATATAGCAAAATAGGTAAAAGAAGGATTTTCATCTTTGTAATACTTGTAAACGTATTAGTAATACATATGGATTTAAAAAAATGAATAGAAGATGCCACTATATAGTTAAAGGGAGTTTTACGTCCACTATGTGGCCACTATGCAGACCAACATCTATGTAAGTTGGAGATACATTTAAATAAGCATCATGCATGGTAGAAAGTGTACCAGACACAGAATACATTTATAACAAATCATAACAAATACTTACCTTCAAATCTCGGTGGACAATTGGTGTTTTACACTGGTGAAGTCTGGCTACTGCCTCACAAGTGTCGCAGAATATCCGTAAAACTTCTGGTTCAGTGAAACCAGACTGGAGTTTCTGATTCATCTGATTCACAACTTGTCCAGCTAGAAGACAAAAAAATGTTATAGATATCTTTTAATACACTGAATCCAACCATATGCTCAAACCTCGTCATGGATCTTGCAGGACTTTTCCTTTTATCATTCTGCGACTGATGCAATAAGTTCCATTGACATGAGTAATATTAAAAATTATTAATCAGCTGAAGAATTGTTTAAATCTGAGTACTTTTGTGAGCTTCAGTCATCTCTTATACTAAGCCTTTGGGTCCCAATAACCAGGAATTCACTCCACCATACCATCTTGTTTTGTGCTTTTCCACCCAACTCCTAGCCATCTCAGTGCTCAGTCCTCTCACCTACCCTCCTATCACCCCGATTGATATGCAATTTGTCTCTCTTGATTCCATCATGTCAACATCAGCCCCTGAAGCTCCCAGCTAAACCATTATTTCAGTCCCTGAATTCAGTGCTGTGGATCCCAACACCATTTTTAGCCTCCTCTCCTCTTAATCTGTGTACCATTGTTTCCCTTCTATCAATTTCTGATCCACTCACACTTGCCTTAGCCCTATCAAACTCCCTTACTATTTTGTAACCAACACCATCGTTTTAAGCAAAAGCATTGTGTTTTGGTGAAAATAATAATAAAAAGCATTGTTCCCAGAATCACCTGAGATTAGAAAAAAAATGAATAGGTTTAAAGGTTTTATGATGTCAATAAATATATCTACATATATCTCCAAACAGAAACAATTAATATTTTCAATATTAAATGGAGAATGTTAGGCAAATGGAAGCACTGTTGTTGTCCACTCCAAAAACTTTTTAAAGGTGTGTTATGTTAGCATGCTTGGATTTTTATTCAGAGTGGAACAGGTTATTCAACCTAAAAATACTGCAATAGCTATTCTTAATAATATAATAAAAGTGACCGATTATGTTATTTGAAAAATACAACATTACAAAAGTACTCAATGTCAACCACAACCGTGTTTGTTTTGCTGTAGGTAACAAATCTTGTCTTGAGTTACCTCTGCAATATTCCATAAGAATAAGGACCTCCCAGACATTATCACCAGCAGAGTTAATGGCACAGTCCAAATAACCAACAATATTTTTATGTCCGGACAGCTCTTTCTGAAAAAGATAAAAATAAAAATGTACTGTAATTATTAAAGAACGAGCTTTGATAAATTACACATTATTTGATCTACAGCATTTGAGTACAGTGGACTAAGGCCTTTGTATAACCACACAGTTTATGATCATACTCATTTAATGCATGTTTTCAAATTTATGTATTTTTTTGAAACCCTTAAAGACGGAGGCAATTGTACAAGTTTTGGCCAAAACCAAACCAAAATAAAGCCTAGAATTTGAGCTATTTGGTTGTTCAATCATAATTTACCTTTTTCATATTAGGTGCACCCACAATTATTATATATAATTTTGATCAGAAGAAATAGGGCTTTCATTTCACATCAAATATTTATATATGGAACACAATTTAACATGAATAAAATCTAAAACAAAAATGTGAGCAATTAAGAAATTTTACTTATTTTTCAAGTTCTGCATGGCATTTTAACTGTGAAGGTCATATTACTGTTAGCTTTTACTGCAGTACAACACACATATTTGTACTGTTGTGGCTGTTATGTCCCACGAGTACAATGACACTCCCCATGTACAGGTTTCATGGTGTTTTTGGAAAGTTAAAGGGCCAAATAGCAGCTTGTCCATCTCAGTTTTTACACATTGAAATTTGCCAGATTGGTTTGCTGGGCCTATGATGCCTTTGAGACTGTATGACAGCCCAGGAATGAGAATTGCCACCATCACGGCATATCATTTGTAAAAGTAGACAAAACAAGTTATTCAAAATGGGGTATGTCCAGTCCTTTTTTAGTAGTCAATTAGTCACATCCATGGACCAAGTAAGTGTTCATATTATTATTATTATTTTTTTTTTAACAAAAAGAGCTAACCCTTCAATTATTATATCAGTGTCATTATACACTTTTCTGCTCTAAAACACTCATATTTGAGTTTTCATTGTATTTTTATATATTATTTTGCCATAAATAAAGTGATTCTATAGTGCTGTTTTATACAAAGCCGTTTGGAGGGGGGTTAAATTTCCTTCAGTGACTTACCGGTCAGGCTCTGCCCACGCTCTGTCAGCCGGCAGGGAAGACCTAAGTCGCATGCGCGAAAATGGCCACCCTCGCATTTGGATTTTCTCATAATATTTTTCACTGCTTTCCAGAGCATGAGAACGTCAAGCGTCAGATAACGGACCAAAGGTCCGATTCAATTCAGGAAGCCCTCTAGTGGCTGTCTAGTAGACAGCCACTAAACGTGGAGTTAATCCTCAGAGGTAATTATTGCAGTTTCTCAGAAACTGCAATAATTACCAGGTAGGATTAAGTTACATGGGACATTGCCCAGACCACTTAAATAAGCCTACAATGAGCCTCATCTGGGTGCCTACAGTGTCTCTTTTTTTTATTTATTAATACTACGTGGGGCATCTACCAAACACCCAGGCAGTTCCTCTGCAGTCAGTGATGAAATCTGGCCAATTTAGCAATGTGACCGAGTTGTAGTTGGTGAGGGGAGGGATAGGGGCTGTAATTGGTGCTGGGGAGGGTTACAGACTGTAGTAAGTGCAGGGGGTAATAGGAGGCTGTAGTGGATAGACTATTAGGGGATTTAGTGGGGGCAGGGAAGGATAAGGGTCTTAGGTGGGAGGAGGCGGCGGGAGGTTAGCAACATATATGCCCCAGAGATAAAAAAAAAAAAAAAAATATATCAGGAATATACTTTTCTTTTAACACAGTTTTTACAAGTCCCTTTAAGCACCTATTGCTATCTAAAAGTCAGTAATGATCCAGATCACAGGTCCTGTATGAGAAGCATTGGGCTGATCAAGAAGGTGGAAGAGTCAGGACTATTGGTTCCCTTTAACATAACTGAGACAGTGTAATTTTCGCAAATCGTAAAACCCTTGAATTCAAACATTATTAAGTCTATTCACTGTAACTGGTAAATGTTGTCTATATATAAGGGGAGGAAAGCATGTCAACACTTTTTTACATAAATTTAACAAAACTATTTCAAATTAAAGGATGTACATCCTTCCTTATTGTGTATTCCACATCCTATTTCTTTACTGCATATTTCCAAAGCTACTCACTTGTCAGGAAATGATATATTGAAAAATCCATGAAACTGAATTTCATATTAAGGGAATATGGGGTCACAGATTCAGGAAACAGGCAGAAAATGGGCAGAACATTTAGGGGTATATTAACTCAACACTAACTGGAGTGAATTGCAACACTTAGACAAAAGTAACAAACTTTAAAAAATTCTCCAATTCAGCAACTCACATTTTGTAATTTGCTTTTAAATTTATTTATATAATTTACTTTGTATGCTAATCACTACATTTTCTGATTAATCTCCACTCTAAGACTGCAGACTAGCAGAAATGATATAGACACGTGGGTGTGGATGAGGACCATGTCGCTGGAGAGTCACACAAGGACAT
Source organism: Pelobates cultripes (assembly GCA_933207985.1). Taxonomy (NCBI): domain Eukaryota; kingdom Metazoa; phylum Chordata; class Amphibia; order Anura; family Pelobatidae; genus Pelobates; species Pelobates cultripes. Next base: position 195,285,555 of record OW240917.1, read on the forward strand.
TCACACAGTTTTGCCTAACTTGCTTGTTGGAAGGGGAACTTAGCTTATTCTGAGGTCCTGAGCTCTCTGGCCCAGGTTTGTATAAAGTATATATCTGTATTTTGCAGCATTCAGCTTTCCATCAACGCTAATCAGTCTCCCAATCCCTGCTGCTGGGAATAAGAACAAAGTATTTAACCAGGAAACTTACATTCAGATTACTCTGGTTTTCAAGTACGTCCAGGGGATGTTACCTTAGCCCAATATCCAGGGGTTGTTACTATTACCCAATTTAATAGTACTCATTTTATCTACCTCAGAGCATGATGCTACCAACATGCATCACTGTTGGTATGGTATTCCACAGGTGATTAGCAGTGCCTCCAGGCATGATGCTTTGAATTTAGGCCAAACAGTTCAATAATCATTTAATCAGACCAGATAATCTTTATTTCTCACAGTCTGAGAGTAGGTATTGTGTTTTTTTGCAAAATCCAAGCAGGCTTTAATGTGTTTAATGTGAGGAGGGGTTTCCGCCCTCCATAAAAGGTAACCATCGAGTTGTAGGTAACCTCTCTTACCAAGGCCCTTCTCCCTCAATTGCTCAGTTTGGCTTGGTGGCCAGCAAAGTTTCAAACTCCTTTCTTTTAAGAATTATGGAGGCCATTGTGCTCTTTTGAACTTTAAAGGATTACTATAGGGTCAGGAACACAAACATGTATAGAGTGTTAAAACCACCATCTAGCCCCTATGGGCCCCTCATGCCTCCATAAGTATAGCAAAATCTTACTGTATACTGCTTGAAGATGTAGCTCTGCATGCTGCTTGCCTCAGAAAAAAAAGCAGTCTGCTGACATTATCAGAAGTGGTAGCCTGATCCAATCACAGTGCTTCCCCATAGGATTGGCTGAGACTGACAAGGAAGCAGATCAGGGGCAGAGCCAGCATGATTCAAACACAGCCCTGGCCAATCAGCATCTCCTCATAGAGATGAATCTCTATGAGGAAAGTTCGGTGTCTGCATGCAGAGGGAGGAGACACTGAATGTTTGGATGCATTTTAGGCAGCCATGACCAAGGAAGGATCTCTAACGGCTATCTGAGGAGTGGCCAGTGAAGTTATCACTAGGCTGTAATGTAAACACTGCATTTTCTCTGAAAAGACAGTTGTGACAAACTAGCCTTTGCCACTGGCTTTTGAAGGAGCCCAATTGCCAGCCTCCTGCCCTATGACTATGGCCCATGGCTAACACTGTGTTCCCAGACTGCAAAAAGCCTTGTTCGTGCCTCTTTCCTTATGTGGTTCAGTAAACGGAGTTTACCAAACAAACAGCCGGACCATACGCAAGTGGAGTGTGCAGTCAATTTACCTCCCAGAAGCTGTAGTTAAACGTAAGCTAATTGACGAACGGCTGGGTGGTCGCTGTTCGTATAGTCGAACACGTGGCGTCGGTCATCTTTTTTAGTCGAACGCAGTCAGCAGTGTTTTGCCGTCGAGTTCATGGAACTCAAATCGGACACGCGCCGGCACAAACACCGCTGAATCTTACCTTCTCTTGAACTTCGACACTTCGGTGGGAGTCGAACGGCATTCAACACTTCGAACGCCACTTTAACTCTGGCTATTTGCATGAACGGCATTTGAACTATGTGAAACAGACCAGCCGCACAGCCTAATTCTCTGGAACTGTTTTGGGCATGAAAATGTGTGTGCGGTCGGTCGGTCAAATATGACTTCCAGGAATTTCCTCAACCCCTGCTCTGATTTGGGTGATTTTTGGATATGTTGTTCGCCCAGATCAGAGCTATCCAGGGATGTATAATTTGTTGTTGTTGTTGTTTAGGGGTGTTTCTGTGTTTTGGGTAAAAACTGTATATTTTCTGCCTGTGATAATTAAGTAGCCCATTGTGTTCAGTAATTGTATCACAGGCAGAGGGGAGGGTTTGTGTGCCTTAGCTGGGAGTGTCTGACTGTACTGTACTGTGTTGATTGGCTGTTGTAACTTTGTGTCCTGTGTACCACAAGGTCCACGTGGGTGGTAACCTTGTGGGGAAATGTATGTATAAGAAAGGCCTGTATGCTCATTAACCCAGTTCTACTTGACCCTCAACTCGCAGCCTCGACTCGTGTTTGGAAGGGACAGCTATAATCACTACAGGGATTGCTATGCTCTGCATTCTCCCTCAGCTTCACTAAGCTCTTGTAAGAGCTCTTTCCTGATCCTGCTTTGCTCTCTCAGAAAGAAGAGAAGTTCACCCACAGGGTGGGTAGGAGACGGCGAGACCCCAACCAAGCAGAGGCGGTTCATGGGGTCTGCAGTGCTTATGGTGTCTGGTGCTGTGCTTATGGTCCTTGGTGAGCGCTAGGAGCATCCTTTCTACGGTCCAACCCTCAGCTAGCCTGGGGCAACCGTAACAACAGTGTTTACAGCAAAAAGCCTGAAGGCAATGATTCTACTCACCAGAACAAATACAATAAGCTGTAGTTGTTCTGGGGACTATAGTGTCCCTTTAAATGCAGCCACATTTTTATACCCTTCAACACAATCCAGTCTCTGAGCTCTGCAGACAGTTCCTTTGACCTGATGGTTTTATTTTTGCTCTGATATGCGTTTACACCAGTGAGATTTTATAAAGACATGTATACCATGCACAGCACAGACACATACCTCATACACACAGCCTCCACACACAACACTTAACACACAAAGCCTCCCTATACATACAATATACATAACACCGTCCACAAAACATACGCAGCTTTCCCATAAGATAGCATACTTACCCCCACAAAACATGAACAGACTGCCCACACATACCGTATGCAGTTTCCCCAGACATAGCCTAACCCCACAAAACAGTACAAGCAGCCCAAACACAGACAACAGAACTTTGAAGCCTCCATGAACACAGCATTAGACACAGGAAGAATGATAATGAGAAAATAGAAAATGCTAGTTAGGATGAAAATGATAGATGGTAGGGATACAAGCAAAGATAATAGGAGACAGGCAGGAAGCTGGGGAACAGAGATAAATGCTGTATGGGACCGATAGAAAGACACAAAAAACAGACTAGGAGAAGTTAGAGGGAGATGGGGAGAGGAAAAGAAAAACCTATGAATGGAAGAAAAGAGTGAAAAAAGAAAACAAATGGAGATGTGGAATGTATAAGGGAGCAGTAAATTGGATTTTTGCCCAAGGCAATAAAAATATTTGCACTGGCCTAGAGTGGCTTCTATTATAGCTGTAATATTTGTGCTATATGAATAGTTGATTGCATTTTGAGCTGCTCAGAAGTGACAATTCTGTATTTGTGCAGTATGTGCCAAATATCGCTAATAATTTACCAGGATTCTGAAAATGTGCTTGCAATGTTAAAACTGCAGTCAGGTAGTAAAATGGAAGAGAAAACCCACAAAAGAGGAACTGGGACAGAATAGGGAGTTTTTGATAAATAATGAAACAAGCATTTATTTGTTAATCAAGTTGCAAAATAAATAAAAGAATATTTACAATCACAAAAAGACCTGCTAAGTATGTTGGATATAGCCTCTGAAGATAAAGACAATGACTGATTTACAATTCTATCAATGATGAGATATTCCAAGGGCTTTGTTACTGGAAATCCCCAGATATTAATTACGTGTGATAATAATATGACTGTATAAGAAGTGGCGGGTTTTATTCAGAGGCAGTGAGTTCACAGACCTATATGTATATAAACATTTAATGATTTCCAGAAAACTAGTAACTGCTAAACATATGAACAATTTTTAAAATGACACGCAAACCAAAAACTACATAAAAGGGGGCAAATACTTTCATATATATGTGTCAATTATATAAGTTAAAGGACCACTATAGGCACCCAGACCACTTCAGCTCAATGACGTGGTCTGGGTGCCAGGTACATCTAGGGTTAACCCTGCAGCTGTAAACATAGCAGTTTCAGAGAAACTTCTATGTTTACAATAGGGTTAATCCAGCCTCTAGTGGCTGTCTCACTGACAGCCACTAGAGGCGCTTCCGCGCTTCTCACTGTGAAAATCACAGTGAGAAGGTGCTGACGTCCATTGGAAAGCATTGAGAAATGCTTTCCTATGGACTGAATGAATGCGCGCGGCTCTTGCCATGCATGCGCATTCAGCTCTGACATCGGAAGAGGGAGGAGAGATCCCCAGCGCCGGACTCTTTCAATACGTGGTTTATCTTCCTCTTTATACCATTTCTATATAGCAGCAATCAAGGGAGCCTCTTTTGGTGTATTATTAGGGCCTTTCCTATTCCCTCTAAAGTGATATTATAGTCCTAACACAGGTAACCCCCACCTTTTACAAGTTACTAAGAATACTATACCTTAGAAGGGTGTTTTCACCCAGAGTAGGCAGGACATAGCTGTTTTCTGCCTATTTAGTGGCACCTGTCCTTTTAAGCATGTTACCTTAGTTTATTAACTGTGGGAGATTCACACGTAAAAGCTATATTAGCTGCTGAGACACTGTTGCACCATTATTATTATTAGCAACAGTTTATATTCTATCTCAGTTGCTACTAACAGGAGCTTGTTTGATGTGATGTACATATTGCTTCACAAGTAGAATAGTAGACGTTTTTTATACACACACTACTGTATATACACGTTTCATTTTTTTCATTCCCTAAGACGGATTAATAAAGATTTTTTATTTTCTTTTTGTACCTATTTTTCTTAGTTCCATACTGGCAATCTATTGCCTTATACTAGAGGAACAGTCTCCTTTTAGGGTATAGGGACTGACACCTGGGAAGATCCTTTCGGAGATTCCTCTTTCAGTCTATTTCTCCTTTTTCACTTTAATTTATACATATCAAACAAGTCTCATACACTCACATGCTCCTATAACTAGCCACTCACACACAAACACACAAAGTGACGTACATACTTCACACACAGACATACTTACATTCAGACATTTAGAACTAGCCACTCAACCATACGTACACAAGCCTACACATATACATTCATACACAGATCTTTCCTGCATGATATCCAAGAACACTACACACAAGCAAGAACGGAGCGAAAATCTTTTTTCACTATTTCCTCTGCAATCATTGGGAAATGTGACCATTTGGCAGTGTTACGACACAAATATATTGAAAACTACTCAGGAATCAATGTTTAGAAAATATATTGCCAAGACAGGCAATTTCTGATTGTTAGTGTAGGAAACTACCAAGCTCTCTGCACCTTCCACTGAATCCAAATCCATGCATGATTGTTTCTATCCATCAGGAGAATGGGCTGCGAAGTGCTCACTTGATGTGCTGAACATTATGCTTCAATGTGATTTAAGGGATTTGAAAGAACAAAACTGAAAGTCTCTTGAGGTTGGCCCGTTTTCAAGGCTACCTTATCTATAATCTAAAAGTAACCTCATACTTCTTTTCTTGAGGACTGCTAAAAAGAAAAACTGAGCCTTTATCTCTGAAAGAAACCAATGATTGGGGATAGATAGTAAACAGCTGTTCAATCACTATCTTGAGCACTCAATTCGCAAAGCAAAATCTCCACAAACATAGCAACATTTATTTATTTATTTCATTGATGTCACTTTGGTTGCTTTAAATAGTTATCCTGTGATTAAATACTTATTTTAAATATATATCTAAACTGAGTATTGATCATTTAAGACACAGGTATAAATATTTTTCAGATAAGTGCAAAAATATGTCAGCTTGCCAAAACCATAAGATATGCTTATGGTTTAAATAGCACCACCTTATTCTGCAGTGCAATATTATTAAGGGGACTTTAACAACAAATGAGACAAACTATTACAAATGTTAATGATAACAATAGGTTGATGAGGACACTGATCAAATGAGCTTACAGTCTCGAGAAGGGCAGCATATGAAATAGGAACCAAGTAGCAGAATTGGAAGGTGGGAGTGAAGTGGAGAATGGTCCCACTAATTAGATGGATATATATATTAACACCGAAAATTGGCAAAAATTTAACCGTTTGCCCTTTGGTTAGTTCCAGCTTATGTGGCTAGGATGGCGACCTTTTTTGGAAAAAAATACCAACCATGCTATTTTGCATAATTAATTATAAATGTGTAACATCACAGCACACAATGTACATAAAAGAACAAGAACATGTGGAAGCAGAAAATTCCCTAAATCACTAATAGAATACTTACAATGTTTGTACTTTGTCTGACTTTGTGTATGTGAAGCAGTGTGTATATCCTGTTTGGATGAGTGGATGGATGTGTATATATAAACACACACACAGACTACACAGAGACTGCTGGATACACACACAAAGATACTGCTGAATACACACACACACAGACTGCTGAATACATGCACAGACTGCTGAGTACATGCACAGACTGCTGAGTACATAGGCGTGGGAGGTGTGAGCGGACAGGAAAATGAGCTTCGCCACCACATTCATTATAGATTGCAGCAGTGCTATCTGGGAACAAGTAAGACCACTGAGAAGGGTACTGCAGTAGTCAAGGCGAGAGAGAACAGCAGCATGGACCAGCACCTTATGCGCATCCGGGATTAAATAGGAGCGGATGCACGCTATGTTTTTGAGATGGAAGCGACAGGATTTGGCGATTAATTGGACATGAGGGGTGACGGAGAGGTTGGAGTCAAAAAGAACACCCAGGCAGTGAGCCTGCGAGGTAGAGGTGATGGTAGTGCAGTTGACTTGGAGGGAGACAGACACAGGAGTAGTAACACTTGACGTAGGAAAGACCAGAAGTTCTGTTTTGGACAGGTTGAGTTTAAGGAAGTGAGCAGCCATCCAGTTGGAAATTGCAGAGAGGCAGTCAGAGACACGAGTCAAGATGGGCGGAGAGAGATCAGGAGAGGACAGGTAGATTTGTGTGTCATCTGCATAGAAATGATAAAGGAAGCCAAAGGAGCTGATGAGTTTACCAAGGGAGGCAGTATAGATAGAGAACAGTAGGGGACCAAGTAAAGAACCTTGGGGGACACCGACAGAGTGGTTGGGGGGAAGAGACAAAGTCAGAGAAAGAAACACTGAAAGAGCGCTGGGAGAGGTAGGAGGAGCACCAGGAGAGAGCAGTATCCCGTAGACCAAAATTACGGAGAATGCGAAGAAGTTGTTAATGATCAACAGTGTCAAAGGCAGCAGAAAGATCAAGGAGAATTAGGATAGAGTAGTGGCCGCGAGATTTAGCAGCAATTAAATCGTTGGATATTTTGGTCGCAGCCGTTTCAACAGAATGACCAGCACAGAATCCAGAGTGAAGGGGGTCAAGCAGAGAGTTGAATTCAAGAAAGTCAGTCAGCCTGGTGAACACAACTTTCTCGAGGATCTTGGAGGCAAATGGTAGTAGAGAAATAGGGTGGTAGTTGGATGGGGAGTTGGGGTCAAGGCTGGGCTTTTTCAGAATTGGGGTTACAGTTGCATGTTTAAAGGGTGTACATACGCACAGACTGCTGAGTACACTCCTGTAGCTCTTGCTGTTCCCACCCCTGTGACACCCCATCGCAGCTCTCACTACACAGCCAAGCACCAATGAGTTTTCTTAGCACGGCCTTAGAGTACTGCACTCTTGTGGCTGGTGCCGATATTGCAACACATTCTCTTCAAAGAAAAATACCGGCAATTGTATTGTCGGTATTTTTGCAATACCGGCACCAGCCGCACAGCCTCAAATACCATCTGTGCCGGTAAAATACCAGCCAGGTGGCAACCCTGCTCATGTCTCAAACATACGTTATCTTAGATGGTCTATTAACATGTACGGGGAAGCACAGTAAGCAAGGGCATACCTCGCAACGTTGGGATGTATGGAATTGGGGTGGTTGGGCGAGCCTTCAAGGAAGGGGGGATTTGCCGGTGAAGGATTGAGCTGAACTGCTGACTTGATTCTGCGCTATAGCAAATAACTGTCCAGCCAATTATATGTATAGTATATCAAAGTAGGCAAATAAGAGGAAAATTATTACTACTATTATTATTATTGTCATTTATATAGCGCAAACAGATTCCACAGCGCTTTACAATATTATAAGGGGGGTGGGGGGGTTAACTATAAATAGGACATTTACAAGGAAACTTACAGTCTATAGATTGGCTGTGGGTCAGAGACCCACTATCTTAGTTTTTTTATTTATTTATTTCATTTTATGGGGGGTGCAATTAAAAAGACATTAATGAGAATGAATATGACACCAAACCTACCACATGCACTTATGTAGTGTTGGCGCCAGACTGTGCTTTGAATAACCCATTAACACATCCTCACACAAAGAACTGAGGGGTGGCAGTCACGTCATTAGTGATTAGGTTGACAGAATTCTCTATCTTTCAAGGACACTATGCTGGGTGCGGAAAAAGAAGTTTTCAGTAATGTTAATCTACACATTTGCTATTGATTTCACCAGCACACTGAATCTATACCTACCTAGATTTTAAAATATACCCCACACCATTTGTGGATGATAGGTTCACTATAGCAAATTTAACAATTTCATGATGTCATTCAACAACCACAATTTACAAACGTACAGTGTTTTTAAACAATATATTTATAGCTGAAGTAGGTGTTAAATTGGAACATGTTTGCTTATAACAAAAAAACATGAAATATATATATTACACTATCTTTAACCACCAAGGAAAACTGAGCTAAGGAGGAACAAGGGAGTCTATTGTACTGCATTTATCTATTGTTCTCTGTTATATCATATGTTTTACTACTTGGGTATCTACATGTTTTCTGATGGGTCTGATTCCTAAGTTACTCAGAAAATGTTTGCAATTTCTCACAATCTTTTTTTTAAGAACATACTGTAGAAAGCAGTAATGTCAATTATGAGCATTTGTGGCAACACAAAAAGCAGTAATTCATTCAGTAAATGGAACATTTGCTCCTACAAGTTCTGTAGTTTGAAACAAGATTACCATTAATGCTTTGTAGTGCCGTTTAGAGAGGGAACGTCATGGCATGAATTAGTAAAGGAAGATCAGAGTTTGGAATTTTGTCTAGAACTAATTATATGTGCTATTTAAAGGGACACTAAGCACAAAAAACAACTTTAGCATAATAATGGACGCAATCCCCCCCACCCCCATATGTTTGTGTATATATACACTGCTCAAAAAAATAAAGGGAACACTTAAACAACACAATGTAATTCCAAGTCAATCACACTTCTGTGAAATCAAACTGTCCACTTAGGAACCAACACTGAGTGACAATCAATTTCACATGCTGTTGTGCAAATGGGTTAGACAAGACGAAGGCATGGATGCTATGTACTGGCCCGCCCGTATCCCAGACCTGAAACCAATTTAGCACATCTGGGACATCATGTCTCGCTCCATCCACCAACGTCACGTTGCACCACAGACTGTCCAGGAGTTGGCAGATGCTTTAGTCCAGGTCTGGGAGGAGATCCCTCAGGAGACCATCCGCCACCTCATCAGGAGCATGCACAGGCGTTGTAGGGAGGTCATACAGGCACGTGGAGGCCACACACACTACTGAACCTCATTTTGACTTGTTTCAAGGACATTACATCAAAGTTGGATCAGACTGTAGTGTGTTTTTCCACTTTAATTTTGAGTGTGACTCCAAATCTAGACCTCCATGGGTTGAAAAATTTGATTTCCATTTTTTAATTTTTGTGTGATTTTGTTGTCAGCACATTCAACTATGTAAAGAGCAAAAGTATTTCAGAAGAATATTTAATTCATTCAGATCTAGGATGTGTTATTTTTGTGTTCCCTTTATTTTTTTGAGCAGTGTATATATAGTGATAAGATAGCACTCCCAGTTCTTTAGAAGTAAAGAAGACCTGGGAGTGCTATCCTTTCACTTTCTATATACTTTGCTGATAAGCACCGGGCAAGAAATCAGAATTGCAGAAAGTGCAGGATTATGATTTTTATATAAATAAATATATATATATATATATACACATACACACACACACACACACACACACACACACACACACACACACACACACATATACATACATAAAACAAAGAGCTGTGGGCAGGCCCAGTGGGGGTGTCAAAAATCTTCATCAATGGTCCAGTGCAGCCTCTTCTGTAGCGGAAGGGAAGCACAGAAAAGTATTTCCGCTCACAATGTCAGGGCTCAGGTTGTTCAGAGAATTGTCACAGGTTACTGAACTTGAAAACAGGCTGCACGTAATAAAAGTTGTGAAATGGGGCAGGACATGCATTTTGTAGAACGGTGGGCAGGAGAGGGGTTTTGTAGAGCCAAGGGCAAGACAGGAGATTTGTAGAAGGGGACAAGATAGGGTTTTTAAAAAGTTTACACATTTGTGCAATTTTATAAATAAGACATTTTAAAAATATTGTTTTTACATTTTAAAGTTTGTGTTTGTGCCTTCACCCCTCCACACAATACACAAGCACACTATATTCCCACACACCACACAAATTGCACATATTTATCTTCTTCTAACAGGGTTATTCACTAAAGTGACAATTCTCTAGGTCAGCTATGCTTTCAGATCTGCTACTCTGGCCTAAAGTTTGAATTGATCTTAAATTCTCACTTTACTAAATAATCCAAGGAATCTCAAGTTAAAATAGTTGGATGTTTAATATTCTGCTGTGTTGCATATTCCATATAATAAATTATGTCAAGGCAGTCTCATTGACATTTAGGAGTTAAATCGCTTTTTTTATGCATCACTAGTCACACCTTTTCTAGCTGAGACTCATATAGTCTAATTTTCAATCACATTTGACCAAGCACTGTGTTATTATGCATTGGGACAAAACCAAAATGTAAACACCGTACTGAATATATGGGCATTTGGTTAGATCACTAGATCTTATTTGGAATGCATGCTGTAAAAATTGCTGCGTATAAGGTTGCCCATTATGACCCTTGTCAACCACGGAAAGTGGCTTCAATGGAAATGTGAGTGTCACAACTGGACCATGGAGCAATGGAAGAAGATTGCCTAGTCTGATGAATCATATTTTTTTTTTTAGATAAGGTGGATGGCTGGGTGTGTGTGTCATGCAGCAGGATGCACTCTGGGAAGAAGGCCGGCAGTGTTATTCTCTGTGCAATGTTCTGCTGGGAAACCTTGGGTCTAGTGGATGTTACTTTGACATGTATTTCCTACCTAGTGATTGTTGCAGGCCACATACACTCCTTCATGGCAATGGTGTTTCCTAATGGCAGTGGTTTCCTTCAGCAGGATTATGCACTATGCCACACTGCAAAAATTGTTCAGGATTAGTTTGTGGAACATGACAAAGAGTTCAAGGTGTTGCCTCGGTCTCCAAATTCAACAGATCTCAATCCGACTGAGCATCTATGGGATGTGCTGGAACAACAAATCCGATCCATGGAAGCTCCAGCTTGCAGGACTTAAAAGATCTGCTGCTTATGTCTTGGTGCCAGATACCCACAGGACACGATCAGAGGTCTTGTGGAGTACATGCATCAACGCATCAGAGCTGTTTTGGCAGCACAAGGGGGACCTACACGATATTAGGCAGGTGGTTTTAATGTTGTGGCTGATCAGTGTATATTCAGGGAGCTATGTTTCAAATCCATAATCGGCAACACAACTCTATGTAAAACTTTTTTTGTTGCCTTGCTCTTCAATGTAAATACACTACTATTCGGTGTGTACTTGTTCTAGTATCCTTAGGGCTTTGAGCGATCCCCCTAGTATCAGGTGTGCTACCTCTTATTACTGTACTCAGTTTGTTTAGTGCTGCTCCATTTCTTTTGTAAATACACTACTGTAGCACATTAAAATAAAAAATTGAAGGACCCTCAAATTCCACTTTTCTGGAATACATGAAAAGTTTGCTCAATACAGCTGTTTGCACAACCAATGCAATCTCCAGTCCATCGCAAGTACTTTTTTCCATCCTATACTACAAAGAGGAAGTGGGTTGAAGACCTTTTCATACTGAGCACTTCAATTTTGGAATAACATTCCAGAAGATGTCAAACATGTTATCATAAAGTATTTGAAAACAGCTGAATCCCTGTATTTGCAATTAAAGCAATGTGGGTTTATGCTAGTGGTCACAGTTAAAATGTCAACCCTTTTCCTTTAAGGCTTTAAAAACATAAAAGCATATGTTTACAAAACTCTTCTAATGTTACAATGGCAGGTATACCATTATATTTTATAGTTATCCATGGCTGTGTTTTGAGGTTAGAAATTCTATGCATGCCATTGAAACAAGGATAATTAAAACACTGCACATAACAATAACAACACAACTATCCATTAGTTTCAGAAACAAAGGTCTGCTCACACACACAGATAAATATTGTTTTTTAACACAGCCTTTCCATTTTCGGGTATAGGGAGTTTACAAGTAATCTGCCTTTGTGAATTGTTATAGCTCAAATCTGTTTGCCCTGAAATCGGCTCTGTCACAGTCTGGGGTCTTTACATATTTTGCAAACACCCGTGAAAGTGACTGCTTCGCTGGAAGTCTCATGGCTACTGGATTCAAGGGAACCTGTCTCTCTCTCAACCACCGGCATGGTTTTTCTCTTCAGCAAGGAGCCTATGTCAATGTTGAACTCTTGTGCATGTATGAGTGTACAACACTGAGGCCTATGGAGGATCCAGTGGGAACCTTCATAGACAATGCCAATTATAAATTTCATTTGGTATAGAGCAGATATAGGATATGCATTGTGGGTATATACATTACAGAACATTAATTGTTTAGTTTTGATACTGCATTTTTTTTATTGCATTCATCACATTCAATTTTAAAATTTTGCTTATTTAGCACTATTTGATTGACTCCCATGTTGGAATTGGTGTAGGACCCACCGATATTGGGGTACTGTAAAGAAATAGTGGGCTTAACACAATATGGCCATATGGTGGAACTGAATCTACATATTTGTTTTCTGAGATAGGAGATTTTAAGTAGCCTTATAATATGTAAAAGAGTATTTGTAGGTGTAACGGATCCCCTATACTCTGACTGACAATATCCGCTGTAGTTCTCCCAAATCCCAAGTGAAGCAGTGATTAAAGCTCTGAGCTACCCAAACATCACACCCATAACACTCCCACAACACGCCCATGAATTTATGAGTCAGGATGACCAAGCATAAAAACATAAAATAATAAAATATAAAAAATACATATAAGAGATAGCACTGATCTAAACGCCCAAGTTCTCCAAATAGCACTCAGATCCATGCAGTGTAGGGGAAACGCCACCGTGTTAAAGTTCTGACCGGTCACACACGTGGTCCTATGCCCACAACAGTTCTAGAGCGTTTGGTGCTTTTGCCAGGAGCTCCTGCGGCCGCAGTACGGGGTGATCCGGCTTGCTCTTAGATAGTGATTTGTTTCCCTTATTTTCAGGCACCTTCCCACCAAAAAGCGCTCTCCTGGTGAATTTCAAAGTGATTCAAAAACGTGAACCAAGTTGTCCGGGAACCGCATGGTCACCTCATGCCAAAAACAATTCCATAACATTCGTGGCTAAGTCCTGCTGAGGTGCCCAGAAACCCACAAAGTCCTAATGCCAAAATTAGTTACATGGCAGTCGCAGCTAAGTCCCGCTGGGACTATTCGTGGGTTTGGTTCACGCAAACAGCCGCCAGAGAGCCCACTTTCAGTTCCATTCGCATGAAGGGAAAGTGCCAAACCAGAGGCACCAAGGGCATGCTACTAATGGAGGCTGGTGAGTTTTAACTTCCGAACAGAGTATATGGCCCATAGTTGGTGGGCAGGAGGCCAGCTTCTACACTCCTCCATGAATTTGTGGAAAACGTCCAGGGCAAGGAGCGTTTGTGACAGTACATGCGCTCTGTTCATTAATCTATGTTAGGTATACATGTTGGTCTCCACAGCACCACAATTCCTGAGAAAAGATTGTTCTGAGTGTGCCCCCAAATCCATTTTTGTCTTTGCCAAGTAGTGAGTTTTGGTCGTGATACATGGCTTCCATTACGGGAGGTCAATTTTTTCCTCTCTGGGATTCTTACAATTACTAGTGGCCACCAACTTAAACTATATGCTCCTTTCTGACCGGTTTCATCAAATTACTTTTCATGGAAATTTTCCCTGAAGAAGTTATTTGAAGAACTCTGCCAGAGAATTAGAAGGACCACGCGTATGATCATTCTAGGTCTACATTTTGCACTGTTAGTGTTTTTATTTATCTTTTTGCAAGTTATTGATTTACACTTAGGTGATAGCTACTACATAGTCATACAACTTTGTTCATTATTTTCACTAAATATATTTTCCCAATTTTTTTTCTTGAGGTTTTCATTTTTTCCACCTCTTCTCTTTTATATATATATATATACACACACTATACTTAGTAAGAAACTTTCTATTCCTCATTTAGTTTCCCCTCCAAAGCAGTAAAAAAAAAAATAGCTTTCTTTGAAAAGGTAGATAAGTTTAATTTTATATTCCACAAAACCAAACAGGACAATTAGAGCAATGCTTTTTTATGTTTTGTCTGAATCACAGGAAAATAAGTTAACATAAGGTTATCAACCAAATGGTATATAATAGATGCCTGAAGTAATGACATGTACAGGCAAATGTTTTATCATATATGGTAATTAAGAATCCATTCTTTTTCTTAATACTGTAATATTGTCTACATTTTTATAATGAACATTTGCTGAGATGTGCAACATTTTTTAAAGGGGCACTATCATCTGCAGATGCTATTTCAAGGTAATTTGATTCACTTTCATATCTAACACCACGCCATATGATCTTATTTAAAGTTATTTATAAATGTTTGTTAGGATTGCATTATTTATGCCTTTATAAATGTCCTTTTAGAATGAATAAAGAACCTTGTGTCAACTGGAAGTAAGTGTGGATCCCCTGTTTATTTTGAATAAAGAACCTATTGATGCTACTTTTGCAGCATCATTCTACTCTACGTCTTAAATGTAAAATGGTATTTATCTCAGAAATGGAATGCATTACCTTTTCCCACCATTTTTGATTTTTAAACTTACAGTTGTAATCAAAATTATTCAACACCCAGTTGCCTTTTCAGTTGTATTTGGGTAAACTACCTGAAGCATTCGTTGTGTTGAGCTATTTATATTGCTTTTGTTTGATTTGTTCATTGCAAACAGCTAAAAGTCTGTACATTTTTACAATAAACCTGATTTTCAACAGGGGTTGAATAATTTTGATTACAACTGTACTGTATGCTCAAGTTAAAAAAAAAAACAAAAAAAACCCTTTCATGGCTATATATTTCTATATACTAAGTACAAAAAAGGTTTTACATACATATTGCCAATTCATGTTCCTAAACTTCCTTCATAAAATTGTCAGCATATGTTTAACAGATATTTCCACCTGGACTGCTATTTCCATTTAAATATACCATGGTGCACTGCATATTTTACTGGTGTATGTATAATACGTTTAGTATGCACTAAACATACGCAGACCACAGTCTCCCTAAAAAATAAATATGCAAAACATGTCTCTGTTTAGTTGGATCAGTATGTTAAATAGCCTGCTATTGCATTTGTGCAGTATTTACATCGGAGTACCTTATAAATGTGGAAATATGTATAGACTGACCTGATTTACATTAAGAGTACGCAGTGTTGTGTTCTTTAAAAATAGTTTTGAAATTACAAATATACGTTTTTAAATATCTCCCTTTCCCCAGTGAATATAAAATGCTCGCACATCTTGCATAAACAAACCCTAAGTGCTAAAAAAAAAAAAAAAAAAAAACCCACAAACAAAAGTGCTGTCAAACATTTGTACAATGTTGGCATTTTAGTCAAGTTGAAGGTACACTCCGGGCACCAAAACAACTTAATCTAATTGAAGTTGTTATGGTGCCAGGAGGCCTCTGGAGGCAATCATAATTTGAGTAGATAAACTGTTCTAAAAGTTGCCTCCAGTGGCAATGTCCACTCCTCCCTAGGCTGAACATGTCAGCTGACCACTCTCAGCAAATCATGGCACCCCTCCACAGAGGCACTGCGCGCATCCTTCAAGTGAAATTTCAGAAGGCGGATGCCGTCTGGGGGGAGGGGAGCCAACTTAGGGGTTAAACCGTTGAGGTAAAAGTGCCATTTCATTTCATTTATATGAACTTGTTTTGGCGTCTGGAGTGTCCCTTTAAGCCTATAGGTATAGAGAAAAGTAATTTGATGTCTAACAAACTCATCGGTATTTTAAAATGCACTAACAAAATTTTAAGAGGCTGAAAATTCAGCCTGTGTACCACCAACTAGACTTCCAGTTTCCAAAGTAAAAACATGTTCTGTGAGGACCAAAGTGCTGCATTTAGCTACACAGATCTTTTACTATAAAGTGATTTTTTGGGAATTCAGTGTAAATTCAAATTAAATTTAACATTTTAGGCCAAAACAGCCAGGCTGGAAACATAATCGACATGGAGAAACTTTCCAATTTGGCAATTTTTTTCACAAACTTAAACTTCACTCTAAATTCCCAGCAATAGTTAGAGGTTATTCATTCCCAATTGTAGTGAATTGCAATTTGAAAGGCAACATATGCGGATCTGGAAAAAAATCTGAAATTGGAAGAAAAGATATAATCACACCTTGGCAACTGTAGCCTGATATTTAACATTCAGAATTCAATTTGTTAATAGTTTTTTGCCAATAAACTCTTGAAAGTATGCATCTAATAGGTCAACAACTTAACTAAACAAAGTGTCACAAATTCCTCTACATACAAAATGTATATTTGACCTTTTTTAACTATTGTTTTTTTCTTTTTTCAATATAGTTGGTACTGTTAAAATAGAGATACAGGAATGGGCACCAGTAACAATATACAGAAAGGCTGGAAATTTTAATCCTTCAGAGGAAAAAAACAGACATATAAAAGAATGCAATAGAAGGTGCCATATCATAGTTTGCTTATTAATGTTCTACCAGAATCTATAACATATTCACCAGATGTATTTTTCATCAAATATACCCTTCAGTAAGAGAGCACAGACTCTGACACCTGACTAGCTTTGTTCCTAAACTTTTTCTTTATAGTATTAGCTGATGCCTAAAACATAATATATACATTGCCATCCACTGATATTGGCACCCTTGGCAAACATGACCAACGAAGGCTGTGAACAATTGTCTTTACTGTTTAACCTTTTATGATATTTTGTTAAAAAAAAAAAAATACTCTGCTCTTATTGACATCAGACAATTCCGAACATAACATAGGTTTATAAAAAAAATGAAAATTCTGTTAAAGGAACACTATAGTGTTAGGAATACAAATATGTGTTCCTAACACTATAGAGCCCTAGGGCCCCGTTCCGCGGCGAATAAAGGGTTAATTAACCATTTCTTTGCTTACCTTAGTCCAGTGTCGGGCTCCCTCGGCACTGGTGATCTCTCCTCCTCCATAGACATCAGCTTCCGAGTGAAGCCGAATGTGCATGCATGGCCAGAGGCGCGTGTACATTCAAACCGGCCCATAGGAAAGCATTACTCAATGCTTTCCTATGGGGATCTTTTTTGACACTGGACTCCGTGTGAAGTTCCAGTAGTGTCTGTCAAACTGAAGACGCTTGAGTTTGTTTTTGGTTGACAGAGACCTTTTTCTTTAAACTCTTCCAAGCAACTTATGGTGACGTGGGTGACGTCAGATTGTAGTTTTGAAGACTAACTGACCCCAACATGCAACTGACTTCTGATTTTCCATTCTGTGAACCTTGAAGATTCTGTGGACATTCTAACCAAAAATAGACACACGTCCTCTTCCAGATTAACTTATAACATTTCCAGTTGAAATGGGAATTTTCAATGCTGTTGTTATATACACACACTACATTCATTATATACACAACTATACAAACACACACATACTCTGCATTATACACACACTGCATTAATTATATACACACACCACACACACTCCATTATATACACACTACACAAACACACACACACACTTTGCATTCATTATATACACAACTATACACACACAGACACACACACACTACGCATTATACACACACACACTGCATTCATTATAGATACACACTACACAAACACAGACACATTGAATTCATTATATAGACACTACACACACACTGCATTCACTACATTCATTTTACGCACACAACACACACTGCATTCACTATACACACTACACAAACACACACACTCTGCATTCATTATATACACAACTATACACACACAGACACACACACACTACGCATTATACACACACACACTACACACACTGCATTCATTATAGATACACACTACACAAACACAGACACATTGCATTCATTATATAGACACTACACACACTGCATTCACTACACACACACTGCATTCACTACATTCATTTTACGCACACAACACACACTGCATTCACTATACACACTACACAAACACATACACTCTGCATTCACTATATATACACACTACACAAAGACTCACTGCATTCACTATACACACTACACAAATACACACTGCATCCACTAGACAAACACACACCGCTCTACTGTCTAAACACACTGCATCCAATACATGTGGCGTGTATATTTTGTGCACTTACCTTAAGAAATTGTTTATTTTTTCAAAATGGTAAATGTACAGAATATCGGCAAATTATCGGCCTGAAAGTTCACAGATTATCGGTATCGGCTCTAAAAAATCAATATCGGTCGATCCCTACTATTTATCAAAGCTTTTGGCTAACATTTCCAGTTGACTGTAAATTCCTAATAATTACCCTGATGGTGGGTATTTTTCAATGCTTTTGGCTATAGCTATTTTGTGAAGCTCAACACCCTTTTGCCGCACCTCATAGCAATGGTCTTACCTACTGTACTGAATAACTAAGGACATTTTGCTATATGTGTTACCTTATATGAATACCCCTGTGAACAGTGGAGTAGCTAGAGTTTTTCCCGCCAGGGCAGTTCCTGAGTTTGCTCCCCCTACCCCCGCAAAACCAACTGCACTAGCACACCATCACCCCGCGACCGCCACGTGGCTGCCGGCCTTGTAAAGGCCCGCCTCAGGCGGCGTTGACAGCATCGGCAGACCTGGAGAAAGGCTGCACACTGACATGGGCTGCTGAGGGGCTTGTCCAAGCCCGGGCAGGAGTCCTCAGAGTGGGATGAAACACAAAGTGGACAGGAGACCACCATGCACCGTCCGACTTATTACCACAGTGCCATCTTGCAGACTTGCACAGTAACTGACAGGCAGACCAATACCACTCAGGGACTGTGCCCTGCCACTGATGGGCATTGGTTGAGAGACCGGAAGCCTTGCTGCATCTCTCCCAATAACGCATACCGACTCTTTAGCTGGCAACTCTGCAAATGCTCTTACCAACCCGGACTCTCACTCCTATTACAGTAAGCCCCTCAAGCGGATTCCACATATTCCCAAACAGGCACTAGGCCTGTCTCAAAGCCTTAGTTACATGTGCCTTACCTGCTTAAACCTTGCTTTACTCTAATAGAATATAAAATTGTGCATGTTTGCTCTAGTGCCCCAAATATTAAGCGTGATGTTTTATGCCTGAGGATTGCCGTTGGGGTACCTCAGACGTGTCTGTAATAACCTTATGCACTGCAGAAATATAAAATAAAATTTAAAATAAAAAACATTTTAGATTTTTTTTCTTCCAGAACAAAAGAATATGCTATAGCGAACATGCATAATTACCAAAATATAGAACAGGAAGTTTTGACCCTATGATGAATATAATGGTTTCACAATTAAAGATAACCCTCATTTATTTTTAGACCAAATAATTATTGGAATATCAACCACTTTCACTGCAATTAAAATAAAGGAAAAACTCTTTTCCTGGTACAATATATTCCATGTGGCTTCCTACACTCACGTTGAATAATTTATGCACTTTTATTATTTCACTGATGTAATGAAAATTTAAGCGGACCTTTATTTATCTGCCCTCTGCCATGTGCTGTTATTGAAGAAATAGATTAGAATGAGCTCTTCTTTTAGACGGTGGGACATCATTGTATAATTGGTCTGATGGCTGACATTGACTGTCTAGCTCAAGGTACCAAAATAATTTTAAAAGATGTCGCAATACATCCCACATATGTCAAGGTCAAGACAGGGATCCAACACGCAGTGTACTGAAACTATAAAGACGTTTACCGGATCTTAGAGTGGCCGGACTAACGTCACATAAACAAGAATGGTCAGAGTGAAGCCGAGGTCGAGGGAACAAGAAGACAGGTAAGCGAAAGTAAAGCAGGGTATAAGGATAGGAGAGAACAACAATGTCAGGGTACAAGCCAAAATCTATAACCAGAAAACCAATTACAAGAGATGCACTGAGGGAATAGACAAGCTGAAACCATGACAGGGCAATGACTCACTGCAAGTGAGTACTTTTTATAGCCTGGCTCTTTAATTGATGTCCACGCCCCCAAAACGTCCTGGTTTGAGTTTTTCGGCAGTTCGTGACGTCATTGACGTTGGCGGGATTGCGCCGCGTCATAAATGGGGGCGGGGCTATCGTGGCCAGCCTCTAGAATGCCAAAACTGCCGGAGGGGAGGGAGGCCCTTGACCCAGGTACCCTGACAGTACCCCCCCTCTTAGGAACGCCAACCGGGCGAAATGAGCCAGGACGAGACGGAAAGCGGGCATGGAATGCCCGCAGTAGGCGAGGAGCGTGGATATCCACATGAGACACCCAGGCACTTCAGGCCCGTATCCCTTTGTCAGGGGTCCGCGGGCGGCGGTGAGGGGAGGCCACGGTCTCCCCTCCTCCTGCCTGTCGGCGAGCGGCGTCTCCTCTCTGCCGCTCGGCGCTCACGTCCTCCACGCCTCCCAGCGGCAGCATGTATAACGCTGCACGCTGGGAGGTTGCAAATTTATGCAAACGCCGGGGTCACTCACGTGACCCCGCATTAAAGCAACAGTACCACAATCACAGTGGGAGGCGTAGATATCTCCCACGTGTGATTGTTAATTCTGATTGGAAGTTATCCAATCAGAATTAAGCAAAGGGTATTTATACTTACCTTTCCTGTCTCTCAGTGCCCTGTTGTGGTCTTGTGATACCTGTATTGCAGTTTGCTCGTGTTTCTCTCTGGTTACCGATTATTTGGCTCGTTATTCCGATTATCCTGTCTTCTCCACTCCTTTGACCTCGGCTTGTTTCTCGTTCTCCCGTTTTCTGGCTCCCTTTACTTGGCTTGTCTCCTGACCATTCTTAGTGTGCTTAGCCCGGCCACTCTAAGGACCGGTATAGCATCTTTCCTCTCTGTGTCCTGTTAGCGTGTTAGGTTCCAGAATCGTGACAACCTTCCAGTCAACAAGATACTGCAACTTCCCCCGAGAGAAACGGGAGTCAAGAATGAGTTTAATCTCATATTCCTCCTGACCCTCAATTTGAACAGAAGAGGGAGGAGTCGAAGCCAACGTGTATCTATTACAAACGAGAGGTTTCAATAGTGAAACATGAAAAGAATCAGAAATGCGCAACCCAGGTGGGAGAGCAAGCTGATAGGCAACTGGATTGATCTTCCGTAAGACCTTATAAGGCCCTATGTAATGAGGTGCAAATTTCATGGAAGGAACCCTTAAACGAATGTGTCTGGTACTTAACCATAGCTTATCTCCTGGGTGAAAAATAGGAGCAGGTTTTCTGCGCTTATCCGCTTGGCGTTTAGATAAAGCCGAAGTGTGAACAAGAATATGGTGAATCTGATCCCACAACTTCCTCAGATTGGCGACGTGGACATCGACCATCTGTAAACCCTGTGAAGAGGATACCGACGGAAGAATAGTAGGATGAAAGCCATAATTCATGAAGAAGGGGCTATTACGAGTAGAATCACAAGCCAAATTGTTGTGTGCAAACTCTGCCCAAGGAATCAAATCAACCCAATCATCTTGATGTTCAGACACAAAGCAGCGCAAGTATTGTTCGATCTTTTGGTTGGTACGTTCGGCTGCCCCATTAGATTAGGGATGGTATGCCGATGAGAAATTTTATGTGATGCCCATCTGGGAACAAAAGGATCTCCAAAAACTAGATACAACCTGGGGGTCTCTATCCGAGACAATATCCGTAGGTATCCCATGTAAGTGAAAGACTTCTCTTGCAAAGATCTTAGCCAGTTCGAGTGCGGAAGGCAGTTTGGGTAATGGAATAAAATGAGCCATTTTAGTAAATCTGTCAATAACCGTGAGAATAACTGTTTGTTTCTTAGATACCGGCAAATCAACAATAAAGTCCATAGCTATACTAGACCATGATTTCTTGGGTATTTCTAAAGGTTGAAGTAAACCACATGGAAGGGTGTGAGGTGTTTTATTTTTGGCACAAACGTCACATGCCATGACATACTCTCGTATGTCGTATATCTCTACGTAAGGTAGGCCACCAAAAATTTTGGGAAATCAGGAAGTATGTCTTATGAATGCCAGGATGCCCGGCAAGTTTACTGTCATGGAAGCATGACAGTAATTCATCCTGGAGGTTAGGAGGAACAAAATACTTTCCCTCAGGAGTCTGTTCCGGCGCCATGCATTGTTCATTTTCAATATTAAGGAGTAACGGAGAGTGCACTTTAATACTGGTATTGGCTATAATATTCTGCTTGGGGATTATGGAAGACATAGGAAGTTCGGTAAATGTAGCAGGTTCATGTTGACGTGAGAGAGCGTCAGCTTTAGTATTCTTGGAGCCCGGTCTGTAGGTAAGTATGTAATTAAAATGGCCAAGGAACAGAGACCACCGAGCCTGTCTGGCGGACAATCTTTTGACCTCTCCTATGTAAGACAAATTCTTATTGTCAGTCAGAATGGTGACTGGCTGCAAAGTCCCCTCTAAGAGATGCCTCCATTCTTTCAATGCCATTATTACAGCTAATAGTTCCCTATCTCCAATGTCGTATCTTCTCTCTGTATCAGATAATTTCTTAGAGAAGAACCCACATGGATGCAATGGTTTACCCAACCCTTGTCTTTGTGATAGTACTGCTCCTATACCTGTCTCAGAAGCATCTACTTCTAGTAAAAAAGGTAAGGAAGAGTCAGGATGAACCAATATCGGGACGGAGGCAAAAGTCTCCTTGAGAGTCTTGAAGGCCGCTAATGCCTCCTTAGTCCATACTTTGGTATTAGCTCCCTTCTTAGTCATGTTCGTAATGGGTGCTATCATAAATGAGAATCCCTTAATGAATCGCCTATAATAGTTGGAGAATCCGATAAACCTCTGTATGGCCTTGAGTCCACTGGGTAGAGGCCAGTGTAGTATAGACTGAAGTTTAATTGGGTCCATCTTGAAACCCTCCCTGGAGATGATATAACCTAGAAACTCTATCTGGGATTGGTCGAAACTACACTTCTCCAAATTGCAGTACAACCCGTTTTGTAAAAGTTTACGCAGAACCCTTATTACTTGTCTGTGATGACTCTCTATGTCTCTGGAATGTATTAGTATATCGTCCAGGTATACTATTACGCATTCCTCTTGAAATTCTCTCAAAACCTCATTAATTAGATCCTGAAAAACAGCTGGAGCATTACATAGCCCGAATGGCATTACCGTATATTCATAACGGGCCATAGTGAGTATTGAATGCGGTTTTCCACTCATCACCTTGCCGGATTCTTACCAAGTTATAAGCTCCTCTCAAGTCCAACTTGGTAAAAATTCTGGACTCTTTAAGTCTGTCAAATAACTCAGTGATCAGTGGAATAGGATAAGCATTTTTAATGGTTATTTTATTTAAACCTCGGTAATCTATGCATGGCCTTAGAGTACCATCCTTCTTAGTTAAAAAAAAAAAAAATTCCAGCCCCCGCTGGTGAAGTGGTCCAAATTTTCCTTTATATGTTTCTAGTGCCAGGTTTTCCTTAGTAGATAAAGGGTACACATTACTTCTGGGAGGCATTGTGCCCGGTAGAAGCTCAATGGTGCAATCAAATGACCTATGAGGAGGTAGGGTGTCAGCCCTCCCTTTATCAAAGACTGACTTGAGATCCTGGTAGGGGAGAGGTATCTGCTGCTCCGGAATCTATTAGAGCAAAGGTATTAATGGAAAGTTTTTCCCAAGTTAAAGAGATAGGAACTAGAAGCCTATGGTCTTTCTGTTTATTTATAGAAGACGAGATCTCATCACCCAAGGCCTGTCCTCTAGAGGCACTTAGGTGCGAGCGTTTCCCGGCCGAGTGGGACAGTTAAAGCGGAGATGCCCCCTTTGGCCACAATATAAACAAAGACCCTCCCTTCTTCTGTATTGTCTCTCCTGTTCTGTTAGTTGGGTAGTCCCTAATTGCATAGGTTCAGGAACTGCTAGAGCCGGTAAGAGGGTTCTGGAAGGAGGGAGCTAATCTAATAGAAGGCCTACGGATTCTATCTCTGGTGTTTTGTCTCTGTCTCAAGCTTTCATCTATGCGAGATATAAAAGAAATCAAATCTTCCAAATTATCAGGGAGTTCTCTAGTGGCTACTTCATCTAATATCTCATCAGACAAACCGTTTAGAAAAAAATCTATGAAGGCTTGTTCATTCCATTTTACCTCAGCAAGGTTATGATAAATCCGACCTTGGCTCTATCAGTAGGATAAGTCTGGGGTTGTAGTTCGAAGTGAATACTAATCTGGTTCAGAAAACCTCGACAAGTATCTTGTGAACCACCATAGCGTATTGGGGACGTAACCCGAGAGGAGGCCTAAACTGTAGCTACTTCTTATCCTGTGTTTACAGGAGCAATAAGGGAAGCACGATCCTCCTCAGGTCGCAGATTCGGCCGAGATAATAATGACTGCAAGGCCATAGCCATTTGGTCCATGGCTTTGAATCTAGAGTCCTGGGAGGCGGACGGGGAGGTAGTACCTGCAGGATCCATGGCCCTGTCGTAATGTCAAGGTCAAGACAGGGATCCAACACGCAGTGTACTGAAACTATAAAGACGTATACAGGACCTTAGAGTGGCCGGACTAACGTCACATAAACAAGAATGGTCAGAGTGAAGCCGAGGTCGAGGGAACGAGAAGACAGGTAAGCGAAAGTCAAGCCGGGTATAAGGATAGGAGAGAACAACAATGTCAGGGTACAAGCCAAGATCTATAACCAGAAAACCAATTACAAGAGATGCACTGAGGGAACAGACAAGCTGAAACCACGACAGGGCAATGACTCACTGTAAGTGAGTACTTTTTATAGCCTGGCTCTTTAATTGATGTCCACGCCCCCAAAACATCCTGGTTTGAGTTTTTCGGTGGTTCGTGACGTCATTGCCGTCATGACGTCGGTGGGATTGCGCAGCGTCATAAAAGGGGGCGGGGCTATCGCGGACGGCCTCTAGAATGCCAAAACTGCCGGAGGGGAGGGAGGCCCTTGACCCAGGTACCCTGACAATATACAGGGAGTGCAGAATTATTAGGCAAATGAGTATTTTGACCACATCATCCTCTTTATGCATGTTGTCTTACTCCAAGCTGTATAGGCTCGAAAGCCTACTACCAATTAAGCATATTAGGTGATGTGCATCTCTGTAATGAGAAGGGGTGTGGTCTAATGACATCAACACCCTATATCAGGTGTGCATAATTATTAGGCAACTTCCTTTCCTTTGGCAAAATGGGTCAAAAGAAGGACTTGACAGGCTCAGAAAAGTCAAAAATAGTGAGATATCTTGCAGAGGGATGCAGCACTCTTAAAATTGCAAAGCTTCTGAAGCGTGATCATCGAACAATCAAGCGTTTCATTCAAAATAGTCAACAGGGTCGCAAGAAGCGTGTGGAAAAACCAAGGCGCAAAATAACTGCCCATGAACTGAGAAAAGTCAAGCGTGCAGCTGCCACGATGCCACTTGCCACCAGTTTGGCCATATTTCAGAGCTGCAACATCACTGGAGTGCCCAAAAGCACAAGGTGTGCAATACTCAGAGACATGGCCAAGGTAAGAAAGGCTGAAAGACGACCACCACTGAACAAGACACACAAGCTGAAACGTCAAGACTGGGCCAAGAAATATCTCAAGACTGATTTTTCTAAGGTTTTATGGACTGATGAAATGAGAGTGAGTCTTGATGGGCCAGATGGATGGGCCCGTGGCTGGATTGGTAAAGGGCAGAGAGCTCCAGTCCGACTCAGACGCCAGCAAGGTGGAGGTGGAGTACTGGTTTGGGCTGGTATCATCAAAGATGAGCTTGTGGGGCCTTTTCGGGTTGAGGATGGAGTCAAGCTCAACTCCCAGTCCTACTGCCAGTTCCTGGAAGACACCTTCTTCAAGCAGTGGTACAGGAAGAAGTCTGCATCCTTCAAGAAAAACATGATTTTCATGCAGGACAATGCTCCATCACACGCGTCCAAGTACTCCACAGCGTGGCTGGCAAGAAAGGGTATAAAAGAAGAAAATCTAATGACATGGCCTCCTTGTTCACCTGATCTGAACCCCATTGAGAACCTGTGGTCCATCATCAAATGTGAGATTTACAAGGAGGGAAAACAGTACACCTCTCTGAACAGTGTCTGGGAGGCTGTGGTTGCTGCTGCACGCAATGTTGATGGTGAACAGATCAAAACACTGACAGAATCCATGGATGGCAGGCTTTTGAGTGTCCTTGCAAAGAAAGGTGGCTATATTGGTCACTGATTTGTTTTTGTTTTGTTTTTGAATGTCAGAAATGTATATTTGTGAATGTTGAGATGTTATATTGGTTTCACTGGTAATAATAAATAATTGAAATGGGTATATATTTGTTTTTTGTTAAGTTGCCTAATAATTATGAACAGTAATAGTCACCTGCACACACAGATATCCCCCTAACATAGCTATAACTAAAAACAAACTAAAAACTACTTCCAAAAATATTCAGCTTTGATAATAATGAGATTTTTGGGTTCATTGAGAACATGGTTGTTGTTCAATAAAAAAATTAATCCTCAAAAATACAACTTGCCTAATAATTCTGCACTCCCTGTATTACTTAACATTTTTACCGCAGCTTAAAGGGACACTACATTTAAGGATAGGGGAAATGGTCGCAATATAGGCAAGTTGTCATTTTTGTGACAGACACCTGTCTCAATGTGTGTTTTCACAGGTGTTGCTAAGGCCAGACAAAAGGCTTATTCTTTTTAGGCTTTGCTAAATTTAACCTTGTAGCGGAGAGCTGATTTCTCACAGCTAAACTCCACCAAGTACTTTAAGAGGATGCAGGAACAAGTAATAAATCCAATAGAATATCCAGCACAATCAGCAATACAATCCAATAATATCCCATCACTTTCCCCAATCACTGGACGACACACAGTATCAGGAGTAGAACTGAACTTTTAGTCACACAACCTTCTTTTAAAGCATTCTCCCATGAAAGGGAGGGATTTACAGTAATTACACAATACACCAATCATACACGAATTGCCACCCACACATCCCCTCCCTTTACTGTGACACATAATCCCATTATGCAAGACACAGTTCCCCTGGTTTTCTGGATGTACCCCTAAACCTAGGAGGACCCCTTTAAATACATCCCCTGGTAGCCCTGATCTGGGTGAGACACATATCCAAAAATCACCCAGATCAGATCAGGGGTTCAGGAGTTATGGGAGTTTAAAGTTTTTTGGAGGTCCCTTTAGGCCCACTGAAGCATGGCTTTCCAGCCCAAACCAGTTCCAACTAGTCTGGCAGTGTTCCTGGGACAACGCCCTGCTGGAGAACAATGGGACAGGAAACGGGGGAGGGGTACACCTTCCAATACACAATCTATACACAGTCTAATAGAAGTCCATACACTGTTGCTTAGAGTTTTGTGTACTCCAGGCATAGGAAAATCTCTGCAGGGCCAACAATCAATAAAAGGGAATGAGACAGCCAAAAAGGGGTTCCGCTACAAACCTTATCTGCCTAGGAATAGAAAATGTTAACTTGAAAATTTCCAATCATAACCATATATGTAGATTTGATGTCGGGGTGGTCTATGGACATCGTTTTATTAGAAAATGATAGCCCCAACTGCTGTTTGGTGGGAGCTCGGGTTGGACAATAGACCCCACCTATCCCCATATATTAAAATTATAGCTCCCAACTGCTGATCACAGGAGAGGTCAGGGGTGACAATAAGTACCCTCTCATTTATAAGTGAATGAATTGGCATGGGGGCATGCCGCCCCCCACCTCTGCATATTTCAATGTAATAACAGTGATCGGTCTTCCCACCCACTCTTTAATTAGAAGCACCACCCAAAGCCCTGTACCAGGCCCCTACTGTATGTTAACAGATACAGGGCAGCAGCAGTTGCTCAGTAGCTCTTTATGACCTCAAGCAGCTGCTGGCTGCTTACAGTTTAGCTGACATCACCCTCCTTGAAGCATGGCGAGTGGGGGCAAGGCGAAGGTTTAAAACCTCCCTTGTACTAAAGTGGTGGTCATATTTATCCCCAGAGGCTTTTTTTTTAATATTTGCCCACTGACTGCTATATCTGCCAGCAGGCAAATAGTGGAAAAAGCAGGGGGGCAGAGCCTGACTTGCTAACTGGCAGGACGCATATCAGAGGGACTCCTGAGAAATAACCGCTCTCCTGCGAATAGCCCCTGATCCAAATGGGGGGATCAATGCCAAATAGCGCTACCCACATCAGGGAGACCCAGGCAAGCATTGTGACACCTTTCCCGGGCACTACCGATACCGGGAGCCCGAGGTGGTTGACTGCGGCCTGCGGACGTCTGAGCTGGGGAGAGGCGGCTGCTCTTCTATGCATCTGCGGAGCGGACCCACTAGCCTCCTACCCCACCCCATTGAAGGTGATCCAGGTCCGCTTCTAGCGGGAAACCAAGCAGCGACAAGCACACAGAATGGGGCCAAGCGAGCAGACTGTGGGCACGGAGCCACACAACATGGTGGATGCCACGTGCTTTTCAAGCTGTTACGGAGAGAGGCCTGACCTTGCGGCTCGGCTGGATAGCATATTCGCCGCCTTTTGGGAAAAAATAAAGCTACGACAAACTACCAGGCAAGAAGCAAATGTTCATCCACCTAAGCCATGACCCCAGCCAGAGACCTGCGGCAGTGAGAGTGAAGAGAGTGGGAACTAAGCGGAGAAGCAAGCAGCCTCTCCCACCAGCACAAGCCAGTCCACGGATGGAGAGAGACGGCGGGACCCAGACGCCACAGGCGGGCTGTTAGACCCGCAACCGGCTTCCTTCACTGGCAAGTACCAGAGACCACAAAGGGAACAGGGTGGCCAGTGGAAAGAACTTTCAAAGTGGACACTGCTGAACCTGAAGGCCTGCCACTATACCTCCTAAGACGAGCCGCAGCTATGAGGGCGACTGGCATAGGCTGACCGGGGCTCCCAAACTCGTGGCCACCGCACCTGACCATCCCATGCTACAGATATGTCAGAATGTTGTGCCCTGAAATATTATATTACGTTTCTCACTATTATCTTTTGTTCTAACACCTTGCTCTTCTCCTGTAATCTGTTATTATTTCTTTCGGCAACTACTGAATAGAGCAGCACAGGTCTATTACCTGTTTAAGCTAAGAAATTAGTTTATGTATAATCAAGCATAGTGTCACTAAGGTTAAGCCTAGAGTAAACGTGAATTCTGTCAGTTTTACTGCACTAAACCGGCTGCAATATTAGCTAGAACCGCTAAACTACTAATCATACCAAAAGCGCAGTCTTACTAGATATATATAGCAAGCTACAGTTATTCTACTAAACATGTGCCGAATAACACAAAGCTCCTACCACTTGTTCATATCATTGAGATTTATAATTCAGCGTGTTATACAGCTTGACTATAACTACTTATTAAGATTTTGTGCTACGACTTTAAATGCCACAGGAATTTACAACAATGTTATCGATGTGCTTGCATAAGCTGTTGTGGCTCTGTAAGCGGTCTTGTTATCTCTTGCACAATGAAAAAAAAAAAAAGCTAAACGGTACGCAACTGTTAAATAGATGAAAATCGTCAAAGCCTATATTTCTTTCAAAGTAAAATACAGACTTCAGACTTATTAACATTTTATTGGTTGATCAGAACCAATAAAATGCTTATCAAGAGCTCACAAGTTTCCAATTAAATTTATCAGCGGGAATTAAATTAAGGCCTTAGTAAGATTATATTTCATTTAAAAAAATGTGCTAACATCTCTAGGATGGCTTTCTAATTTCCATTTTAATATTACCATATAGTTGGGTATATTTTTAAATGGGAGTAGAGTATGTGGACTTTAGAGTTTACATAACACTGAAAACATATTTCGAAATAGGTATGTAACCACAAATTCACATGTATTTATTTATTCAGCAAAGGCAAGACCTAAAATGGAACTAACTACCTTAATGCGGCACTGTCACGCCGAACTTTCCCCAATTTCTTCCTCTTCTCTTCCTCTCTGAGGATAGTGCCACCCCCCAGCCCTCACCTGTGCCCCACGAGCTGGAGCTATTCAACTAAATTGTTCAAATTTAAATTTCTATTCATTCATTCGTCTTTCTAACAAATTAATGAATCAACGAAATTCCTGTCCGAATTTCGGACAATAACGAATGCCAAAGTGTTTAACTGGGCATGTGCAGGAATTTCACAGCACTATCTAGTGTGGGCAGATGACATGTCCCACAGGGCCTTCATCTGCCCACACAAAGATGGCGGCGCCAAGGACCTGGGTCTGGGCACAAAATAAAGTTGAAAAGAATGTAATATGGGGAACCTATGGGCATTTGGGGATGACTAGTGGGGTAGTTAGATGTAGTGGAGTCGGGAGGGGGGTTTAAAAAAAAAGAACAGGTTTCAAATCAGTCCTGTTTCAGCAGATTTTGCAGATGCATAGTGTATTTTAAAGAAGGAATTTCAGGGCCTCCCATTGAATTGTCATTTGGACAGCAGAGTCGGCTGCCCATGAGTAGAGGTTTTCTATTGGCCTCTCTATTCAGGAGCCATCATTGGTTCATAGCATCAGAAAGTGAGGTTACAGTGCCCACAGCAGAGAGAAGCAAAAAGTAATCTGGGAAGTAGCATAGCAGCAGCAGCTCCTGGCCCCTGTCAAATGTACCCTTATGATGTTTTTTTCTCTCCCCCATGTTTTTTCTATCTGTCTGATTAATAAAGGAAATTTATATATATATATATAAATGGCTGACAATTATGACAGCACAGAGATGGCTGTCACTAATAGTCATAGGCGTGCGCAGCCTATTGCATTAGGGTGTGCACCCTAAAGCACAAACACACGCTGTGTGTGTGTGTGTATGTATCTATATATGTATATATAGATATATACACACACACACACAAACATACACTGCTGTGTGTGCTGTGTGCTGTTAGTGTGATGTGTGTGTGAGGGTGCTGTTAGTGTGATGTGAGGGTGTTTGTGACTGTGCTGTTTGTCCTGTGAGGGTGCTGTTTGTGTGAGTGTCGTGTATTTGTGAGGGTGCTGTTTGTGTGTGTGTGTGTTTGTGAGGGTGTTGTGTTTTTTTTTTTTTAAAGGTGCTGTGTGTGTTTGTGAGGGTGCGGTTAGTGTACTGTGTGTGTGTGAGCTGTATGTGTGTAGGTGCTGTATGTGTGTGCTGTATGTTTGGAGGGATTTGGCAGATTAGTAAATCCTTGCTGCCATGTGCCATCCCTGGTGGTCCAGTGGAGAGTGAACTCTAGCCTGCAGGGCCAGAGTTAACTCTCGCGAGATCTGAGCGTTGCCGCAGCAACGCTCAGATATCGCGAGAGGAACCTGGCGGAGCTTCTGTCTAGAGCTCCCTGGGTCCTCTCCTGCCTCCCTCCATGCTGCTGTGGGCCAGTGAGGTAGATCTTTGGTCTCCCCGCCGGCCCATGGAGGCTTAGAGCAGAGCCGGCACTCAGATAGCACCGTCTCTGCGTGTGTGTATTATATATATATATATATATACGTACACACACACACACTCACAGACACATTCAGACACACACACACTCACACACACACATACACTCACAGACACACACACATACATACACACACAAACACACACATACACTCACAGACACACATACACACACATACACACATACATTCACAGACACAAACTCACAGACACACACACACACTCACAGACACACACTCACTCACACAGACACACACTCACACAGACACACACACAGAGACACACACACAGAGAGACACTCAGACACACAGACACAGACACACACATACATTCACAGACACACACTCACACAGACACACACAGACACTCACACACACTCACACTCACACAGACACACTCACACAGACACACACTCACAGACACACACTCACTCTCACAGACACACACTCACTCTCACAGACACACACTCACACAGACACACACACACAGAGACACTCAGACACACAGACACACAGACACACACACACAGACACACACAAGAACAAATTATTACATTTTAATTTAAAAAAAATGTCCACCCAGCCTCCTACCTGGAGTGCTGGCGTGGACTTGTCCCTGGGGTCCAGTGGGGCGGGCGCCTCTCTGCAGCTCAGCCGCGGCGAGGGAGCTCCCTGCTGTCTGCCCCCTCTAGCCGCGCGCTGATGCAGGGAGCCGGAATATGATGTCATATTTCGGCTCCCAGATACAGCAGACAGCCCGCGCGGCGAGAGGGAGCAGAGAGCAGACAGCAGGGAGCTCCCTCTCGCCGTGCGGGCTGTCTGCTGTATCTGGGAGCCGGAATATGACGTCATATTCCGGCTCCCTGCATCAGCGCGCGGCGAGAGGGGGCAGAGAGCAGACAGCAGGGAGCACCCTCGCCGCGGCTGAGCTGCGGGGTTATCCATCACCTCTTGCCCCCCCATGACAGTGCTTGCAGGACTCAAACCATGCACACCTCGCGCACGCCTATGCTAATAGTCTTAATATCTAGTTTCATCGCTGTAAAGAGACATGCGTCCATTGGCATATGTGCATAGTGTAGGCTCAGCTACCCAGTCCCCACCATCGTAATTTACGTACTCAGTAACTTGTGCTGTGACTAGATAAAAATATGTGAAGCTCCACACTGCAGGACTAGGACTGAGCTCATTCTGATTTCAATCTATTTTAAACTGTAATGATTGTCAGCTACGTCATAGCTCCAATTTACAACTGTGAATTGATCATGTTGGCAGCTGTAAAGGTAATAATGAGTCTTTGGTTATCCTGCTGCTTTAACACTGTGCGCTGAGATCTAATAGTGAATCAGAAGTAGCTGTCTGACATGTTTCATAACAGTAGGGGTGATGGTAATGTGAGAGTGGGGGGGTAACGTGAGAAGGAGGAGGGGG
>OW240917.1:195318919-195452603 GCA_933207985.1 Pelobates cultripes
TGTCCTCTTGTTGTGGTAGTTTTTCTTCTTATAAATAAAGTCTTCTCCTTTACTGTGTTAATTTCCTTTATGTATTTAAAGGGACACTATAGTCACCTGAACAACTTTAGCTTAATGAAGCAGTTTTGGTGTATAGAACATGCCCCTGCAGCCTCACTGCTCAATCATCTGCCATTTAGGAGTTAAATCCCTTTGTTTATGAACCCTAGTCACACCTCCCTGCATGTGACTTGCACAGCCTTCCACAAACACTTCCTGTAAAGAGAGCCCTATTTAGGCTTTCTTTATTGCAAGTTCTGTTTAATTAAGATTTTCTTATCCCCTGCTATGTTAATAGCTTGCTAGACGCTGCAAGAGCCTCCTGTATGTGAATAAAGTTCAATTTAGAGATTGAGATACAATTATTTAAGGTAAATTACATCTGTTTGAAAGTGAAACCAGTTTTTTTTTTTTTTTTCATGCAGGTTCTGTCAATCATAGCCAGGGGAGGTGTGGCTAGGGCTGCATAAACAGAAACAAAGTGATTTAACTCCTAAATGACAGTGAATTGAGCAGTGAAATTGCAGGGGAATGATCTATACACTAAAACTGCTTTATATAGCTAAAGTAATTTAGGTGACTATAGTGTTCCTTTAAATGTTTCTATCATATCCCCCTTGTCTCGTCTTTTCTCTAAGCTATACATGTTAAGATCCTTTAACCTTTCCTGGTAGGTTTTATCCTGCAATCCACGAACCAGCTTAGCAGCCCTTCTCTGAACTATTTCTAGAGTATTAATATCCTTCTGAAGATACGGTCTCCAGTACTGCGTACAATACTCCAAGTGAGGTCTCACAAGTGTTCTGTACAATGGCATGAGCACTTCTCTCTTTCTACTTCTAATACCTCTCCCTATAGAACCAAGCATTCTGCTAGCATTTCCAGCTGCTCCATTACATTGCCTACCTCATATGAAATAATTACTCTTAAATCCCTTTTCTCAGATGTTGAGGTTAGTAGGGTATCAAATATCCTATAGTCTGCCCTTGGGTTTTTACGTCCAAGGTGCATTATCTTGAACTTATCCACATTAAATGTCAGTTTGGCCATGCCATTTGGCTTATCCCTCCTGGAACATCAATCCTGTTACATATCTTAGTATCAGCAAAAAGACATACCTTACCATCAAGACCTTCTGCAATATCACTAATAAAAATATTAAAGAGTATGGGTCCAAGTACAGATCCCTGAGGTACCCCACTGGTAACTAGACCTTCGAATATACTCCATTGACAACAACCCTCTGTTGCCTGTCATTTAGCCACTGCCTAGCCCATTTCAACAATATTGGAATCCAAACTTAAAGATTGCAGTTTATTGATGAACCTTCTATAATGAGCACTGACAGGCTGACCCCACACCCTTTCAACCTCTGCAGCAATGCTGGAAGCACTCATACGTCTTTTTCCCAAAGGCAACCTCTGGATATGATGCTGAGCATGTGCACTCAACTTCTTTGTTCAACCATGGCGAGGCCTGTTCAGAGTGGAACCTGTCCTGTGAAACAGCTGCATGGTCTTGCCCACCGTGCTGCAGCTCAGTTTCAGGGTGTTGGCAATCTTCTTATACCCTAAGCCATCTTTATGTAGAGCAACAATTCTTTTTTTCAGATCCTTAGAGAGTTCTTTGCCATGAGGTGCCATGTTGAACTTCCAGTGACCAGTATAAAAAGAGTGTCACTAACGAGTCACATGACACCAGGGAGGGAAAATGGCTCAGTGGCGTATTTTGGATATGTGCTGCCCTAGGCAGGACGAAACTTGGGCACCCACCCCCCCATCTAAATTTGCCCCGCCCCTACCTGTTTAAGATGAACACACAGTTTGATTGACCGACACACACTGACACATCCATTCACTGACAGATTCACACTCTCAGATACACAGTGACATGCATTCACTGATGTACAGTGACATAGATTCACTGACTGACACACTGGCAGACACACATTTGCTGACAGACACACTTACCCACAGACATACACTGACAGACACACACATTCACTCACAGTGAAATAAACACTCACTCGGACACACAGTGACAGACATGCACACATTCACTCACAGACACCCGGATACTGACACACTCACACACTCACAAAGTATTATATATATTTTATTTACATTTTCATTTTAATCCACCCAGCCTCCCTACCTTTGGCAGAGCTGAAGTGGATTTTTCCCTGGGGTCCAGTGGGGCTGGCTGGGCTGGCTGCTGGGCTGGGAGGGCTTGCTGCTGGTGGCTGGGCAGGGAGGGCTTGCTGGGCATGCAGGCAGGCGCACAGTTATGGCAGCGAGGAAGCTGTATTCATCCTGCTCAGCTCCCTCGCCTGCCGCTCAGTGATGCCGAGAGCCGGAGTGACGTCATATCCCGGCTCTCACCATCAGCGCTGGGTGCACGGGAGCTGAGCAGGAAGAGCTCAGAGGACCATGCTCCCTCGCGTTCCCCTCCTAGCTGCACTGTGATCATTTAAAAAGCCTGGGGGGAAGGGCCTGAGGTGGCCAGCCAGCCAGTTGTTGGCCCCCCCATAAAAGAGGCTAACAAGGCATCTGGCTTTTTTTGCCCCTCCCCCTAAAAGTGCTGCCCAAAGCAAATGGGAAATACACCACTGGAGATACTGTGTGTGTGTGTGTGTATATATATATATATATATATATATATATATATATATATATATACACATATATAAATAAAATAGGGGCTGCATTCTGTGGGAAATAAAGAGCATTTTTGGGTTTTGTTTTTTACATTTATTTGATTATATTGTATTTAATTCCCCCCTCCCTACTTCTCACCTGTCCATGAAGGAGATGCATTTTCTGGTGGTCCGGTGGCATGTTGGAGGGAGACAACGCATCACATGACAGAGAGGACGTAGCACACGCCGTCTTAACCCTCCAGCAGCTCCTCTGATTCTCGCGGGTCTTACCTGTGTGCCGTGCGTAGCTTTGCCATGGTAACCCATGAGAACGCTTTGACGGCCATGGAGCTCGCAAAATTTAGAGAGGGAAGATCACTTGGAAGGTTAAGACAGCATGTGCTGGGCGCCATTTTCCGTGTACAGGTAGCTGGGTACCCGCAGTGCACATATAGATAGCGATGATCGCTATCTATATGTGCACATAGGGAATGAGGGGCCCGAGAAGGTACACCAAAGGAGGTCCACAGTTCAAAGCGTGAATTGAAAGACCAAACTAAATAAAAAGGAACAAAGTAAATTAATTGCCGGTTTGCCCTAACATCACGCCCTCCAACACCACTGTAATCAAGTGCCCGAGAATAAGTTGAGAAAAGCCCATCAAGTAATTAATGCCAGGGGATATTGACCGGCCACCACCTCACCCAAGAACTATGCCATGTATGCCAAAGTGGTTTTCACCTTGGTCTTGAAAGATTCATCTAGGGTGAGTATATATGACCTCCAGGTCAACACAAATTTTCTGAAAAGGAGTTCTTTGTTAGTTAGTGTGCACCGGAACAATTTTATTTCAACACCAGTCCTGACGACTTTCCTGACTCAAAGGATCAAGCAGGTTTACACCTCATTCGCTTGGAACTGTACACTCTTTGAAACAAAGGGACTATGAACCATCCACAGACCCACTGTGCTTTTTCAGCAGCATCTTTGTTGTCAGGAAAAAGACTGGTGATTACCAACTGGTCATCAACCTATGAGTACCTAGTTTCTATGTTGCCTATCATCACTTCAAGATAAAAGGCATCTTCACAGCATGCTTTCAAAAAAGAATACCTTCTGTAATTGGACAATCTGCTATTAGATTTTTTTTTCTCTCATCACTGGAAAGACGCAAGCCATTTAGTTAAACCCTAGATTTTACGCCTTCCTAGATCTTTTCACTTCCAGAGTGCACCATCACACTGACCTGTTCTTCAGTTGGCTACCATATCCCCTCAGCTCAGCAGCGGATGCATTTCTTCAACAATGTCCTCACCTTATGCGTTTCATTTGCTATGATTCCAAGAATGCTTAATTTATTGAGAAACCAACACTCTTTCTTGATTATTCTGTTTTGGAAACCTCAAATATGGGTTGACAGTCTCAAAGAGATGTCATGCGAGTATCCTCATATTGCTTCCGCAATTTCCCTTACTACTTTTAGACCTTGACCACAACGCATACTCATTGATTCTTCTAGAGTGCCTGCCGCTATTGACCTGGACTGTTTCAGAGGTTCGTGGTATGTTGTAGGGATACATGAATTGTATATGTACATTTAGCTGTCTTTCTTTTGGTACATTTATTTACCTATATTCAATTATATTTTTGAGAGTAATTCACATTACTATGAATTTATACAAAGAGACATACAGAAGGTCTAGTTATACTGTCCAGCTAGCTCCTGGAAAGCTATCTAGGCTCATTCTAGGCAGAGAACGCTTGACCGGGAGATACCCTGTTTTCCAGATGGGAAATTTGCTGCAGTTTGGTAAAACGCCAATTGAGTATCACTTGGTCCTCTGGTCATCAAACAGAGCACTATTTGTAAGGGAGATTGGAAAGGTGATGAGGCATCCAGTGACACCCTGTACTCCCTTCTCTGGAGCTACATGAAGCCATTATCAGAGAACTTACCAAAAAAAAATATAATGAAACTCCGTGCCGGATCGAAAAATGTTTGTATCACAGTCGAAATTCATCCAGTGATTACTCGGGCTGGGCACCTCTGATAGGGGCGCTTTTTGGAAAGTTTGCCCCTCAGAACCATTGCTCTCCAGGGATGTATGCCACTTGGAGCTATCATGCTAAGAATACTTGTTTTTGGTGAGTTATTGTATAAGTGCCCTGGTGTGGGATTACATTGTGTGTCTT
This sequence comes from Pelobates cultripes, assembly GCA_933207985.1. Taxonomy (NCBI): domain Eukaryota; kingdom Metazoa; phylum Chordata; class Amphibia; order Anura; family Pelobatidae; genus Pelobates; species Pelobates cultripes. The sequence goes on from OW240917.1 coordinate 195,323,790, forward strand.
GATGACCACCTGTTAGGCAGGCCTGGACTGGCCAAGGGACAAACTGAGAAAATACCCAGTAGATCCTCAAGGATCTCCCTCACCATCCATGACCCTGTACTGCTGGGAGCCCAGGGAGTATGCAGTGAATTGCTCCTGGAAATGATTCCCAGCAACACTCTCATACTTTCTTAACAGAACCATTGTTACCCCTCCCCCTTAAGCCAAAGGGAGGAGGACTTAAATAATTAATATCATCATATTTATTACTGCTTTTTAATATATTATGCCCCTATACACCAACCACTATACCCTGTTAATACATATATGTTCTTTGTATGCCAATATTTCAAGCTCTCCAATTTTAGTGCACAAGCTTCTTGGATTGGTATTTTAATAGGGTTGCCACCTGGCCGGTATTCAGGGGCGTACCTAGAGCATCTGTAAAAAATGTTAAAGGTTTTCTTTCTTTCTTTTTTTACAATTTGTAAACTTTGCAAAACTGCTGTCAGCCTCTCCTACAAACCCCTTGTCCTGCCCCGCCCCTCCTACAAAACCTCTGTCCTGCCCCTTCTACAAATCCTGTACTGCCCCGTCTACAAAACCCCCACAACCCCCTTCCACAAATCCTCTGCTTATTCCCCTTATAAAGACTCCTGTCCCAATACAAAACCCCCGCCCCCTTCTACAAAATCCCTGCAGCCCCACACACACATTTACAGGCAGACAGTCACACACTCAGTTACAGGCAGTCACACACAGTTACAGGCAGACAGTCACACGCACACACACAGTTACAGGCAAACAGTTACACACAGACAATCACACACACACACACACACACACACACACAGACACACACTCTTACTTACAGACAGTGGGATGGAGGAGGACTGGATTCCCTGAAGTCCTTCTCTGAAGCCTGTGGAGAAGCAGAGCTTCCATCTTGCTGCACCTCCTAACAGCAGTGGGTAAGGGCCATATTAAGCCCCGCCCCCAGTGCCAGTTTGGCTCCGCCTCAATTTTGCTTAGCTCCACCCCACTCTTCCTCCGTGTGGCCAGTTTATCAGCTGTTTGCTTGTGGGAGCTGTACTGGCCGCACGGCACCCTAACTACCATGGGGCACTGTGCGGCCACAGCTCACACAGCCCCCTCCACCCAGGGCCGGTGCAAGGATTTTTGCCGCCCTAGGCAAAAGTAAAGTTTGCCGCCCCCCCCCATGTGACATCACAATGCCCCACCCATATGATTTACCATGTTAACTAACGCCAGTGCTGCAGTGCCGCCGTGTTTACATTAAAAGGCCTGCAGGGACAGGCTATAGACACCAGAACCACTACATTAAGCTGAAGTGGTTCTGGGGACTATAGTGTTTCTTTAATGTGAGGTAAATTAGAGATTAGTGCCACGAATAATATACTAGATTGCCTACTTACAACCAGATGAGGATGATGATGGGCTCTAGCTGCAGTCTGACTCCACTGGTCTGGTGTAGAACAGGCTCTCTGGAGGCTGTTTGTAACTGTGGTCACAAAATCAATGTTCTGGGAGAACGGGAAGCAGCTCCATTTTTTGGGGGGCCCTTTACACAGCTCAAGGTCTGGGTCCCAGGGTCCACCTTCATGTTCCACCAATGAGTTTGTTCACAGGAGGTGGAGTGTGTAGGGGATGTCCTGATATGTGTGTAAGGAATGCATTGTGTGAAATTGTGTTTGTATGTGTAAGGGCTACAAGGTGTGTTTCTGTGTATGTATGGGATGCATTGAATGTGTGTAAGGGGTGCATTGAGTGTGTGTAATGAATGCATTGTGTGTTTCTGTGTGTGTAAGGGATGCATTGTGTGTAACGGTTGCATTGCTTGTGTATGTGTGTCTGTGTGTGTAATGCATTGTGTGTTTTTCTGTGTGCAAGGGGTGCATTGTGTGTATGTGTGTGTGATGAATGTCAATCTCCCCCCACCCCCTCCTCCCAATTTCTTTCTCCCCCGCCCCCTCCTCCCAATTTCTTTCTCCCCCCCTCCTCCCAATCTTTCTTTTCTCCCTCCCACCTTTTCTTTCTTCCCTCCTCCCAATCTTTCTTTCTTCCCCCCTCCTCCTAATCTTTCTTTCTTCCCCGCCTCCTCTTAATCTTTCTTTCTTTCTTCCCCCCCTCCTCCTAATCTTTCTTTTTTCTCCCCCTCCTAATCTTTCATTCTTTCTTCCCCCTCCTCCTAATCTTTCTTTCCCCCCTCCTCCTAATCTTTATTTCTTCCTCCCTCCTCCTAATCTTTCTTTCTTCCTCCCTCCTCCTAATCTTTCTTTCTTCCTCCCACTTTTCTCCCCCTCCTAATTTCTTTCTCCCCCTCCTAATTTCTTTTTCTCCCCCTCTAATTTCTTTTCTTCCACCCTCCTCCTAATTTCTTCTTCCTCCCTCCTAATTTCTTTTCTTCCCCATCCTCCTCCTACTTTTCCCTCCCACCACCTCCTCCTACTTTTTCTCCCCACCTCCTCCTAATTTTTTCTTCCCCACTCCTCCTAATTTTTCTCCCCCAATCTCCTAATTTCTTCCCCACCTCCTCCTACTTTTCTTCCCCACCTCCTAATTTCTTTTCTTCCCCCACCTCCTCCTAATTTCTTTCTCCCCTCCCCCACCTCCTCCTAATTTCTTTCTCCCCTCCACCCCTACCACTGTTGTAGCGTGGCTGAGCGCTCTATGGTCCGTGGTACAGGGAGCTTTTGTTTCCTGTACCCGGCAGGACTAAAAGGAACCTGTAAAGTGCTGAGTGTGCACTTCCTGTTAGTCCGGCCGGGCACAGGAGACAGATGCTTCCTGTACCCGCGGACCAATACAGGGCTCGGCCACGCTACAACAGAGGGAGTGACAGGAGGGAGCGCTGAGCGCTTCCCTCCTGTCAGCCCCTCTCCTCATGCTGCGCCCGGGCGGTGCGCCCTCATGGACGCTGCGCCCGGGCGGTGCGCCCTCATGGACGCACCGCCCGGGCAAATCTGCAGTCTCCTGAGGCTCTCTACAGAGCGCCCGGGCGGCTGCAGCATGGGGGGCCGGCGCTCCTGGTCATGGCACCCCCAACCCTGGTGGCACCTGGGGCGGACCGCCCCCTCCTTAGTACGCCACTGCCGGTATTTAACCGGGACAGCTGGTATTTAAGGCTGTGTGGCCGGTCCCTAGGATTGCCACCTTTCTTAGAAAAAAAAAATACCAGCCAAGCTAATTTGCATAATTCATTATATATGCATGACATCACAAGGAGTAATGTGAGAGAAAATTAAAGAGACATTATAGGCATCCAGACCACTTCATCTCACTGAAGTGGTCTAGGTGCACTGTCCCTGCCCCCTTTAGTCCTGCAATGTAAAACATTGCAGTTTCACAATAAATAAATAAAAGTGAATTAACCCCTTCAGGACAGAGTCAATAGTGCACGTTCTGATCAAAACAAAACGTAAACAAAAACTGGAATTTGCGCTATATGTCTGCTCAACCGTAATTCACCGCTGTAACATTAAGTGCACCCACACTTATTATATATGATTTTATTCAGGAGAAACAGGGCTTTAATTTATCATTAACTATTCATATATGGAACATAATTTATTATGAATTACATTTTAAAAAAATTTGAGAAAATAAGATATATTTTTTTAAATTTGTATTTCCGTCTGACATTTTAGCTGTGAATGTCATAATACTGTTAGGTTTTACTGCAAAAAAATGCACATATTTGTAATCAGCGATGTCTCACGAGTACAACAGTACCCCCCATTAACAGGTTTTATGGTGTTTTGGAAAGTTACAGTCAAATATAGAACATTCCATTTTCACATTGAAATTTGCCAGGTTAGTAATGTTACCTTTGAGACGGTGTGGTAGCCCAGGAATGAGAATTACCCCCATAATGGCATACCATTTGAAAAAGTAGACAACCCAAGGTATTGAAAGTGGGGTATGTTTAGTCTTTTTTAGTAGCCACTTAACCACAAACACTGGCCAAAATTAGCGTTCATATTTGTTTTTGTGTGAGGAAAGCAAAAAACTAATATTTGTCCAGTGTTTGTGACTAGTGATGTCCCGAACGGTTCGCCGTAGACGGCGAACATAAACATAAACCTTGACCCTGTACCTCACAGTCAGCAGACACATTCCAGCCAATCAGCAGCAGACCCTCCCTCCCAGACCCTCCCACCTCCTGGACAGCATCCATTTTACATTCACTGTGAAGCTGCATTCTTAGTGAGCTGTCCAGGAAGTGAGAGGGTCTGGGAGGGAGGGTCTGCTGCTGATTGGCTGGAATGTGTCTGCTGACTGTGAGGTACAGGGTCAAAGTTTATGTTTATGTTCGCCATCCGTGGCGAACCGTTCGGCGAACCGTTCGGCACATCACTATTTTTGACTAAGTGGCTACTAAGAAAGACTGGACATACCCCACTTGCAAAACCTTGGGTTGTCTACTTTTACAAATGGTATGCCATCATGGGGGTAATTCTCATTCCTGGGCTACCATAGGCTCTCAAAGGCAACACAACCAATCTGGCAAATTTCAATGTAAAAAAATGAAATGCAAGCCTTATATGTGACTCTCTAACATTCCAAAACACCATAAAACCTGTACATGGGGGGTACTGTTATTCTCAAGAGACTTCACTAAACATAAATATTAGTGTTTTAAAACAGTAAAACATATTACGACAATAATATAGTCCATAAAAGTGCCGTTCGTTTGTAAAAAATGCAAAAGCGAAGTCTCCCGAGTAAAACAGTACCCCCTATGTACAGGTTTTATGGTGTCTTGGAGAGTTACAGGGTGAAATATAGTGCTTGCGAATTAAATTCTCTGCACTTTCTCCCTGTGTTGTCAGGCATGTCAGTCAAATTTTAATTAATCAAATCACATAATTATGTTAAAAGATTACTTAAATATACATGTAGAATTGTAATTTATATGCATTTATAGGTATTTTAATTCTACGTGTATACTACTGTAATCTTTTATGTAATTATATGTATTTTATATATATATATATATATTTGTGTTATTTGTATTTTATATACAGATAGATATATATAGAATGTCATTCTAAGTGTATTTTGTTACCAATATATATATATTAATAACAGTTGGAATGAAATTACATATGAATATATAATTTATATTAAAATTTGTTTCAATATTTTATTTATTTTATTTATTTATTATTGTAATTATACGTATATATATATATAATATATGTGTATATATCTATTATATATATAATATATATTATATATATGTAACGTCATTCTAAGTGTATTTTAATACTAATATTACTTATATTAATATTAAAATACTTTGTATGACGTTACATATATATATGTATATATATATTATATATATAATATATACACATATATTATATATATAAATACATTTCTATTTTATTTTATAACATGTTTAATGTTGTATTTTTTACTTTCCCACCAGCAGGGGGACTGTCTAACATTTTAGACAGTCCTCCTGCTGGCAGATCCACAGCCAGCTATAGGCGGCCATGTGATCACATGGCCCCCGGGGGCCTGATTTGCCAGAAGAGGATCGCGGCGGAGGTGAGTACCGCGGACCTCCAACGGCTCAAAGCCGTTACGGCGTTCTATGCCGCCGCAACAGCTTTAAAGCCCACTTAATGCGGGACGGCATAGAACGCGTTAACGGGTTAAGGGTTATTTAACACTTGGAGAGGGACGCGGGGGCTGAAGAACATGTCGGTGTTAGAAATACATCTTTGTATTTTTAATACTGCAGTGTTCCTTTAAAATACATTTGGAAGAGGAAAAGTTACTAAAAAACTGTTAGAAGGAGAGAGATTCTGTCCCTTTGTTAAAAATCTAGAAGATACTTTATTAATCTAATACAAAAGACATTCCTCAATAAACTGCCTCTCTTACTATAGTGTGATACTGATGGGTGTCTGAAACTAGACAGACCAAAGGACCATCTATAGGTGCTAAGAGCGTGTATAAAGGAAAAGGGAAGGGATAGGGGAAAACATGAAACACAAGATATAGTAATAATGCATTAAAATATAATATAATGATATATATATATATGTGTGTACACTGAGAGGTCTTCGTGCACAGTGTAGTGGAGTCTGGAGTGAAAAAGGTTATCTCCAGGGCCCCACTAGAGAACAAACAAACTGATTGCCTCAGTAAGAATGTGATAGTCTAATGGATGCCTGACAATAATCACAAAAAGGTGATAATCTTGGCAAATAACAAGAATAGTTTAAGCAATAGTGTCATACTGATTATTGACCGCTAGAGGTCACTGTAGCCATAGATTCTGAAAGACTGTTCACTTGGTGAATTCGCAGAAATGTATCTAATTTCAGTATAAGTGAAAATGGATACAGAATATTGTCAAATAGTTAGCAAAAACAAGTGGACATAATATAGCTGCTGATACTGACAGAGTGCGATAACCAAATTGATCCGTTAGATGCTCTGTTTCTGCTATGTCAACGGGGCTAGAGTGCACAACAAAATAAACAGTGCATTCATGAATACCCCCTAGCTAGAGCAATATGATCGATCTATTCTGTGCGCTTGTGATGCCTAAGAGAGCTGCATACCAAAAAAAGTGCTCAATAAAGATGATTCCTGACGAGAGTTTGTATTGCCCATATATGGCTGTATCACTCCTGTGTAGAATATTTTGCACACAGAAAGAAGGGCTATTGTACTCTATTACTGTCAGATTTAGCAGATCAATAATTATGAGCGTATTGTCAGGCTAATATTATTAGAGAAGGAAGAAATTCAAAGAATAAGAATAGTCCCTTCGCGGGCACTGGTCACAGTAAAGAAGTATGATAGTTTAAAGATAACAGCTTAGTAAGTAGTAAAGGTTATCATATCTACTGAGACATAGTTTGATTTTAACAATACCAAAATCGGTATGTTTGGTAGCTTTGCCGATATAGTGTGGTCACTATGAGAATTCCCGTTTAACCAACTACTCAAATCTGATTCTTGTCTATGCTCCTACCCAGCTAAAAGTCAGTACGGGTGAGCTCTAAGAAAAAGTGGATACCGATACTCATTGGTGAGTAGTTGAGGGGAAAGCAGGTCTAGATCACTAATTACAATCAATCCCCGTGCTGATTGTAGGGAATTGGGGAAAAGCGATCGGCAGTGTGCTTGAAAAAAATGATGTCGGAATAAACCGACGCGCGTTTCGCCTTGTTTAGAGGCTCGTCAGGGGAAATTAACTCCCTGCATTGGATGATTTATATATCCCGCCCTATCGTCTGATTGGTCAGATCTCGGCAGTGGATTGAAAGTAGAAGTATGGTGGCTTAAGAGGATCAAAACGAGTTCGTAGGTATTTAGCTACAGTATTGTCATTAAAGACCATATGACCCCTATTGTCCGCTGAAGGCATCAAGCCCTTCCCAGACCTGATCAGGGAATTCCACATCCCCTCAGGGGAATTATTCTCCTATCTCAGAATAAAAAATATAATTCAGAAAAGCGGGATTAGCCTGAGAGAACCCGACTCTACATCGCCCTTCATTCACAAATGCATGGGCAAGCTTCCAAAAACCAAAGCATTATCTCTATGTTACAACACTCTACTGCTCCAAGACAAACTGTCCAAACCATCGTATATGTCTAAGTGGGAATCAGACCTAGGAAAGCATTTTTCTAATGAATTATGGCATCGCGCCCAAAAATTTACTAAACAGGCGTCCCATAGCCTTAATCAATGGGAAACATACTGTAAATTAGCAATGCGTTGGTATCTAGTCCCCACCAAATTGGCCCGTATCTATCCGGGCTCTGACGCAAGCTGTTGGAGATGCCAAAATAGCGAAGGGTCCCTCTTACATTTATTTTGGACATGTACGTCTATTACCACACTATGGCGGGACATACACGCTCTTCTGTATAAAATTCTGGGAGTGCACATCCCCCAATCCCCAGAGTGCTTTCTACTACATATTTTTCCGAAATCCCTTCCCACGGAAGTAATCCCTTTCATGATTCACTGTCTCATGGCTACCAAAACTGCCATCGCACACAGATGGAAATCACCATTGACACCAACAATGCCAGAAATCCTCAGCAGGCTGGACTCACTCCATGCTTATGAACGTATGGCTAGCCGGCTGACAAATAGCCAAAGTAGGTATAAATTAAGATGGCAGAGTTGGGTACTCTATAGAGAGGGGGAGGCGCCCCAGGTGCCGTAATCCGACCACTAACCCCAACCGGGTTTCCCCCCCTCTTACTCCATGGGCTCATATAGCAGCCCCCCTACGATTAAGCCAGTATGCTCTAAGGTATTTTCACTTTTAAAATGTTTGACTACCTTCAATATGTTATATGAAGATCACATGCTAACTGTAATCCTTTTTGTAACAGGATTTTGTTGAAGTTGCCTTTTCTCGGGTTGGGTAATAGTTTTTCAATCGCCTGAAAGCGTAAGTTAGGAAAAACAGTATATACCGTGTTTCTCCGAAAATAAGACCGGGTCTTATATTAATTTTAGTCACAAAAAACACACTAGGGCTTATTTTCAGGGTAGGGCTTATTTATTTACGGTACCGGTATGTACATTGAACAATATTTAAACAACTTTTCTCCACCCCCTTTAATAAATCCACCCCCCTTTAATTAATCCACCCCCCTTTAATTAATTCACCCCCTCTAATTAATCCAGCCCACCCTTAATTAATTCACCCCCTCTAATAAATCCAGCCCACCCTTTAATTAATTCACCCCCCTTTAATTAATTCACCCCCTCTAATTAATCCAGCCCACCCTTTAATTAATTCACCACCCCTTTAATTAATTCACCCCCTCTAATTAACCAGCCCACCCTTTAATTAATTCACCCCCTTTAAGTAATTCACCCCCCTCTAATTAATCCAGCCCACCCTTTAATTAATTCACCCCCTCTAATTAATCCACCCCCCCTTTAATTAATTCACCACCCCTTTAATTAATTCACCCCCTCTAATTAATCCAGCCCACCCTTTAATTAATTCACCACCCCTTTAATTAATTCACCCCCTCTAATTAATTTAATTAATTCCCTTTAATTAATTCACCACCCCTTTAATTAATTCACCCCCTCTAATTAACCAGCCCACCCTTTAATTAATTCACCCCCCCTTTAATTCACCCCTCCCACCCCCTTTAATTAATTCAATTAATCCCAGACATAAAATATACTCACATTTCAAGGATTCCACTGGGAGCCTCACCGCCCGGAAATGGATCCTTCCGCTGAAGATCCGTGAAGGCAGACTGACGGCGCTGCAAAATGTCGTCATCACGTTGCGCGACGCTCCTCCTACAGCAGAAGAAGGAAGTCTCGCCGCAAAGGTACAATGCCTAGGTCTTATTTTCGGGGTAGGGCTTATATTGCAGCCCACCCCGAAAATCCGACTAGGGCTTATTTTCGGGGTAGGGTTTATTTTAGGGGAAACACGGTAGGAAAAACTTTTCAACAATTCAGACGAAGAATCTTAACCAATAACACGATTACCCCCACTCCTGTTGCAAGACACATTATCAATTTTCACAATGGGAAACCTGATAACTTACGCTTTCAGGCGATTGAAAAACTATTACCCAACCCGAGAAAAGGCAACTTCAACAAAATCCTGTTACAAAAAGAATCTCAGTGGATATTCACTTTTAAAACTCTAGCTCCTTCAGGTCTGAATGAAGAATTCAATTATACTTCGTTTATACATGACTAATTTACTATATACTAGGTTTCTATAGTTATTCAGAATAATTCAGTTATGTTATCTATGTCTCTTATCGCTTCTTTCATACGTGACATCATAATACAATCATCAACTAGTTAGATGACCCATTTTTGTTCTCCACACATATGTATATTTCTTCCTCCATCTGTCCATGTCCTCTTTTCTACATATCTAACCATGGCACTAACACCTACTACTAGGTTAAGGACATCTAACCATTTATAGTGTCATTTAGGTTTATCATTGGGATAATATAGTTATTGTTTCTCTATCTCTATGTCTATCAAAAGACATTTGGTTACCATACATAATTATTTCTCACTAACTTTTATTACTCATTATTTGGACGCATTGTTAAGTTACAAAGGACACTAATACATCTTAGTCTCCTTTTATTAACCTTTTTCCTTTATCATATGGTCTTTAATGACAATACTGTAGCTAAATACCTACAATTTAATAACAAACTCGTTTTGATCCTCTTAAGCCACCATACTTCTACTTTCAATCCACTGCCGAGATCTGACCAATCAGACGATAGGGCGGGATATATAAATCATCCAATGCAGGGAGTTAATTTCCCCTGACGAGCCTCTAAACAAGGCGAAACGCGCGTCGGGTTTATTCCGACATCATTTTTTTCAAGCACACTGCCGATCGCTTTTCCCCAATTCCCTACAATCAGCACGGGGATTGATTGTAATTAGTGATCTAGACCTGCTTTCCCCTCAACTACTCACCAATGAGTATCGGTATCCACTTTTTCTTAGAGCTCACCCGTACTGACTTTTAGCCGGGTAGGAGCATAGACAAGAATCAGATTTGAGTAGTTGGTTAAACGGGAATTCTCATAGTGACCACACTATATCGGCAAAGCTACCAAACATACCGATTTTGGTATTGTTAAAATCAAACTATGTCTCAGTAGATATGATAACCTTTACTACTTACTAAGCTGTTATCTTTAAACTATCATACTTCTTTACTGTGACCAGTGCCCGCGAAGGCACTATTCTTATTCTTTGAATTCCTTCCTTCTCTAATAATATTAGCCTGACAATACGCTCATAATTATTGATCTGCTAAATCTGACAGTAATAAAGTACAATAGCCCTTCTTTCTGTGTGCAAAATATTCTACACAGGAGTGATACAGCCATATATGGGCAATACAAACTCTCGTCAGGAATCATCTTTATTGAGCACTTTTTTTGATATGCAGCTCTCTTAGGCATCACAAGCGCACAGAATAGATCGATCATATTGCTCTAGCTAGGGGGTATTCATGAATCCACTGTTTATTTTGTTGTGCACTCTAGCCCCGTTGACATAGCAGAAACAGAGCATCTAACGGATCAATTTGGTTATCGCACTCTGTCAGTATCAGCAGCTATATTATGTCCACTTGTTTTTGCTAACTATTTGACAATATTCTGTATCCATTTTCACTTATACTGAAATTAGATACATTTCTGCGAATTCACCAAGTGAACAGTCTTTCAGAATCTATGGCTACAGTGACCTCTAGCGGTCAATAATCAGTATGACACTATTGCTTAAACTATTCTTGTTATATGTCAAGATTATCACCTTTTTGTGATTATTGTCAGGCATCCATTAGACTATCACATTCTTACTGAGGCAATCAGTTTGTTTGTTCTCTAGTGGGGCCCTGGAGATAACCTTTTTCACTCCAGACTCCACTACACTGTGCACGAAGACCTCTCAGTGTACACACATATATATATATCATTATATTATATTTTAATGCATTATTACTATATCTTGTGTTTCATGTTTTCCCCTATCCCTTCCCTTTTCCTTTATACACGCTCTTAGCACCTATAGATGGTCCTTTGGTCTGTCTAGTTTCAGACACCCATCAGTATCGCACTATAGTAAGAGAGGCAGTTTATTGAGGAATGTCTTTTGTATTAGATTAATAAAGTATCTTCTAGATTTTTAACAAAGGGACAGAATCTCTCTCCTTCTAATTGTTTCCTATTTAGGGTTATCCCCTTATTTTCTGTCTTCCATATTTAGATAATCTCATTGCCACTTCTTTTTTCCCATTACTAAAAAACTGCTTACAGTTTGTTTTGCTACATGTAGTGATTGCACTGCAGTTTGGGTAGATTGGACAGAAAAAGAGTCTGCTCTCCTGAATGCTCATTCAATGGATTCAGTGGCATTCTAGAATTGTGCCCTGAGTGCATGGACTGAGAGGTAAAGGAGAGAAGCTGGAGAAGGAACCGCAACATATTCCACGCTAGCAGTAAGTGTCGGACTGTGCTGCCAGTGCCATTTACAGTAGTCAGCCACAGAGGAGAGACGGCCACCATCATACTAGTCCTGCCATCGATCTCACCTTAATCAAAGACAATTCTACTTTTCTGCTGCAAGGAAGCTATAGAGCCTATGGACCTAGTAAAAATGTTATATACACTGCACTCTGCTAAACTGCACACCAAACACATGCATTTCTAAGAGGTGGTACTGCCATAAAGTCCAACATAAATCCAAAATACAGATTAACACTGTTGATCATACTCTCCTTCTTCAAACTCTTCAATCACTCGGCCTCTGTGACTTTGTCCTCTCGTGGTTTTCCTCTTATCTCTTCCAATGCTCATTCAGTGTCTCCTTTTCTAATGATACCTCATTCCTTCGTCCTGTCTCAGTTGGAGTCCCCCAAGTTGGGGGTCCCCTTGTATTATCTCTTTATACTGCCTCTCTTGGCAAACTTATTGCCTCATTTGTATTCCACTACCACCTGTACGCTCATGACACCTAGTTATATCTCTCATCCCCGGACCTCTCCCCTGCCGTCCTGCAAACTGTCACTGCCTTTCCTCCATCTCTGACTGGATGTCCTCCCGCTTTCTAAAACTAAATCTCTCTAAAACTGAACTCCTTGTCTTTCCTCCTCCTCTTTCGCTCACCATTGAAGTCAGTGGTATTCACATCAGTCCATCCTTGCAAGCGCGCTGTCTTACAATATTTGACTCTGGCTTCACCTTTGAGCCTCACATCCAGCATGTTACCAAATCCTGTAGATTCCATCTTTAAAACATACACCTCTTTCTTACGCAAAATACTACTAAAGAGCTTGTCCATGCTCTAGTAATTTCCTGCATGGATTATTGTAACCCACTCATAATTGGTCTTCCCAAAAGCCGTATTGCCCCGCTACAGTCTGTAATGAATGGTGCCGCCAGACTTATTTTCCTCTCTAGTCGGTCCTCTCACACCTCACCCCTCTGCCAGTCCGTACATTGGCTCCCTGTATCATGGATCCATGGATTAAACAAAAATAAAAATACAACAAATAAAACAAAAGAATATAATTCACATATGTATTTAGTATCATGGTCTTAAATCTGTACTGTCTGTAAATCTGTATGGCTCTTATTTCAAACATAAATAATTTATCCTATGTAAAAATACATATGAATTAATGTTTCTGATCACATATCCACCTTTAACTTCATTCTCATTCCCCACTTTTCTTCAATAACTCCTTTTATTATCAAGCACCTCTTTCCTTTTCACTCACTTTACTACCAGATCCAGCCTGTTCAGTTTCCTTACCTTTGCAGTGCCTCTTTGTTTCCTTTTCAGAGCCCTTCCTTTCAGATCACTGTAACGCCTTGCCACTCTCCTCCATGTGCAGCTTCCCTCCTTCCCCCAGTTTCTGCCTGCATGTCTGACCTCAGGGAAGGAGGAGACAGACAGTCAGGGAAGTAGTGGGCAGGCAGTCATGGAAGGAGGGGCCAGGCAGTTATGGAAGGAGGGCCAGGCAGTCATGGAAGGAGGGGACAGGCAGTCATGGAAGGAGGGGCCAGGCAGTCAGAGAAGCAGGGGCCAGGCAGTCAGGGAAGGAGGGGACAGGCAGTCATTGAAGGAGGGGACAGGCAGTCATTGAAGGAGGGGACAGACAGTCATGGCAGGAGGGGACAGGCAGTCAGGGAAGAAGGGCCAGGCAGTCATGGAAGGAGGGGACAGGCAGTCATGGAAGGAGGGGACAGGCAGTCAGGGAAGGAGGGGCCATACAGTCATGGAAGGAGGGGACAGGCAGTCAGGGAAGGAAGGCCAGGCAGTCATGGAAGGAGGGGCCAGGCCATAGACATATAATACCTAGACGCCGCATTGACCGCTACTTCCTATTGGCGCTAATGAGCCGCGGGGCTGCCATCTTGGATCGGTCACCCGCTCCATAGACATATGTCTATGACCCACTCTACTCATTGTAAAGTAACTGCTACAGGGCCACACAATGGAAAAGGTATCTTGATTGTATGTATACTGTAATTGTAGGAATGTTTGTACAGACATTGAACCAAATATTTTATTAATTTGAGTATTTGTTCTAAAAAATATTTTTCTAATATGCTTTTAGGGAAAAAATTTTGACCTGTTATTTAAACAAATTAACTCACAGGCTAGCACTCATTATTACAGTGAGACAGATTTACACGTAGACCAATTTGTGAAACTACTCTCCTCACCAAACATTGCACATCCGTCAAACTCTTCTCCGCTATCCAATACAGACACTGTGCAAGAGACGGGTGTATTTTATGTGCCTTAAAGACTACCTAGATCCTCGAAAACTGCACATATTGGGGAAGGTCCATTGCAAGGATTCTGTATCACTTCCCCCATAGACATATTATATATTAGAAGCTGGTTGTAAAGTTCTCTGTTCGCTGCCGTCATCCAATCAGCTTCTAAAACTCAGGGTTCACTGATTTTCAGGGGTGATCTTAGGGGGCTGCACCAATGCACCTCCTGTTTGAAGGTGCATTTATTATGTCTGCAATGAATGTGGATTCTCTTTACATCTCAACTAAATTGTTAGAATGTGTGGCACCCTGTGATATACTCAGCATGTTGTAAGGGTTGGAAAAGGTTAAAGACAAGATCGTTCTGACACCATAGACTGTCGCTGGCCGTAACACGTTAAAGAAAATGTTAAATATGTTTAATGGATTTTCTTTTTTAAATCCCTGCACCTACGTGGTTCCCAAGGTGCGGTAGCAAAACCACAAGCAAGCAGGCTGCTGGCAAAGAGACGACTCTGATCTGCCGGGTACCATAGACATATATATGTCTATGCATGGTACAACCGGCCCAAAATGGCGCCCGCATTTCTCGCACCACATAAGTCAATGTGGTGTCTATGTATTTATATGTCTACCGTATTTCCCCGAAAATAAACCCTACCCCGAAAAATAAGCCCTAGTTGGATTTTCGGGGTGGGCTGCAATATAAGCCCTACCCCGAAAATAAGACCTAGGCATTGCACCTTTGCGGCGAGACTTCCTTCTTCTACTGTAGGAGGAGCGTTGCGGGCCGCGGCATCGCGCAACGTGATGACGACATTTCGCATCGCCGTCAGTCTGCCTTCACGGATCTTCAGCGGAAGGATCCATTTCTGGGCGGTGAGGCACCCAGTGGTCGGACTCGGCAAGGAATCTTTGAAATGTGAGTACCGGTAGATATTTTATGTCTGGGACTGAATTAATTAAAGGGGGCGGGGGGTGAATTAATTAAAGGGGTGGTGAATTAATTAAAGGGTGGGCTGGATTAATTAGAGGGGGGTGAATTAATTAAAGGGGGTGAATTAATTAAAGGGTGGGCTGGATTAATTAGAGGGGGTGAATTAATTAAAGGGTTGGTGAATTAATTAAAGGGGTGGTGAATTAATTAAAGGGTGGGCTGGATTAATTAGAGGGGGTGAATTAATTAAAGGGGTGGATTAATTGGTGGATTAAAGGGGGGTGGATTAATTAAAGGGTTGGGGGGGTGGATTAATTAAAGGGGGGTGGGGGGGTGGAATTTAGGGGGGTGGATTAATTAAAGGGGGTGGATTAATTAAAGGGTGGGCTGGATTAATGAAAGGGTGGGCTGGATTAATTAGAGGGGGTGGATTAATTAAAGGGGGTGGATTAATTAGAGGGGGTGGATTTATTAAAGGGGGGGTGGATTAATTAGACAGTATGGTATTTTGATCCCCAGACAAGATGAGTGCAAAGAGAAAGAGCTGTACATACTGGTAACGTAAATAAATAAGCCCTACCCTGAAAATAAGCCCTAGTGTGTTTTTTGTGACTAAAATTAATATAAGACCCAGTCTTATTTTCGGAGAAACACGGTATGGGCCAGGCAGTCAGGGAAGGAGGGGCCAGGCCATCAGGGAAGGAGGGGCCAGGCAGTCAGGGAAGGAGGGGGGCAGACAGTACAACCACGTAATAGACAGCAGAGGATCCTGTGTGACAGAGCTCTCCTCCTAGGATGTGCTAATCGGTAATGAAGTACAGACTATATTTAAAGTAAAATAAACACAGGTACCCGGTAGAGACACCTGCTAGTTCAGGATGCAATTTTCTTGCTGCTTCCCCCACTGGACCCACATGTGAGCACAGAGCACAGCATCAGAAAAAAAATACTGGTCTTAGCATTGACGGTATTCCTGCAATACCGGCACCCCGCAAGCAGACATTTAAAGGGACACTCCAGGCAGCTAATCAAGTTAAGCTTAAATAAACCTAATAAGCTCAAAATACCTGTGGTTTGTTTCTTTTCATTCAATTCTGTGTAGTTGTCCTGCTGCGCTGTAAAATGTTTTGCTGATTTAAGCAGTGTAACACAGCTTCATTAGCCACACCCCTCTCACATTTCAACATGTTCCAGATTCCCACTCTGTACATGTACCTTTTGCAGCCAATAAAAACATAGACGTCTTATTTAGTGTAAAGAATGCTCACTGCACAGATTGAATGTCCTCCAGCTCCTGTCAGCAAACTTTCCTACCCAGTGTTAACCCCTGCTCTGCTAGTCCCTGTCAGCCAACCTCACTACCCACTGTAGATAGACAGCATTATAGAAAAATAGAGAGAGAGGGAGAAATAGATAACACAAAGCTCTATAGGTATATATCAGTGTGTCTGTCTCTTTATATTTATTTATGAAATAAACATTTGACATTATATGATATGTAGTGTGGTGAGGAAATGTTTGTGTGTGTATAATACTGAGGACTCCGAGGAGGCTTGGGCTGGCATTGTGGACATGTGTAAAGCTCTTCACCATGGACGTTTGCCATGAAACACCTGGAGGAGTGTGAAAGCTGGCCTCCTGTCCACCAACTATGGTGCAGGTCTGAGACCCCGTTCGGGAGTTAACCTTCCCAGCCACCATTAGCAGCTTTCCCTGCGTGCCCCTGGTTCAGCACTTTGCTTTCATTTGAATGGAACCGAACACAAGCTCCCTGGTGGCCGTTCGCATGAAGAAACCCACAAATTGTCCTCAGCGGTACTTAGCCGCAACCATTATGGCACTAAATTCGGCATGAGGACTTCGTGGGTCTCCGGTCACCTCAGCGGTACTTAGCCGCGAATGTTATGGAACTGTTTTCTGCATGAGGTGACCGGTTTTGAACGTCAGAAGAGCGCTTTTTGGAGGGAAGGTGCCTGAGACTAAGGGGCAAACGCTCCCTGAGAGCCAGGTGGAGCACCCTGTATTGCGGCTGCAGGAGCTCCTGAAAGTTGACCGGCAAAAGCACCAAACACCCTGGAACTGTTTGGGGCATAGGACCACATGTGCGGCTAGTCAGAACATGATGGGGTTTCCCCTACACTGCATGGATTTGAGCGCTATTTGGAGAACTTGGGTGCTCAGATCAGGGCTATTTGGTGATGTATTATTTGTGGGGTAATTGTATATTTTTATGCTGTTTTGGGGTATTTTTATGTTTTAATTTTTGTGCCTGGGAGATAATTAGCTTACCTGTCTTTAACTCAATTATCTCCCAGGCACAGAGATCTTTGGGAGGGGCTTGTATTGTATTGTGTGGAGACCCCCTGCTAGGGGTTGTGTATATAAGCAGGCAACTTGGCCATAATAAACCAGTTCCTTTACACCCTTCACTCAGTCTGGGCTAGTGTTTGGGTAAATCAGCTATACTCTCTGCAGGAGAACTTAATCACTTGAAGCTGTACCCATGACCCTGTTCCAGGGCGGGAAGCGAGGGAGGGACCCCAGCCAAGCTGCGGCGGCTAGGGGCTGAAGAACTCCTGTGTCCCAGAGGAGAGCTAGGAAGCAAGCTTGACGGAGGTACCCAGTCGGGGTGCCAGCCAGTCCATCACACTGAGTGAAGGTCAAGCACACCCAATAAGGCATGTCATTACTGATTCTCGTAGAGAATCACTGGAGGATGGTCATTGGTGGACAGTCTGGCTGAAATACAGGAAGCAGGAAGATGTGCCATGCAATCAGAGGAGCGGAGAATCTGATCATAGATTAAAATAGGTACTTCTAAAGCTCATTTTACACTATTTAGGGAAACATGCATTTAGTGACAGTAGGTTTACTGTTAGGGGGAAGGGATATACGTTTTGTTCCTATACAATTCCTTTAAAGTTAACACTTGGCTCTTGATCATCATTTGAACATGTAATTAATACCTTCTTGCTCTGTCTGCTAATCTTAGCACTCCCCCATCATCACCCTCCTGGATTTAAGCTGAACTACCTCTCTTTACTATACTACCTACCACATTTACCCTTCTTTGACCCTCCCCTTTCTATTCCTAATGATAAAACCTCCAAACTTCTAGCCCTCTTCCATCTAGGTGCAATCCATCACGGCTATAAAGATTGTACTCAAGCACAAATAATCCCATTGCTCTATAACCCCCAAACCCTTCTTCCTACACCAAGACTTCAGCCACACTTTGACCTCTCTACTCTCCTGCTTCCTATCCACAGTAGCACCCACGATACACGCACCCTGACACACACAAACACTGACACATGCACAGACAATGACACACTGATGCACACCATGACTCACAGATGTGTGCGCACAAACAGACACAAACACTGACACAGATACACACACAGATGCACACCCTGACACACACACACAAACACACACAATCAGACATAAACACAAACAGCTTACCTTGTGTGTCCAGGAGGGTCACTTGATTAGACTCCTGGTCCTGCTGCTGGCTGGTGGGAGTGAAGGGTCTGGAGCAGCTCTTTGTGTCCTTTTCCTCTCCCCTCATGCTTCCTCCTGCACTGTTTCACTGCATGAAGCTGGGAGGAAGTGACATGCTGTCACTTCCTCCCAGCCTGCTGAAACTACAGAGGCCCGGTCACGTTCTTAAAGGGCAGCAGCACCTGACCGGGTCCCCTGTTTAGCAGAAATGTTTCCCATTGCTATAATCATAGCCCAGACAAAACATGTTGCGGCGTCCTTGTGTGCCTGTGTACTCTGCAAATCAGGACAAATGGATTAATTAATTCTGAATAGTTTTTCTTAACCTGCACTAATTATGCACAACTTATTATTGTCAAAACAGAAAAGAAGATTTTTTTTTAATATAAATGAGAATTTGTATCAAATTAAAGCACCTTTTGTCCTTTAAAAAACACAGTATATTTGATTGTAACAGTCAGCAGAATAAGGCTCCGATATCCACACTCAGCGTGTACATTGTTCATACTTTTGTTTAATTTTATCTGTACCAGATCTGCCATGTTATATGATTTCTTAAGCACTTTCCTTTTCTTGCATCGCTTCAACCTGCATAAGTGCCCATAACCTCTCTCAGCAGGATTAACCTGCGATTAGAAGCCTACCATTGAATACCCAACTCTGTGTCTGCTTAGGTTTGGGTAATGTAATCTACATCAAAGTAAATAATGCAGTAACTCAGACATGTGATGTACTCTATTAGCTAATATCTTGCAATGTATAAGATTGTGTCTCATAAGCCTAGCAGGAATAGCACCCTAAGTCTGAACATAAACGTATGAGCCCAGCCCTCAGAAATGCTGGACACACTATCTCAGCCACCACCATGCCACTAATTTATCCAGAATAAATAGCCGGCCGAAAAAAAAGGGCACTAGCCGAGCGGGCCCACACAAGCCCTCTATTGTACAGCATGGCATAAAGGCGATGCAGGATTGTTTTGATGCTCCCAAACCTGAGGCAGAGCTAGGTAGCCTAGCCACACGGAAGTCTTTGGACGCCATTTAATATATAGCTAACTGTGGCCGTAAACGCGGGCCGATACTGGGTTCTCAACCATGCAAAAGCGCAGTCATACCGAATATTAATGTTATGCTACTGTTGTTATACAAAAATGTGCTGATTATTTTACTGCTCCTACTGTTATGCTTGAAAATATGCTCGAGGAATGCTGTTGGGGCACCACGAGCTTGCATGTATTTCTTTCAACGCACAATAAAAATAAAGAATTAAAAAAAAAAAACAAAAAACAGTATATTTGTATATGAGCTGGTGCAATATATGAGAAAGATGGAAATGCAGTATAACACACACATAGCAAAAATTGATATAGTCCTTAACCCCTTAAGGACACATGACATGTGTGACATGTCATGATTCCCTTTTATTCCAGATGTTTGGTCCTTAAGGGGTTAAGTGAAAGACAAACAAATGAAGCTTGGGTCTTAACGGGTTACAACAAGCATTTTAGTGATTTGAAGTGGTCATTGTGCCTGCAGTCTGTTCGTACCGTGTTTTGCTTTAAAACGTTGCACATACAGAGGTTAACCTCTTAGCTTCTGGAAATGTAACTGCATCTCTGGCAGCGTCACAAGTCAGTGCAGAAAAAAGTTCTGGGTGGCTAATGTTAATTCTGTGCAAAATTGGCATCTGACACCAGCACGCACAGTATGCTGGTGCCCCTCCATGCTGCCTTTGTCATCCCCTCTGTTCATCCTTCACTTTCCCCCCCCCGCCCCCCCGGCTTTTCTGAGTGAGGTCATCCAAACAGGGGAGAACTTGGACACAGCAATGGAACGGAGGGAAGTTTTTGTGTTTTCTTTCTTTTTTTTCAGGTTTTGGGGGGTGGGGTGCACTAGAAATCGTCTCTAGCCAAAATCCGTTTTTGTTAATGAAAACACAGTTTTTTTAAATTAAAATAATCCTTGAAAGGAAAAGTTCTTACAGCTATTTCCTTCTCTTTGGTATTTCTTTATAGATATCTTGCTGTGACCACTAGGTGGCAATATTCTCAACACAAAATTTACTCGTATATAAGCTTTGATTTAATAACATTTCTAAATGATTCAATGCTGTTAGAAAAACTTTCCAAATAATTTATCTACAAAAGTCATCATTAAAGTCTATGGGAATTCTTGCAGATGTGTTCATTTGGAAACATTTTCTAACAGTATTGAATCATTTGGAAAGCTTATAAAGTCAAGGCTATACTTCATCAAACTATATGTTTTGTTTGTGTATTTTCCTTTTTGGATACATTGTATTTAGCCGTGCCAAGTCTTTGGTTATGTTTTATGTAGAGTTTTAGAATATACGTGAATTGATAGTGGGGATAATTTGAGGATTCTCTGGAAGCAGTTAGAAGAATTGCAGTTAGCATGTTAATCTACCGTGCTACACTTAAAGGGACACTAGAGTCACCAGAGCAAATACAGCTTATTGAATTTGTTCTGGTGAGTAGAATCATTACCTTCAGGCTTTTTGCTGTAAACACTGTCTTTTCAGAGAAAATGCAGTGTTTACATTACAGCCTAGTGATTACTTCACTGGCCACTCCTCAGATAGCTGTTAGAAATCCTTCCTGGGTCATGGCTGCCTAAAATGCATCCAAACATTCAGTGTCTCCTCCCTCTGCATGATTCAATTCATCTCTATGAGGAGATGCTGATTGGCCAAGGCTGTGTTTGAATTGGGCTGGCTCTGCCCCTGATCTGCCTCTTTTTCAGTCTCAGCCAATCCGTATGTGTGTGTGGGGGTGCTGTGGGGGTGTGTTTGCTGTATGTGTGTGTGTGCTGTGTGTGTGTGTGGGTGCTGTATTTGTGTGGGTGCTGTGAGTGTGTTACTTAATACTTAATTACTTAATATCCCCCTTCCCTTCTTACCTTATGGATTCTTGTTCCTGCTGCCATCCCTGGTGGTCCAGTGGAGAGTGAACTCTAGCCCCTGTGGGGATAGAGTTCACTCTTGCGAGATCTGAGCATTGCCGTTCAAGCTGTTTTATGATTTACAAGAAAAAAAGGTGATGTTATATTTTTTCCTCCCTATCCATATGGATTAAAGCATCTTTCTTCGATGAAGCAAAGCTTCTCATTGTGTTTCTCTTGTATGTCGTATTTTTCCACCTGGTCTTGTAAATCCAAGATTTTGATGTCCATGCATTCTCTTTCTCTCTGGAGCATGTTTCTTTCTCCATTTTTTTTATATACTAATCTCATTCCTCCGCATCTTTCTGTCCCTATTTTCCTGATTAACCTTGCCTTTGTGTGGTCGATACATCCATCTTGTTTTAGTGACTTTCTCATTATGATCTTCCTTCTCCTATTGTAGCTGGCTGGATTTGTTGACTTTTGGCCCTAGCATGTATTAAACGGATATTTTGGGCACACTCTGTCAGAGGGTTGGAGGCCACTGCGGCTCTCGATTCCGTTGGTGCCGTTTCTGATATTTTAGCTTCTGCTAGCTAATCATGTGAATATACTTTTTGGACTTTCTATGTTTTTTTCTTCACATTTATCTATCTATATATATATATATATATATATATATATATATATATATATATGAAGCCTCCTGCCATGCTATAAAATAGATTATTCTACTCTTGTACTCTTGGTGTCCCAAACAATTTAAATTTTATTCAAGACAGGAAGTTAATTTCCCCCAACCCCCTGTTTTGTTGTCTTTTCTTCTTATGTTAGCATTTTTATACTCAATGTATTGTCGTATGGTCATAGTTCTGCTATTTTTTTCTCTCTGTTGTACATGTCAGTAATTTGGTAGTAATTTACTTAACCATTGTTTGATTGTACCAATTTTATGTCGCTTATGTGAATTCACTTTTTCAGTAAGTTTGTACTGTCACGATTTTTCTCTTTTCTTTCAGTTTGATTTCGTCCTTCGTTGTTCCTGGGTTGACATTTGGTTTCCTCTTCATGTACATCTGTTCCTGTTTCTCTGAACTGTTGTCCTCAGCATGCAGCTGCAACATTAACGAGGATATGGGAGGGCCTTTTTGGGGGTTATGTATTTCACCATCTCCTCTGATTGGTTGTTTTTCCTTTATATTGTTAACTATTTCTTTGCTGCTGGGTGGTGTCAGTAAAGACGGTTAAGCAAATATTCGCCTCCTGTCTTTAAAAAAATTTAGATTAACTGCAAAGATCTAGAATAATTCTTAATTTTTATTCACATGTATAAAATTTGTAAGTTTAGTGTAAGTATAATTATTAAATAAAACAGCAGTAAAGAAGCTAAAGTCAAGCTAATATAGCACTGTAAGATGCAGATATATAGACATGAAAATAAAGTGTCACATGTAATGCAGACCCTTTTATTTTTACTTAAAGGGACACTCCAGGCACCCAGACCACTTCTGCCCACTGGAGTGGTGTGGGTGCCAACTCCCACTACCCTTAACCCTGCAAGTGTAATTATTGCAATTTTTATAAACTGCAATAATTACCTTGCAGGGTTAAGTCCTCCCCTAGTGGCT
The DNA here is from genome assembly GCA_933207985.1 of Pelobates cultripes. Taxonomy (NCBI): domain Eukaryota; kingdom Metazoa; phylum Chordata; class Amphibia; order Anura; family Pelobatidae; genus Pelobates; species Pelobates cultripes. The sequence continues at coordinate 195,347,060 of OW240917.1, forward strand.
ACTAGACAGCCACTAGAGGGCACTTCCTGGTCCATAGTACAGGTTTTCTGTGCTATAGCGTCGCTGGACGTCCTCACGCTGTGTGAGGACCTCCAGCGTCGCTAAAATCCCTATAGGAAAGCATTGAAAAGCATTTTCAATGCTTTCCTATGGAGAGGTCTAATGCCGCGCATGCGCATTAGGTCTCCCCAGCCAGCAGGTGGGATCAGTCTCCCCCGCCAGCTGATGTAATGAAGGGGAGGAGCGACGTGGGACATGTCACTGCCTCTGGTAAGTGACTGAAGGGGTTTTTACCCCTTCGGCAACTGGGGATGGGAGGGGGAGGGAGAGGGGGCCTGCAGTGCAAGGATAACGGATTGTTTTCCTGGCACTGGAGAGTCCCTTTAAAGCGGATCTGCATCTGGCACCCAGCCTCCCTATAGCCTTAGTGCCCGTTGCGGAGGCAGCTCTAGACTTTCTGAGACCTCAGACAAAGCTTCAAGGGCAACTTTAGTGGATAAAACTAGTTTTACTCTCTTTAAGGAACTTAAAGTTCTATCTATACATGTACTAGCAGTTTTGCTTGCAAATGTATAGATTGGGAGAAAAAAACTATTTAAAAATGGTTTTTTGTTTCACCTATAAATAATTGATAAAGGAGAGCAGGAGAGACCACCGAGAGGCAGTCGTTCTGTTCTCCCACCTTAGTAACCACGACTCAAGTGCTGTTTTGCTATGGTAATTCCATAGCTGGGGCTGCTAGGGACGGCTAGCGGCAGCACTCGGCTCAAACGCTGGTATGCTGGCATTATGGAGGTTTGGTAAATAAGCAAGTGTGTTAGGCGCTTCAAGATGGTATAAATATTGCTTAGAAGTGTATACAGCTGATATATAAAGTGCTCCTCAACACTATAAACAATTCAAGAAATACCAAAAATAAATGTATCAGTGCAACTTATATATACCCAATGTGAATAATACTTATGACTTAAGACACTTGATCTTTCCAAAGTGATGCTCAAATAAATGCAAGAATAAGATGCAGTATATCTGCAACTAATACAAAAAAATAACAACTTTGTGTATACTGTAAAAAACAAAAATGATTCACACTCACATTACTCAGAGCCGTCCTGATATATAAAGCTTTAGGGTGCCTAAACAGGCTAACAGGTCCGTCTGGTAGTAGATGACAGGATTAAAAGTAGATCGAGATAATCCAAGAAGGGATATTTATTAAGGCAATATAACATTTATATATATACACAAAGCAAAAACCCAAAATGTTATGGTGTGGAAAAATTGTGATTTCAAAAAACCCTTCTACCTGAAGTCTGTGGATAATAAATACAATGTCTGCACACCAGTCAAGCCATAAGACTTGCTTTTCCCACATAAATCACAAATCTGCAGTGATGTTACTACCGCAAAGGAATCTGGGGGGGCATATGCAAATTTGTTCAACAAAGGCAAAGCAAAGCAAATACAAATGAGGCAAAAATTTGATTCTTTGTTGAACTAATTTGCATATGTCCACCCAGAATCCTTTGCGATATTAACATCACTGCAAATTTGTGATTTCTGTGGGAAAAGCAAGTCTTATGGCTTGACTGGTGTGCAGATTTTTGTTTAACATTGTATTGACTATATATATGTATATACACTGTCTTTCCCCGGAAATAAGACCGGGTCTTATATTCATTTTTCGAAAAATGCACTAGGGCTTATTTTCGGACGATATCTTATTTTGGGGAAAAATCGTAGCAAGCATGTGCTAGAAAGCAGGTCTACGTTCGATGGAATTAGCCTGAACATAGGACAGTGCATGGAATACCGCGAATCTATGTTCGGGAAAACTTCTCCAAACATAGATTAGCTTACTCGCTAATGGAATCCCACGAATCTATGTTCGTGGAAACTTCCCCGAACATAGATTAGCGAACTAGCAACTAGGGCTTATTTTCAGGGTAAAACGGTGTATATATATATGTCCACCAGAGCTGTTGACCGTGAATTGGATGTTAATTTCTCTACCATAAGTCATCTCCAAAGACATTTCAGAGAATTTGGCAGTACATCCAACCGGCCTCACAACCGCAGACCATGTGTAACCACACCAGCCCAGGATTTCCACATCCAGCATCTTCACCTCTAAGATCGTCTCAGACCAGCCATCCAGACAGCTGCTGCAACAATCGGTTTGCATAACCAAAGTATTTCTGCACAAAGGGAAGCTTATCTTCATGCTCGTCGTCCTCATCGGGGTCTCGACTGCAGTTCATCGTCATAACCGACTTAAGTGTGGCATCTGGCACTTTGGAGGGGTGTTCTCTTCACTGATGAATCCCGTTTTGCACTGTACAGGTCAGATGGCAGACAGCGTGTATGGCATTGAGTGGCCCACAGTGGCGGTGGGGTTATTGTACACAGGTGCATTTTATTGATGGCATTTTGACTGCACAGAGATACTGTGACGAGATCCTGAGGCCCATTGTTGTGCCATTCATCCACAACCATTACCTTATGTTGCAGCATGATATTGCACGGCCCCATTCCTGGAAGCTGAAAACATCCCAGTTCTTGCATGGCCAGCATACTCACCGGACATGTCACCCATTGAGCATGTTTGGGATGCTCTGGATCGGCGTATACAACAGCGTGTTCCAGGTCCTGCCAATATCCAGCAAAGAGGAGTGGACCAACATTCCACAGGCCACAATCAACAACCTGATCAACTCTATGTGAAGGAGATATGTTGCACTGCGTGAGGCAAATGGTGGTCACACCAGATACTGCCTGGTTTTCAGACCCCCCCGGACCTCTACAATACAATAAAACTGCACATTTTAGGGTGGCCTTTTATATTGGCCAGCCTAACGCACACCTTTGCAATAATCATGCTGTCTAATCAGCATCTTGATAATCCATCCACCTCACAGGTGTGGCATATCTCGGCAAAGAAGAAGTGCTCACTAACACCAATTTAGACAGATTTGTGAACAATATGTGAGAGAAATAGGCCTTTTGTGTACATACAAAAAGTCTTAGATCTTTGAGTTCAGCTCATGAAAAATGGGGGCAAAAACAAAAGTGTTGTGTTTATAATTTTGTTCAGTGTATATTTATATCAATAATAGTACTAAAATTGCATAAATTGTTCTTAAATTGTACAGTAATTTGACCAAATAGCAGGCCTAATTTATCATAAAAACATGTAATTAACATGCTCAACAAATGTATTTTTTTATTTATTTATAATTAAGCTGCTACGGCAGATCTCAATGCACATGCTGCTCTTACCAAGCACGTGACTAAGTAATATGCACATTTCTATTTATATATTTCTCTAATACAGTAATGACTAACCTTGGAACCACAGATGTTTGAGAACTGCCACATTTCTTATGATGACTTTTAGTACAAAACTTGTACTAGGAATATTTAGTACAAAAACTTCGGCAGTGTCAAGGTTAACCAACTAGATTAGACTAGACAGACAACATATATGTGTATATATATATATATATATATATATATATATATATATATATATATATATATATATACACACAGTGGGACCTCGGTTTACGAATTTAATGCATTCTCCGGGACGTTTCTTATTGCGAAAAAGTTGTAAACCGAAACACAGTTTCCCATAGGAATGCATTGAAAACCAATTATGTGGTTCATATATTATAAAAATAAGTGTATATAATTATGCTCATTGCTGATGTGCAACCCGGTTAGTAGACAAAACAAATTATAGCAGCATTTAGGCTCTGAGTAATGTGAGTGTGACTGCATCCCTCAATTTTGTCTTTAGGTTTTTTATAGTATACACTATGTTGTTATTTTTTGTATTTGTTTCACAGATACTGCACCTTATTCTTGCACTTAGTTGAAGATCACTTTGGAAAGATCAAGTGTCGACATAAGATATGTTTTTTGTTTTTTTAATTCTTTATTTTTATTGTGCATGAGATAACAGATAACCTTGCTGTGCCACAACAGCAGAAGCAATGATAATGAAAACAATAAGTTATATGGCATTTGAGAGAAAAACAGCACAATTTTATATATTAAGGTAGTCAAACGAAAAATGCATGAGTAGACTTCTATTAAACCCTTAAGGACACATGACATGTATGACATGTCATGATTCCCTTTTATTCCAGAAGTTTGGTCCTTAAGGGGTTAAGGGAATAAGCTAGGGATGCATGCATAGACAATAATATTGTAGTCATGTTGGTCCACGTGAATAAAAGAATAATAAAATAAAATACACCACCCCAGGGAGATAAAGGGACAGAACATGCAGTGCATGATTGCTTGACAAGAGGACATCAACCATCTGAGTACTACAGAGATGAGCATAGAAAATAACAAGGTGTTAGTAGCAAGGGAGATCTATAGGCCATGTGTAGACATAAGGAGTCTCAGTCATGCGGTAAGCACACTCCCGTTATGGATACGATGCAGTGCCAGCCGAGATCACCATGCTGCTAGCCCAGTGCCAATAGTGTCAGCTGTGGGTTCCTCATGCTCAGCGGCTGCCCCCTCCGTTCTACTTCCTTCCTCACGCTGGACAATCTGCCCTCCACCTTTCTCGTGGTGTATCTGCACGGCCTTCACCGCCTGAGGCGAGCTGTGTGGTATCAGGTACTGGTTCCAATCACAGACATAAGCTTCTGAGCACCACGAAACGTTATCACCAGAGCCGCCATTACAGTTCTTGAAGCTTTTGACAAGAACACTGACTGTTCCTCGCAACACTCGGACAGAGAAACACATTCATGTTGACAACCTGACACCCTGTGTCCATTAGTGTGTATTTGTGAATGTGTGTTTCTCTCCTGACAGAGAGAAATACACACTCACATGTACACACTAATAGACACACACACAGACAGATACTAAAGACACTGCTAAATTTACACACACACACACAGCTACACTAAACTATATATACACGGGTCTTTCTCGTGAAACCATTAATAAACCATTGCAGTAATGATTTTAAATATAAAACATATAATTTAGGAATAAAACATAAGAATGACCTTATGTTCTCTGCCTTTTCAACATAGGAATGAATTGTTTTTTTTTTAAAATTATTTTATAGCATTTTCTGTTGAAGTTCTCATTACCACAGTGCATCCAATTATGTCTGAATGTATTTTATGGTGTCGTTCAAACAGAGTAAAAATAAATAAATAAAAGGATGTTCTACAAGATGTTTTCAAAAGACAGAAAAATTATTAACTGAATATTCATTTATAATAATAATAGTGGAAAAATTAAATGTCCATCACTGATCTTATCATCCTCGGCAACATTTTAACCCCTTAAGGACACATGACATGTGTGACATGTCATGATTCCCTTTTATTCCAGAAGTTTGGTCCTTAAGGGGTTAAAAGGACTGTTTAAACACACCAAGAATTTTAAGTAAACTTCGATTTTGAGTGAAGCAACACATCCAAAAGTACCTTCAAGATGGCTACCAGGTAAGAAGATCTCTGTATACTTCCACAGTTACAGATTAAACATTCTATTGACAGACTGTTTAAAGAACACTATTGATTATCATTACCAATACATATAGTTTTGTACATCTAAAAAAAATTTTTAGATTTTAAATTTTCTATGGAAACATACTTCATTAATGTCTAAAAATGTACATTGTGTAAAAATGTACTTAGTCAACATGGCTTCTCTATTGTTGGCAAAATATGTTAAGGATCCTCATCATCTTGAGAACACCATTCTCACTTACCGGGTAAAATTTAAGGCCAATTGTGGTAGAGAGAACTTCTTTTTTGGAAATGATAATTTAATCATACAGACTATTTTGAAAAGAATATTCTGAATGATTACTTTAAATATCATTTACAAACTGATTTTTATTTTCCTTTATATCCTGTGTCATTGCACACAGTCAGCTACTAAGAAAAATAAGGCTTCCGAGAAGGCTAGGCTGAAAATAAAAAAAGAGCAAATATTTACAGCAACACATAACTCCTGGAACAGAAGAAAGGAGAGAGTTATGGGTTGGAAAGGTTAAGGGAAGAGTAACTAGCAAATGTATAACCTATAGCAGGCATAGGCAACCTTCGGCACTCCAGGAGTTTTGGATTACACCTCCCATAATGCTTTGCCAGCATTATGGGTGTAAGAGCATTATGGGGGATGTAGTCCACAACATCTGGAGTGCCAAAGGTTGCCTACCCCTGACCTATAGGAAGCCTGACACCCTACATTGTTGGCAAGTGTACACCAGCATGGACAGGTCTTCCCACACAGTACGTAAGCCATTCGGTCCTTACTGAAGAATGCTCACACACACAAACACACACTGTAAGCAATTCCATCCCTACTATAGGATGCACACACACAGGTCAGTAATCCATTCAGTCTCACTACAGAATGCTGGTGTATGTGATTGATATTTTAAGGTCTCTTAATGGACCACTATAGTGCCAGGAAAACAAACTTGTTTTCCTGGAACTATAGTATTAATAGGTCCCCCCAACCCTCAAGGCTGTAGGGGGAGGAAGGGGTTAATCCCTTACCTTTCTCCAGCGCCGGGCTCCCTTGGCGCTGGAGACTCTCCTTCTACTTCCGAGGTCATCGGCTGAATGCGCATGCGCGGCAAGAGTGGTATAGTGGTCCTTTAAGTGTGTGTTTTTATGGTATTTTGCACTGCTCACTTGTTTTATTTTTGTGTCACTACAGAATGTGCACACACGGTCAGCAAGCCATTCAGTCCCTACTATAGGATGCATACACAGTCAGTAAGCCATTCAGTCTCTACTATATTTCATATCATGCTTCTTTTCCATTTCCATATATCAACATCAAAAACAAAATTAAGATTTGATAATTTGAAAACAAAAACAACAAAATAAGAAAACACAGCAGCGGGAAAACCTAAAAAAAGTACTATAGAAGAAATAAACAGCTAAAAGCTATATGTGGCACAACACCATCAAGTGAGGAAGATAGACTTCAACAAAGTGAAGAACTTATTCAAAATCTACAAGAAGACACAGCGTCCCTAAGAGAACAGCAATTCTCTTCTCAATTCCTAAAAGAAGAGAGACTTTACAGACACCAGGACTAATGATGGCATCTACCCCAAGGGAATCACTCAAAAAAGAGCAACAAAAGAAAAAGAAGACCATCAAATCTGGTCAGAGTTGCACTACACAGAAGAGAAACTTCTAAAGAGATTGTCAACAGAAAATAAAAGACTAAAAAGGCTTAAGTTGATGGCCAAGAGGAAGCAGGTAATTATCTACATGGAGGGTAGAGAGAACCAGAAGAAACCTAGAAAGTGAGGTCATCAGAGAACATTACCCAATAACAGCCAGAGACGATTAATTTGCATGCGTATAGCCACTTCCTTCATCAAGGTGAGGTCTCCACCATAATAACTAGGAAATCCAGAGAAATTTGGAAAAGGGGACAGATATTCCTTAATAGAGAGGTTTAATGGGACACTATAGTGTTGAGAACTTTTACTTACTTTTTTTTTCCCAACGCCAAGGCTCTGTTTACATCTCCATCTCCATCGATGTCACGGAGGAGGCATCTCCATGATGGCCCAATCCAATGCTCCTCGTAGAGCATTGCAGGACTTAACCCTGCAATGTAAAAACTGCACTTTTTAAAAATGGTAGTGTTTTACAGGGCTAGGAGAACAGGAGCATTGCACCCAGGCCATTTCACTGAGATGAAGTTGTCTGACTGACTGTAGTGTTCCTTTAACGGACACTATGGCAAATCTTCATTAATTATTTCTCTCTGAGAACTGCAGGCACAAACTGTCAATGGCTCGATTCTGTAAACTTAAGCCATTTTGGATTGTGGTTCTGGAGTGTCTGTTGTGTTGGCCCCGGAGGACAGGCTCTAGGGGGATAATGACCAAATTGCTGTTAATTATTGGTTTAACTGACATTAATATACTAGAATCTCCCAAACATCTCATGTGACCAGCAGTTCGAGGTTTATCCAGAGCCACAATCTGTCACATTCTCAGCTCTACACTTCACTACACTCTACACTGTGTGTTGCCTTAGATCTGAGCAAAGTACACAAAATAATGTATTTAAAACATTAGACTTATAAGTAGGATGGAGAGAGTAGAATCTAAATAAACTGAGCTAATTGGTTAAAGTAGCAATAACAATTTAAATAGTAGAGCTATTACTTTATTTGAAGTTCAGTTTGTGAAACAAATTCGATGGGTAGATATTTGAGGTCAATTAGGATCCGGTTTCAGGATTGTGAAGGCTACGTAAACAGGAGTACATACAGGTTCGGCAACGATACGGAATTGAAGTGTAAAGCTCAGGTGGTAGTACTGCAACGATCAGTAGCAACAAAATAACTGAGCAATACACTGTTGCACGAGTCGTCTTTTAACAAGGATGGTATTAGTATATGCTATGTGCAGTTGTGTATTTTAAAATGGTGCTGCCATAGGCTTGACAGATCTCGGGCACCCCCAATTTAAATGTACCCACCCTTCCTGCCAAAGCCACACTTCTTCCTGTTAACTTACACACATTTTGACTGACAGACACACACTTACGGACCAGCACACACTCTCTGATACACTGACATACACACACATACACTCACTGATTTGATCCAATCTGACACAAACAATCATTTAGACACACGCTGACAGACGCATACTCACTGACAGACGCATACAATCACTGACAGACGCATACAATCATTCAGATACACACATTCACTGGACACACACACTCACTGACAGATAGACACACACACATTCACTGAAACACACTCACTGACAGACACACACACTCACTCACATTCACTGACACACACTCACTCATATTCACTGACACATTCACTCACATTCACTGACATACACTCACTCACATTCACTGACACACATTTCCCCACACTTATAACGTATTTGTCACACATGGATGAACGTCTCAGGCATAGACACAATAACAGAGACAGGCCAAGAAGAAACCCAGTACGCTTGGCGTTGATGTTTCCAGCATCAGAAACTACCACTGTTGCTATTCCTAAACCCATGCATTTAGGGTTTACTAGATTATCTGTAGCTGAAAAATTACAGAGGAGAAAAGAGGGCCTTTGTTTGTAATGCGGAAAGAAGGGTCATCTACGTTTAACTAGTCCCAATAGGCCAGAAAACACCCACACCTAAGCCCTCTTGGATTACAGGCCTTTGGTGTATTACACATGTGCTCCTTTGAACCTTCATCTTCTATTCCCTATAACCTTGAAATTAGAGAGTAAGATCATCGACATGCATGCCCTTATCGATTCCGATTAGCTGCAGATAATTTGTTGATGCCTCTTTTGTCAAAACCTATTCTTTCCCATTGAGAGTAAGATACACACCCTTGGCTGTAGAGGCCATAAATGGTAGATCACTTAGTGATCCTGTTATCACTAAAGAAACTATACCCTTTTTAATGTTAGTAGGAGTATTGCATCAAGAAATTATAGTCCTACAACAGATATCCTCACCCTCCTTCCCTATTGTTTTAAGATTTTCTTGGCTTGCTAAACATCATCCTGTAATAGATTTTGAAAATAAGGAGTTGAAAAGCTGAAGTGATTCATGTATGGAGGGGTGTGTTTCAAAAGTCAAACATTCCCACAATGGAACCTTTATCCACTGAGATACCAGATCCTTATAAAAAGTTAAAAGTTGTGTTTGAAAAGAAAGAAGCTGATAAACTTCTTCTTTGCATCTCCCCTTTGATTGCGCTGTCAATCTACTCCCTAGGACCATGTCGCCCAAGGGTTCTGTTTATCCCTAATCTGGAGGAGTATAGTAAGGAGATTCTAAGAAAAGGGTTCATAACCAAGCCTTCATCTCCAATTGGTGCGGGACGCTTTGTTTTGTTTCAAAGATAGAAGGGGATCTTAGACTTTTATAGATATCTGCAGATTGAACAAAATAACCATACATAATGCATTACCCTATCCCATTGATATCAAAGTTGCTTGATAGGTGTCAGGATTACAGAATGATCCAGCACATAGAATTGTGTAACACAGAGGACTGATAAGTAACGTATACCGGACCTTAGAATGGCTGGACTAACGTACCAAAGAATAGTCAGGAATAGCCGAGGTCAAGGGATACAGAAAGAGACACAACGATAAGGAAAAGCCAGGAGTCAGGGATGCCAGAATACAGGGAAGTCAAAAACAATGCCAAAGTCAAATAACCAGAATTACCAGAATCAATAACACGCTCTCGGACAACCACAAGGGAAACCACGACAGGGCACTGAGCAGGATGAGAACTGTAGCCTAAATACCCCTCCTCTAGATCTGGTAGGCTGTAACTGGCCTTTGACCCCAAAGGCAGTTACCAGGTTTCCATCTGCATAATTGCTGCTCAGCATTAACCCTTCTGTGGATTTGGTTGCTGCTCGACACAACTTTTCCTGTGTGGGCAGTAAATGCCATTAACCACATTTTTATAAGCGGGTGAATACGTGACAATAGGTAAAAAGGTGCATCTTTTTCACCAAGCTTGATCTAAGAGGGGCTTACAATCTGGTTCGAATCAGAGAAGGGGATTAGTGGAAAACAGCATTACGGGCAGTATGAATACTCTGTCATGTCATTTGGTTTGTAATTCGGTTTTGCATGTAACGCTCCAGCTGTTTTCTAGGATTTCATGAACAATGTTTTTTTTTTTTCAATTCTTTATTTTTGCGAGTTTTTGCACATAGTGTAACATATTTCAGTGAGCAACAGGTTAATGAATCTAACAGTACATGCATACATTTGTCACCAAGCTGGGCTTACTCATTTTTGTTGTTAGGGGCTTATGCACCCAGGCTCCCCTATGGGTGGTTCTTAGGCGTGTGCTGGAGTTGGGCTGCATGCGCCTTGTGGCTAATTTGCGTCGTGCCATGATTCATAAGCTTTAGTAAGGCGCTAATTTAAGGTGTGTACAGTATAGAACTTCTTAAAGCCGGGTATGGGTTGTCGCTTGGTAGTGCTATTCCGGGAGGTTAGGGTCATGTGGCTGGGGCCGAGTCTTCTAGTGCTGTGGTTGCTGCTGGCCCTGTTCGCCGCCTCAGTGGAGGGGAGAGGTCGGCTGTGCTGCTGTCATCCTCCGAAGACAGCGGCGTGTAGGCCGGTGCGGGCGCCATCTGGGCGGGTGCAGGCCACGCGGCTGTGCGCATATAAGCACCTATATCTTGGGACCCCGATCCTGGCGCAGCTTTTTATTCTTTTTCCCCATAGTGTCGGGGATCGAGCAGCAACCTGCGTGTTTCCTTATCGCAGGTATTTCAGCTTTTTATTGTATATTCTCGGGTCATCTTGCGGAGCAGCTCCGAGACACGTCCAGCTTGTTTGGGCGCCGGCTCTGCCCCCATGAACAATGTTTTGAGGGACTATTTACACTAATTTGTAATATGTATTTAGACGATATCCTGATCTATTCTAAGAACCTTGATAGCTATCATAACCACGTGAAGCTTGTTCTTTCCAAGTTACTTGGATTGGATTGCAAACTTGAAAAGTGTCTATTTTATATTTATATTTTGCGAGTTTTTGCACATAGTGTAACATATTTCAGTGAGCAGCAGGTTAATGAATCTAACAGTACATGCATACATTTGTCACCAAGCTGGGCTTACTCATTTTTGTTGTTAGGGGCTTATGCACCCAGGCTCCCCTATGGGTGGTTCTTAGGCGTGTGGCTTGGGGGGTGCTGGAGTTGGGCTGCATGCGCCTTGTGGCTAATTTGCGTCGTGCCATGATTCATAAGCTTTAGTAAGGCGATAATTTAAGGTGTGTACAGTATAGAACTTCTTAAAGCCGGGTATGGGTTGTCGCTTGGTAGTGCTATTCTGGGATGGTTAGGGTCATGTGCTATATAATCAGTGGTCTGCTACTTTTGCGCAGTAGTTTTGCTTGGCAACCTTGTGCTGGTGGGGTGGGAGGGGGGACATGGTGACTTTAACTTAGAGCTACATCTAAGGCCTACGGAGCCGGCAACATAACAACAGAGAAAATACATAGAAAAGTTATCAACATTAGAGGAGAGCAACAGTTATAGAACTTTGTGAGGTGTATCGTGCACAGGTAAGTTCAGTCCCCAAGTTCAGGGTGGCAGTTCCACTGCTGTAGGTGCTCCCCCTCTGGGCACAAATGAGGTGACGTTGGCTATGTTCCAAGTTGGGTGGCCTGCCGTCGGCGCCTCTGTCGTTGTCAGGCCGAGGGCTTGCAGGAAGGTTGACGCCTCATCAGGGTGTGATATAGTGTGAGTCTTCCCCGCTTTGTTGGCGAGTAATCGGCGGGGCCCCGTTTGTAGGTGATGGATTTCTCTTGAAGAAGCTAGGTGATAGGCTTGAGGGATCTCAGCCATGATAGGGTATGTCTGGAGAAGTCCCGAAAAAATGCTAGCTGTGCTCCCTCAAAGGACACCGTTGGGTTGTCTCTGACCGCCCCTATTATAATACCCCGGTCAGAGTCCCGCACCAGTTTGAACAGTACATCCCTGGGTACCTCTTGGGCTGCGTTTGTTGCCTTGCTGAGCCTGAAGCAGGAGTCCACCACCAGCTGTTTGGATTGTTTGGGCAGGAGGAGGGTGGCAAGGAGCCTCCTGCAGTAGTGAGGGAGTTCTGCTTCTGCAACGGTTTCCGGCACTCCCTTTACCCTTAAGTTACGTGCCCTGGCTTTATCCTGTAAGTTGGCAAGCTGAGCCTGATGATCGGCGCACTGTTTCTGCAGGGCACCAATAGCTGCATCTATGGCTGACTGTGCAAGCTTGTGGCCTGTCATATTCTCTTCCACTGTATGCATGCGTGTAGTGAGGATGGATACTGCCTCTCTTATTGGCGCCAGGTCTGCCGTGAACATGGCTTGGATCTCTGTCACCAAGGCTTTAATATCCGCCTTTGTGGCTGGGGCCGAGTCTTCTAGTGCTGTGGTTGCTGCTGGCCCTGTTCGCCGCCTTGGTGGAGGGGAGAGGTCGGCTGTGCTGCTGTCATCCTCCGAGGACAGTGGCGTGTAGGCCGGTGCGGGCGCCATCTTGGCGGGTGCAGGCCGTGCGGCTGTGCGCATATAAGCACCTATATCTTGGGACCCCGATCCCAGCGCAGAGGTACAATTCTTGGGATACATAATATCCAGTACAGGGTTTCAAATAGATCCAAAGAAACTAGAGGCTATATTAGATTGACCTTTGCCAATCGAATTAAAGCCATGCAGCGTTTCTTTGGTTTTGCTAATTAGTAGAGGAGATTCATTAAAGGGTTTTTATCTATAACAGCCCCGATCACTTCAATAACTAAGGAAGGAAGAACACAATAAGAATGGGCACCTGAAACCCTTGCCGATTTGGAATCTCTTAAAAAGTTTTTTTGCCTTGGCACCTATAGTGGCACACCATGAACCTTCTCTACTTTTTTTGTTGGAGGTGGATATATACGAAACGTGTGTAGGGGCAGTACTCTCTCAAAGTCTAGCAGCTATCTACCCCTTCATCCTTGTGAAAATCACTGCTTTAAAGGAATGAAGACACGTTTTAAAAGGGTCCTCCTGTCAGGATTACTGTTTGATCCAGCACGTAGAACTGTACAGCACGGATGACAAATAAGTAACGTATTACCGGTCCTTAGAATGGCCGGATTTAACGTACAAAGAATAGTCAAAAATACTAGCCGAGGTCAGGGAACACAGAAAGGGACACAGCGATGAGGAAAGCCAGGAGTCAGGATACCAGAATATAGAGAAGTCAATAAACAAAGCCAAAGTCAAAAACAGGTAGAAAACTATAAACAGGAACGCGCTCTCAGACAACCACAAGGGAAACCACGACAGGGCACTGAGCAGGCTGAGAACTGGGCCTAAATACCCCTCCTTTCTTTCTGATAGGCTGTAACCGGCCTTTGACCCCAAAGTCAGTTACCAGGTTTCATTTGCATAATTGCTGCTCAGCATTAACCCTTCTGTGAATTAGGTTGCTGCTCGGCACAACTTTTCCTGTGTGGACAGTAAATGTCATTAACCACTTTTCTATAAGCGGATGAATACATGAGACCAGATTTCATTTGCACAATTACTGCTCAGCATTAAACCTTCTGTGGATTAGGTTGCTGCTCGGCACAACTTTTCCTGTGTGGACAGTAAATGTCATTAACCACATTTCTATAAGCGGATGAATACGTGACACCTCCACTCCAATAACGATTCTAACTGACCATAAGATTTTGTCATATCTTGAGGATGATAAAAGACTAACAGACAGGCAGGCACGTTGGTCTCTGTTCTTGTCTCATTTCAACAATATAGTAACACACAGACCTGGTTCTAAAAAAACTGACGCCTTATCTCGTCATTTGTATGCCAAAACCAGTCCCGAACCACAAATGTAATTAATTATACCTGAGGACTGTTTGTTAGCCAAAAACAAGATCGAAATTAGATCAGAGTTGATGAATCTAAAAGTAAAAAAAAAGATCAAGCACCGGAGAAGACACCTTCCAATAAGTTATAATTTCCTAAAGAACATAGAGAAACTGTTCTCTCTCTTATGCATTAGAAGAATCTAGCAGGTCATCCAGGAATCCATAAAAATAAAGCTCTTCTTGCAAATCACTTTTGGTGCCCTTCCTATAAAAAGGATGTTCGTGATTTTATAGAAGCATGTGCTACTTGTGCGGCAAATAAGTCACTACATAAACAACCTTGTGGTTTATTTCAATCTTTGCCTATACCAAACAAACCATGGTCAAGTCTGGCAATGGATTTTCTGGTGGATTTACCAGCATCCAAAAAGATGACAGCTGTATTAACTATCATAGATAGATTCTAGAAAATTACTCACTTAATACCCTTGTCTAAACTACCTACCTCTTCTGAACTAGCCACTGTTTTTACTAGAGAGGTTGTCAAGTTGCATGAACTGCCTAAAGAAATAGTTTCAGACGGTGGTTCTCAATTAATTTCAAGTTTCTGGAGGGCTTTCTGTAATCAATTGGCGTCAAATTGTGTTTTTCTTCTTCCTATCACCCGCAAACCAATGGTGCTGCAGAAAGAATGAATCAAGATCTTGAACAGTTCTTGTGTTGCTTCATATCTGAGCATGAAGACAATTGGGTCAATCTACTCCCTTGGGCAGAATTTGCACACAACAACAACGCACACAAGTCCACCCAACTAATACTGTTTTATTTACCCACCCTCCTTTTTAGTTACCATTGCAACTGGTATCCCTGTGGTCCAGTGGGGAACAAGCATGGCACGAATGCCATGACATCAATTTATCCCAGCAATGGAATAAAGAGGGGCAGTCATTGCACTGTGTTAAATGGCCCAGGCTACCATAGACCACCCTGCTTGACCAGAACCGTTAATATAGTTCTGGCTATCACCCCATGGTGGCCACCCTGTGCATCACCCACAATCACATTCCTCCTTTTTTGTGCCCTAATGCAGGGAATGTATGCAAGTGAATGTGCGGGTGAATTTTATGAGCTTTATCAATGTGTGAATGTGTGTGGCGCATTTCTATGGAGCAATAGAGTGTGAATTTGAGTGGTGCATTTCCATGGCTCATCAGTGTGTAAATGTTTGGGGTGTATTTCTGCGCAGTGTACGTTTTTTTTTTTTTAACGTGGGGGGTGCACAAAGCCTTTCCACCTGTGATGAACTAAGTGATCCATCAGGGATTTACATGATGGATCGATTCTCTCGGGCTTAGATGAACAATTACTGTATTAGTTTGTCACAGGTGAAAAGGATTAGTGCACAAGTCTAGTGGGCTACCTAAGTGTTGTGTGCGGAGGCTGCATGTGAGATTGTTTGTGTGCGGAGAGGGTTGTTTGTGGTATAACGCATGTGTTGATATGGGCTATAATGTTTGGAAAGTGTAATGGCTATGGTGTGTGGGGATGGGGGTTACAGTGTGTGGGTGACGGGGTTGGATATAAGGGCTTTATTGTGTGGGGATGTGTGAACAGTGGGCTGTAGTATGTTGAAGTAAAATATAGACTGTATTGTGTGTGTGGGGTGGGGGGATATAGGGGCTGTATGGTGTAGGGGAGGGGGGATAGAGGGCTTTTTGCACGTTAAGGTGAAATAGGGGCATTATTGGGTGCTGGGGGGGGGGGGTGGAAGTGCAAAGGCTTGGCATTGAAAACATTATTTTATTTTAAAACATTTTTATTTCATTTTATTTTTTTTAAAAAAAGCTAACTACAGTTTATTCTTCCCCTCCCTCTTACTTTTCTTGGCTTAGGTGGGTTGAGTTGATCCCAGTGGACAGCTACCTGCACCACCAGGTGGTGCAGACTATGCTCAGCGCTCCCTCGGGCCAGTGTTCTATTATGAATCAGAGCGTTGCCTGGTAACCAGGGCAACGCTCTGACCCGCTGCACGGAGCAGTGAACTTGGTCTGCACCCCGAGGCGCAGACTGCAAGCTCCCTGGCATTAGTCTCAGACCCCCCGATACATTACCGAGGACCTGAGTCGGCCCCAGCCGGTGCTGCAAGCTATGCGACCGCCTAGCGCCCCTGTTGCCATGGTGCCCTGCCATATCTCTCCCCCCCTCCCCTCGGTCGGCAATATACTCTGGCTGTGCATACAGTAGCTCTATGCTCCCTGCCTCCCCTCCTTCCCCTCCCTGCCTGGCTGTCAGTTTCCTGGGCGGGCAGGAGGTGGAGCTGTCAGCCGCAGCAAGCAGAAGCAGAAGGAGGTTTTTTGGCCTCTGAATGGATGAATTTCGGATTATCCTCTTCCGTTTCCAGCACTTCAAGAACCCAACAACAACTACTACTACTACTACTAGTGACCAGCACGGCGGGCAGGACTGTGTGGAAGTGGGGGGCTCCACGAAGACCCCCGAGCTAGCAAGCACTGAGTGCCAGGGTGACAGATGAGCCCAGTGTGTGAGATACTGTGTTAGTACCCTCAGAGGGTAGAGACCATGGGGCACTGCCTCTGCAGGTCATAGCACTGTGTATGCTGCAGCCTTTCTATAAGAACACAAATGTGAGATTTATTATTATTTTTTTTTAATGCTGTGTGTATATCACTGTTGCTATTGGGGCTCTGGTGCCCAATTACCTGCATTTTCTATATACAGTACTGCATTTGCTGTGTGTGCCATTGCTCTGAGAATGTGCTGCAGCTGCATGTAATTTTTTTTTTTTTTTTTAAGTCAGTTTGTACTGAGCTCTTCTGTTTTTGTGTGCCTGCTGCTATCTAAAATACCACTGAGATATCAATATCCCCTTCCAGGGAGATAAGGTACTAACTATCCCCTTGTGACCGGACATATCTGCGGAGAGTGTGGCACAGAGCTGTGAATTTGCCAGTCTTTGGTGCCAGCACACTCTGGTTGCTGTTGTTTTCCTTAAAGGTGCTGGTAAGACTTTTTAATCACAATGAAGAAGTTTTCTCGGATGCCCAAGTCAGAAAGCGGCGGAGGAGGAGGTGGTGGTGGATCTAGTCTATGTCCAGGGTCCTCGGGCACTGCTACCAGTGGAGGGGTGACTGTGGGCAGAGGCTTCACCATTGGGCGTTATCAGGTTACTGTGGAAGAACTTGTGGCAGAAGGTAACAATGTTTTCATAAATTACTTTATGTAAGATTAAAGCTGTTTTTTTTTTCTGTTTCCAATGTGTTTTGCGAAATAATTGAACGTACCAGTGGAAATTTTCATCAGTGTTTAAGTATTATAGGTTTAATAATTTGTACACAATTATCTGTAACGTGGTACTAAAGCATACATATGTTTGATAGTAGTACCATCTGTGCTGACTGCAGACATATGTAGACTGCTGTACACGTCATAAAGTCATATGTTGCTACTTAGTTGGCAGACATCACACACACACATTGCAATGTGGAATAATACACCTAGGCCCTTTCCTCAGGTGAGAGAATGCATATTGTTTCCAGAAAACTCTTGTCATGTGTGCGCCAGTTCACTGAGAACTGGCATGGGTCGAAGGAGTGGACTGCTATACTCCTGATCACACCAAATGAAGAAAGAAAAACATTTTATCTCTCTTATGCATCGTTAAAAAGTTTTAAAGTGTGGTCACAAGTTTTCAAGCCTCAAGTTAGGCATCTTGCAAGACTTGTTTATTA
Source organism: Pelobates cultripes (assembly GCA_933207985.1). Classification (NCBI taxonomy): domain Eukaryota; kingdom Metazoa; phylum Chordata; class Amphibia; order Anura; family Pelobatidae; genus Pelobates; species Pelobates cultripes. The sequence continues at coordinate 195,365,184 of OW240917.1, forward strand.
TATTGAATTAACAGACAACATGGATACAGTTAGCATAATGGTAAGTATAAGTACTAATAATGTAAACCAAAATCATAATTTAATTATTTACTTTTTTTTTTATTTACACCCGTGCCCAAATGTCTGTACCAAAACTGCAACAACAACTTTAAAACTAACCAATAATAATGGCCTAGCTTCTAACATTTAGTTACTTATGACAAGACCTTCATTTCAATACTAGAGACATCTAACGGTTGCCCTCCACTGCAGCCTGGAGGATCCCTGGCCCTTGCCAGGGCTTAAATTCCACTCGCCAATGGGCAGTGGATTTGTGGAAACTTTGAGCCCTAACATGTAATTTCATTCTTGGGCATACTTTGCCAGGGTTTACAACTTAAGGCCCTCAAGTTCAATGTAAACTTCAAATTATGTATAAAGATTATACAAATGAGTGTATTAAGGATCCAATATATTGATCTCATTGCATTCCTGATAGTATTCAGCCAAACTGTATATTATTAGTTAAATGTGCCTGATACAGTCAACATACAGTGTAAAACATAAATAGTGCTTGTCTATTAAACATATTGCAAACTAACTCTCTGGCCCTCACATGGTTGATGTAAAGTTGAAACCAAATAATCACGTAAAATGGGCATTGTAAATTGTTGCTGATTGCAATGTTTACAGCTGCTCTCTTTAAAGGGACACTATAGTCACCTGAACAACTTTAGCTTAATTAAGCAGTTTTGGTGTATAGAACATGCCCCTGCAGCCTCACTGCTCAATCCTCTGCCATTTAGGAGTTAAATCCCTTTGTTTATGAACCCTAGTCACACCTCCCTGCATGTGACTTGCACAGCCTTCTATAAACACTTCCTGTAAAGAGAGCCCTATTTAGGCTTTCTTTATTGCAAGTTCTGTTTAATTAAGATTTTCTTATCCCCTGCTATGTTAATAGCTTGCTAGACCCTGCAAGAGCCTCCTGTATGTGAATAAAGTTCAATTTAGAGATTGAGATACAATTATTTAAGGTAAATTACATCTGTTTGAAAGTGAAACCAGTTTTTTTTTCATGCAGGCTCTGTCAATCATAGCCGGGGAGGCGTGGCTAGGGCTGCATAAACAGAAACAAAGTAATTTAACTCCTAAATTAAATTGCAGAGGAATGATCTATACTCTAAAACTGCTTTATTTAGCTAAAGTAATTTAGGTGACTATAGTGTTCCTTTAATTCTGGGGTCTTTGCATATTTTATTTTTTTCCGTGTGAGAGGAGAATCGAGCCGCTTTAACATCACGTAGATATGAGAAATTACAAGTTTTATCCAGGGTTTGAGATTCTCGGACAAGAGTTATGGAACTACTTGCCAGCTGCCTAAAGAAAGCCCAGAAATATGAAATATTTTAGTTCTTTTCTTGACTATAACAAAGCTGCCATAACATTATTTATTGCAAAATAGAAGAGGGAACCGCACTCAATTCGCATAAAACAAAGGGTGCTTTTATTAGAATATACAAGCAGGCATGTTTATTAGAACATGTGGGACACTGCAACGTTTCAACCCCAGATCCGGTCTTTGTCAAGACATGGATTTGTAGTATCTAGTTTAAAAATTATGTCAAAGGTTTGGCTTGCACATTTTTTATGAAAGGGACCCTATAGGCACCCAGACCATTTCATCTCATTGAAGTGGTCTGCGTGAAGTGTCACTGTAACCCTTAACCCTGCAGTGTAAAACATTGCAGTTTTACCTAACAGCCAATAGAGGTGCTTCCTGCAGTTCACAGAGCTTGGTTACATAAAACATAGTTGAATGTCCTCAAGCCTTGTATGCTTTCCTATGGTGGACATTAGGTTTCTTCCATTGGCTGACATCGACAGAGGAGGAGCCCGAGCCAGCGCTGAGGGACATTAGTGATGAACTCACATAAGTGTTTAAAGTTTTTTGTTTTGATTTTGATAACCCTTTACATCGCCAGGGGTGTTGAGGTGCAGGGCTGTATTTAGTGTTAGGCTAACAAGCCATTTCTGTTGGATGGCACCCAAACGCCCAGTAGATGCCTTGTTAGATTGGCCACTTTTGGCTCCCCCCGAGGTGGGCGGTGATGGAGCGCTAATCCTTGATCTGCCCTGCGGTGATGCCGTGAGCCGGCGTATTATGTCACTACGGCCCTGGCATCCCTGTGGGGTGCACGAGGGAGCAAAGGAAGGAGATTACACTGCATACACGCCAGCCAGTATGCATGCCTGGTTCCCAGGGACATCAGCCCCTCTGAAACCCAAGAAAATCAACCCCACTGTACTCCATGGAAATCAGCCCCAATGAAACCCAGGAAAATCAGCCCCAATGAAACCCGGGAAGATCAGCCTCACTGGACCCCGGGGAGATCAGCCTCACTGGGAAATAATTCACTCCAACTTTCCCAAAGGTAGGGAGGCTGGTTGGATTTAAATTAACATAAACAAACAATAATAATTTGTGAAAAAGTGAGTGTGAGTATGTCAGTGTGTGAGTGAGTTTGTGTCTTATCAGTGCGTGCGTCTGTCAGTGTATGTGTATCTGAGAGTGTGTGCTTGTCAGTGTGTGTCTGTCAGAGAATGTGTGTGTTGGTTAAACAATGTGTGTGCCAATGACTGTGTATCTGTCAGTGAGTGTTTATCAGTTCAGGCATCTGTGAAGGTGTGGGTCTCAGTCAAATTACATGTTGATCTCAAACAGGATAAGGTGTTGCCTTGACAGGAAGGGGTGGGGCAAATTTAGTTTAGGGGGTGCCCCAGTTTTGTCATACATAGGGCAGCCCAAATCCTGAAAAGGCAGTGTTTACATGAAAATATCCAGCTGTAGTTCTGGTGAATAGTGTCCCTTTAAAAGGTGGGTTTTTAATTTTTTTTTTTTTTTTTGCAGTGCATAAAATTTATACAGGCATGCCCGGGGTGCCCCAAAGGCAGTCCCCAAGCTTTCCTCGCTTAACATGCGGGACAGATGAACAGTATGCACAATTTTATGTTATGAACAGGCTTAACTGTAGTTATGTAAAGTGGCATCCTTATAAGACAGTGACATGGAAGCTTTGCATAATAGTATTTCAAAAACAGGCTTAAACATCCATTGTGTCACAAAGAGAAGAGATTAAGGTACAGGCATATATAAACATATATGATAGGTAGAGAGATTATGGTTAAAACAATAAGGTTACACAGCATAGTAACCATGTCTGGACTGGGACCAGTATATGTAGTTGCTTGCCAGCCTCCCCTTCTGTCCCCTGAGATATAATAGCTGAATCTACAAATCAACCGTGTTACAGTGTACGCCTAGTGTGGGAGCACAAATAGAGTATAGTGTATCTTTATCGGCTAGCTGACTCCCGTGGGTGTATGTTGCTTAGTGTGGTTATAGCATTGCGTGGGTATGATCGAGTGTCTGTGAGTCACATGTTAGGCCCGCCGCTCTGTTGCTGTGGCTAGATTTGTGCGGTTTGGGTTGGAAAGGGTTAACAAAAACATCAAGGAGGACATATGTGAATGTATAGACATATAAAAAGACAGGCTGGTATCATAAGCTTAAGGAAGTTCTCAATTCCATATATTAGGTTGCCATATGTGGTAACTTATATGAGATTGTGTCCATCTAGTGTGAGTCTGTGGGAGTATTAGACTGGCCAGACATATCAGACTTTGCCAACCATTTCTTTGCACTACTGTCTGGAGCTCCAAGAGAAAGTCATCTGAGGCTTTAAGAGGTATTGCCCCTGGGAGATGGATCCACATGTCTGTGAGGTGTCCGCCGGTATGTGTAGCTGATCACTGGAGACATGGGATTGTATGCGTGTATCTGTCCCAGTCAGCCAACTCCCTCCGCTGGGAAACGCATGGAATCTGTCGGTGGGTCTTGGCGTGCCGCTGCTATACAGGTTCGGGTGTAGGTGTCCCTCCAGCCCCAGGCTGGTGTGAAGGCCCACATCTCTTTGCCACAAACTCGGTTCTTCTTAGAGGCCGAGTTCCCTCCACTTGTGGGAGCGCTGGGGGGCCTGATGATCTGTTGCCGCTTGCGGCGTTGGCACCTCCGCAGGTGTGGACGATGCCTCCGGGTCTGAACCCCCGTGGCCTTCAGCCCGGGTGGGCTATGGAGAGTGTGGGTGGTCGTTGCTACAGGCGCTGCACCCGAGGGTGACACCCTCCTACCCCGCCGCATTCGGCCTTGCTCACTCTTGTCTTTCAGGAATTGTAGTTTGGTCTCTGTTTTCTGTTCGCGCTCCTGGAGTTTCTCCCAGAAGCGGAGAAAGATTTCCTCCAAGCGCTGCAGGGTGTCTGTGGTTTCCCCGCGTATGGGGCCTTGACTGTGGCACATGTTGTGGTCAGCAGCCGCCATCTTGAGTTGCATAAGCTGAGTTTTGAGGCTGAAGACTCGGTCTAAGCGGTTTGCTCCAGACGCTTTAGAGTATACCGGGATATCCCCCCCCGGTCCAAAGGGGGGGGGGGAGGTAGGGGACAGGGATGCCGAGGCACCTCCGTGTGGTCCTGTGAGCGGGGAGAGTGGCCGTCTCACCCCGGCTCGGAGTTTGGTAGGCCTCAGGAGGGTATCGCAGGTCTCCGGGCGGTGATAAAGGTAAGTCAGGTATCGATGAGTGCACCCGGGTGTCCCCTTCTTGCTGATAGCCCTCCAGGAGGCAGACGTGCCAGGTTTGGGGTTTTGTTTTCCCCTAAAGCAGCTATTTTCCCAGGAGCTCTGTCCAGGCACCTCTGCTCAGCCTGGAAGCCAGGCTCCGCCCCCTCCCCTTAAAAGGTTTTAACGCCTGACATTGTAAAATTTATTTTGTTTTAATAATCTTTAAGTTTGATTTAAAACACATGGGTGATTTTGAAAAGCCAGAAAAAGGTCTTTACATTAGGTTGTTTAAAGAAAGTTTTAGCTGAACTTGATGGACGCATGTCTCTTTTCAGCTATATAACTATGTAGCTGAGGAAGTAAAGCAGATGAACTGTGACTCAATATATTTGCGCAATATAAAAGTTATTGTAGTTGTGAGAAATAAAGTGAATACATTGCTTATCCAAGACTTTTCACTCCTCAAGAGTACTTTTTAGTGTTTTTTGTGTTGTGAATCTGGGGACTTTTTAGTGTTTTTTGTGTTGTGAATCTGGGGACAGTTTTGCAGGGCATTGATAAAAGTGAATAAAATGGTGTAATAAAAGAAAAATCATGAAAAATTTTAAACAAGTCCTTTAAGTAGTGTCTCTGGCCTGGATGAATCCTCAAGGGATTTTCAATGGTTCCCAGTATGCCTGTGAACAACACAGACTTTATTATATTACCTCATGGTTATTAGGTTAATCTTAAATGGCTATGGACTTCTTAATATCATTATAAAATCTAGAACGGCTTCTGTTGGCAGAATTTTATATTGTGAGATAGAAAGCACTGTAATGATTAATTTTGTTACTTGTAGCAGGCATTAAGACTAATGATACAACAAATGTATTTTCCTTCTGGTCTTGTCATTTTCCAGTATTTGGATTTTTGTCATGATATCTTCAGCTCTCTTCTTTGTTTGAAACAAGTAGAAAGTATTTGTCTTCAGTTTTATAAATAAGCACAGAGATTATTATTAAAAAAACTAAACCGACTGAAAAGTGAACTATGATATGTGCACAGGCATATCTGTCAAACTGTGCAAGTGGTGTCTACATTTTTCAGCAATACATTTTTTTACCATCCAATTGTTTGTCCTCATTTATAAACCTTTCTAATGTAATTGTCTGTTTCTAAATTAGGTATATGCCGATTATCTATTTTATAACTCCATGTTCGATATGTGATTTCTGTGAGTTTTACACTGGCCTTTGCATTGGAATTGTCTACTGCATCAAATAGATGATCCTACAGGATATTGAACCATTGTCTACTTACTTATTTACATCCTGCTCAAAGAAGTTATAAATTTACTCCTGGTGTGAAAGACATTATGTACTGAAAGAATTAAAGCAACACTGTTCTCTGCAAACCTCTTTCCCAAAATCAGTTTAAAAGAATAATGCAAATAGATTGCCATTATTTACACTGGGTTTTCTTTTTTCTTTCTCTTTCTTTTCATTATGCCCTTTGTAGCTTAATGATTATCTTACATCTCTTGTTACTTGTTTCTTCCTTGCGCCAGATCTCAATATCTGGGTGCTACCATTTTGTTCTCCTTTCTCTGTGATGTTTGCAGTTTCCCTTCTGTGGGATAATTTTGACTGATGGATTGTGAGTAGTGATGTGCCGAACGGTTCGCCGCAGACTGATCATTGAGTAAACTTTGACCCTGTACCTCACAGTCAGCAGACACATTCCAGCCAATCAGCAGCAGACCCTCCCTCCCAGACCCTTCCACCTCCTGTACAGCTCACTAAGAATGCAGCTTCACAATGAATGTAAAATGGATACTGTCCAGGAGGTGGGAGGGTCTGCTGCTGATTGGCTGGAATGTGTCTGCTGACTGTGAGGTACAGGGTCAAAGTTTACTCAATGATGAGTCCGCGGCGAACCGTTCGGCGAACCGTTCGGGACATCACTAATTGTGAGTAATTTAGCGAAGAAACTGAAAATGAACTTTGCTTAAAGGGACACTCCAGACCCTTGGAGCACTTTGGTTATTGGACAGCCAATGAAAGTATGGGCTGTGTTAGAAGGGGGAAAGCTTGCAAATTCTTTAGACAAGATCTGCAGCTTTTGCAACCTGTTTATAGAGATACCACCAATGTAAAAATGTATAATTAAATGCATGCATATTATTGGGGGTATATTTACTAAACTGATTTTTATATATTTTTTCTAATGTTATTTGTGCAGTAGAGTGTTCTTTTAAAGGAATACTATAGTGTCAGGAATACAAACAATTTTGTGAATGCTTGGAAAAATGCATCTCTATGAGGAATGTTCAGTGCATCAGTGATGAGCGTAGAGATGATGAATGTCAGTGCTGCACACTGCAGCACTGGACTAGGAAGCACCACTAGTGGCCATCTGAGTGACTGCCACTAGAGGAGTACCCAGGCAGCAATGTAAATACTGCCTTTTCTCTTAAAAGTCAGTGTATACAGTGTTCAGTATCCAGGGACAGGGTTTAGACACCAGAACCACTACATTAACTTGTAGTGGTTCTGGTGACTATAGTGTCCCTTTAAAGGGACACTATAGTCACCAGAACAACTACAGCTTATTGAAATTGTTCTGGTGAGGAGAAGAATAATATGTCGAAATAGAGGGACAAAAAAAAAAGATCTTTTGCACTGCCTCCATGACAGTTACTGATATAAGAAAAACAAGGTTACAGAGAACATGTGATTTTCCAGGTTTTCACTGTGCAGTTTTCTTTTCAGTTTATCAATAAAGCAAACTGCTGAACAGATTTAAAAATAATTTGCATTGTTTATACAGATTTTAAAATGATGCACCTAGTCTTTCTATATGTACCTAAGTGTAATTGAGATCTATAAGATCTATTAATATAAAGATAGAGAAATGTGTCTCGTTTTGAGTTAAAAATTCACTAACCATTATAAATAGTGGACATTTCTTAAATGTAATTGATTTTCTATTGAAGATGATTTGGCAGTTTTGAGACTTCCTCATTCACATTTTAAGGGGCTGCATGTGCTTAAGATAATTGAATACATAGCGTCTCTTGCTCGTGATTCTCTTTTATGATTACATCGCGAATAATCAAATTTGTCACTTGTAGGATCTGCTTTTTTTTTGTATAGATCTACAAGGACCATTTGCATAGCGCTTGATAGAAAGAAAATTGTAGAAAGGGAGATATGCTTATCTGAAGCTCTCCTCTGTCACTGCTGCCATGTTCCTGTACTTCTTTTTCTTTGGCTCCTTCTAGCCTCACCAGCCAGAAGCCCCTTCAGTTGTATACTAAACAGGGCTAAATGGAACATTATACAATAGATGTCTTGCACATGCGCAGTAAGATTACATCACTCATGATGGTTGATTAAAATGGCAAGATATGTCCGTGGAGGCCCACACATTGCCACATTTTGCCTTTATTCAACAAAGTACCTAATTTTTCCCTTGTATCTTTTGATTGCATTAGAATTTCAGTGAGATTCCAATGCAAATAGGCATTTTTCATATAGTTCTATATTTACGGGAAACTCAAGTGACAGTGCTGCTTTAATGCCAGTCAGATTACTGACCAGCAGAAAATGTAGAAAAAAATAAATCATCAGAATGTACTGTAACACTGCCTTATTTTTAGGTTAACACAGTCCCAAACGCTCTTTGCCCAGCTCTGACTACATTGATGTGCAATTCAAGGCCAGCTGAGACAAACATTCTTTCACAACACCATAAAGGGAAGACACTCCAGATCATTATAAAATATCTAATTAAGATCTCCTTTTTTATGTAAAGGTCCTATACTACGTACAACAAGAGAAGGACACAGGTTGGATCCCTGTCTACTTTCACTTTCAAGCAAATGGGCCTTTTTGGGACAGAAGAATTAGAGTAATGAAAACGAACATAGAATTCTAAAATGTATTTTGGAAAAGTCACTTTAAATAATGAGCAGACAAGGGGCCATGCTAACATTCTGTGGCTCCAACATATAGTCTAGTTCAGAGGTGGGCAACCTTGGCACTCCAGATGTTTTGCAGTTTACCTCCCATGATGCTTTGTCAGTATTATGGCTGTAAGAGCATTATTGGAGATGTAGTCCATAACATCTGGAGTACCAAAGGTTGCCTCTAGTTTATTGATGTTGACTTTTGTGATAGCTGAAACACCAGGGTTTAACCAATAAGTGCCCACACAATTTATAAATTTATCATTCTATGGTATGGTTTCGTGATTGCTTGTGTTTAACCTTCATATTGGTGAAACATCTCGGAACTCCGTGTAATTAGCAGAGGGAAGTTAGCAGTAAGCTATTGTGTTTTTTGTCTCGTCCGTTAGAAGAAGTGCTGTCATTCCCAGCAGAGAGCAAAATTGTCACCTGAAAAATAGAAATGCAAAAAAAAAAAAAAAAAAAATTCCAATGGTGTTGTTCCTAAGATAAGTTGGTAGATATTAAATCTGTAACCACATGCACGTTTATTATCCAAAATCAGAATTAAGTAAAATGTACAAGACAGTTCATAGGCCATATTCAATAAATCCTGAGGTGTTGGCACCTAAAACACTGTAGATATTGAGTATATTCTAATTGCTTTAGTATAAAACTACTCTGCAAACTTGCCATTCACTAGGCTGGCGGAGCATCATGGGAGATGTAGTCATTACTTTACTCAGATGACAGGGAGTATTCACTAAGTTCTCTTGCTTGTGGGAGATGTCAGTGCATGTGTTAAATTATGCAGAATTCCAGGTGTAATGGGGTCAGTATAGCATTTAATTTAAGCTCCATGTTTTCACACAAGAATGATCAAATCTTGGGCCATGTTTGGCGATGAACCCTCTTACATAAACTTGTCTGAGGATATATGCGTGTATACATTATACCATGTAGTTAAGTTCTGCTGAACCACCTAATGTGGACTTTTGTAAGATTAACGTGGATGGAAATACCAAAGCTTTTTGCAGACAGTGCCTGGAGCTATTTTTAAGAAAAATAATTTTTTATTCTTTTTTAATTGAAGTATTTATTCAGAAAGGGGTTATTAAGCAGGACTTGCAGGTCCCCATCACTCCAGCAAAGATCACAAGAAACATCGGTAGTGTATAATCAGCCTGGAGCTATTTTATGTTTTGGTGTATTGATGTAGTAGGAATTTAAATTACATCTGGTAACTCACTGTTATGTATTTTTCTGAGGCTCAAGGATAACAATTTGATAAATAATATGAAGTCCCTTTGAGCAAGGGAATTCCTTCGCTTTAACCTGGGGTAATATACACATTTTCTCATTTGTTTTCAAATACTTACTAGAGGGAAATCTATTGTTCATAAAATACTACTCTTGTTTACTTTTTCTGTTTCCTGTATTGTAATCACGTTACTAACTTCTATCTCTTACAGCGTCCCTTTTGATTTAACAATAATTGAATTCCCTGGGGAAAAAAAAGAAATATATTTTTTGTGTTTTTATGATATTTTGCACAGTCCGTTGTGAATAGGAGATATGAACAGTGTGAGTTGATTAAAGGCTGCTGCTACCTGTAGGGATGTTATGTTGAACATGTGCAACCACCAGAACCTAATGCTATTTATTAGATGAGACATAGCTTTGCCTATACTGAAAACACGTTACTCAGTTGGTTAATGTAAATAATTGTGCAACGCTTAAAGTATTACTGTGTGAGTTGCAATGTCTTCAAGGTTCAGTGGTGCACAAGGTTCCTTATAGGGTGTGTATTTACTGTTTAATCATACATGCATGAATTCAGACCTTATGATTCATGCCACTTTTTTCAGTATAGTAAGCTATTTTTTGCAAAAGACCACATTTATAGCTAACTCTCTTGTCAAGGACTCACGGCCTTAAACTGCATCAGAAACATCTGTGCCACTGGTACATTCTGCGATGAATCCAGCTGCTAGGATTGCATTGGGAGTTTGTTCATTCTCGATTGCAAGGCATGCATATTCTGTCTGTAGTTATGTTTGTGTGCTCATATGTGACTGCAGTTGATTTCTATGGTAGAACCATGAATGTGCTTTGATTCTTCTAAAAGTTTTAGTGAAAAATTAGGGATTGGTTGACTTCTCCCAGTTGCTGCCTGATTTTGGGAAACCTCAACAGAGGTGGGTTGAGGTTATTATCAATAAAGCCTGCTGTAGTTGTTTTGATGCCAGGAGTACCTTGGCCATGTTCTCCAGTAATTGTAGAAACCATTTAGCAATGCTATGCACCCTTTTTTAGGTCCACACCAGGCTTTTGGTGGTCCATCAAATTATTTCCGGATTCTGCAGAGCTGGGTCGTCACCATTCATTACACAGAATGAAAGATGCACAAAATTGACATTAGCTTTTCTGGGCTGGATGATGACGCTGCTCAAAGTCGAGTAACCTCTCCCATGGCAGAATAGTTTAACTCTGTATGTGCAGCGTGCAAATCACTTAAGTGGTTATGGTGCTTGCAGTAGCTCTTTGAACGCGTTGCAATAAATGTCCTTTTTGGACAACATGAGTTTACTATGGGGGAGAATTTGAAAGTTTAAAGGTAATAAAAAAAACAAACAAAAACAAAGCCTCGATATCATAAGCTTCTGAAATAATTCAATAATGTTAGAAAAACTTTCCAAATAATTTAGCTACAAAAATTCCCATAGACTTTAGTGGTGACTTCTGTTGACAAATAATTTGGAAAGTTTTTTCGACAGCATTGACTCATTTGGAAAACTTATGGAATCGAGGCCAAAGTTTAATTGTTTTTAATAAATAACTATAAAAGATAACCTCTTTACCAATATTTATTTCCAATAGTACTAATCCATTTAGTTATTTGCATCCATTGCTCCTTTTTAAAAATTGCATTTTAAAGAGAATGTGTTGAGTCAGAAAATTAATGTAAAAAGAATAACCTATGGTTTATGTTTCAAGCATATTTTTTTCCTATTCATGATATAATTTAATTCCCATTTGCCTTTTCTACCCACCCACTTTGTGTTAGATTTAATTAATGTCTGGAAGCGCTGTATCATTCATCTGTATAGTGGAAATGTAGAGTGAAAAAAAAAGAATAGGAGCCATGTTATACATTTCTTATACCTTGTATATTATTGTTAAAGGAGCACTCCGAACACAATAGCCAATAGTTATGGCGCTTCAAGTGTTCCTAGAAAGTATCAGTTTTTTCAGTAATCATTGTCACACATTTCCTTACCTGTAAATGCTATTAAAGAAACAAACATGTATTCCTGACACTATAGGACTGAAAATAAAGTTTAGGGACCAGCCCCCTGTTAAAAGGGTAGTTTACTCACCATTTTCCAGCGCCGGCCAGGTCTTGTCACAGCTGTCCCCGTCCATGCTCCGCGTCCTTGGCTGAGATGATAAATTTAGGAAAGCATTGGGAGGCTGTTGTGCATGTGCCAATCAGCATCATCTCATAGAGATGCATTGGATCAATGAATCTCCATGAGGAACGTTCTCTGCATGGAGACATTGAATGTCAGTTCTGTGCATTGTGCAATACTGACTCAAGAAGCATCTTTAGTGGCCGTTTGAGTGATTGCCACTTGAAGTGTTCCTAGGTAATAAAATAAACACCGCCTTTTTATTGAAAAGACTGTGTGTGTGTGTGTGTGTGTGTGTGTGTGTGTGTGTGTGTGTATATATATATATATATATATATATATATATATATATAAACTTGCAGGGTCATACTATAGACACCAGAGCAGCTACATTACGCTGTAGTTGTTATGGTGACTATAGTATCTATTTAAGAGGTTACTGTGGTGAAGAATGTAGTGGAGACAATTTAAACACTCTTACCTTTAAAGTCCTTATATAACATATAGTCCGCAAAACCTCATCTGGTGGTTGTGGGTGATGTCTTGCCTGCGTAGGTATCAGCTGCGAAATGCCCTATGAGTGTATGTACATTTGGGGATTAACTATTTCTTACAAAGTGATGTACACTGGACGTTAATTTAATTCTATGTATGTTCTAGCTGTGCCAGGAGAGCCAAGCATACAATGGAAATGAAAAGTAAAAACATTCCTTAAAAATTTGCAGATTTTATTTTCCTACATAGACAATAATAGAGGGCAGGAAGTGAATGAAAGCAAAATAAATCCTAGCTCATCCCGTATGAGCTGTAAAACAATAGCATATATATCTGTTGTGAATGTTAAAAATTAATCTGGACACGCAAAAATAGGATGTCAACTTTTTAAAAATTTGGAGGAAGGCTGTTAGTTTACTGGACATCAGCAGTTTGAAAGCATTTCATAATGTAGACGTCCAAAACGTTTCCAACAGGAACACCCCGTTTCCTTTTAAGCTTTGTGTTTGAATAACTGATTGGTGTGTAATACTTTATTTTATGACTTTATGGACACATCGAGGCATAGCCTGCCTTAACAATTAAAGGGAAAGTATTAGATACCATTAATTATGCTTATGATATCACCTGTTATTTCTGTTTATCTTAGCTTGATTGTTGGTTTTGTATCTTTATATAAAGTGCTATTGAATATGTATTACTGAATAAATAATAAAAGGAAAGGCACATCATAGTATTAGGAATACAAACCTGTATTCCTAATGCTATTGTGCCCTTGTCCCTGGTTATATATAGGTCCACACTTTAAAAGTTTTACTTACCTTTTTCCAGAGTCGTGGCTCCCTCGGCTATGCTCACCTCTCTGTCTCCCGTGATGCCAGATAAGAGACATGGCCTCCTCTGGTGATGGTCCAATCCAGTGCTCCTCTTAGAGGACCATTGGGGACCTTATGCCCATGTGCAGCAGGTGTCCAAGCTTTCCCATATAAAAGCATTGTATTCAGTACGTTCTTATAAGCATCTGTGTCACGTGACTGAGTTTTAGAGGTTGTGGAAATGTTCACCTTCTGCAATAGACCTATACATTTTTTACCCATGTAGACTTAAAGGGACACTATAGTTGCCAGAATAGCTACTGCTTATTGTAGTTGTTCTGGTGTCGATAGCCTGTTCCAGCAGGCATTTTAATGTAAACACTACCTTCAGAAAAGGCAGTGTTTGCATTATTGTCTAGTAACACCTGTAGCGCTGACTACTGCAGCTTGGCGTTTTGCCACTCATGTGTAATAGCCTCATGGAAAAGCATTGGATTGGCTGAGATTGTCAATTTTGATGATCTCAGACAAGGAGGAGGACCAGGAGGGGAGCTAAAATAAGTGAGTGAAATCCACTTTTACATTGGTTACAGGGAGGCCTGCCACCTGAATAGTGTTACTACAGCTATCGTGACAGGAATACATGTTTGTATTTCTGTCACTGTAGTATTCCTTTAATTCATTGGATGTAAGTGTCTGTTGAGGCTCTCAAACAATGAATTAGGTCAAAAATTGACTAGAATTTTGTTTGCTAATATGAAAGGAAAACGTGTGTCTAAGCAAATTCAAAAAGGTTGGGTAGGCCTTGGGCGTCTGGGCTAATGTACTGTTGGATGGTGCCAAGGGGCTCCTACCACCATAACCAGTGGCCTGTAGTTCGTGGAGTGTCCCTTTGACATTTTTTTTTTTAACGTTACAATATAGTCACTAGAAATACTACCGCTTATTGTATTTGTCCTGGTCAGTACCTGCAGGCATTTTGCAGTACACACTGTCTTTTAAGGGAAAAAGCAGTGTTTACATTACAGCCTAGAGATACCTTCCGTGACCACACCTTAGATGGCTACTAGAGTTGCTTCCTGGGGCAATGCTGCAAGTGCGCAGCAGTGCCATTCACTGTCTCCACCATCTACATGGAGACACTGAACTTTCCTCATAGATGCATTGATTCTATGAGGAGACACTGATTGGCCAGAGCTGTGTTTGGCTCATGCTGGCTCTGCCCATGATCTGCCTCCTTGACAAGCTCAGCCAATCCTATGGGAAAGCATTGTGATTGGCTGAGATCACCACTTTTGATAATATCAGCCAAAGAGGCAGATCAGGGGCAGAATCATCGACAGCAGACTTGAATAAAAGTAAGATTTGACTATGTTTAGGGAGGGACGACGACAATAGGGCAGGGGGCTAGATAGTGTAACACTATAGGGTCAGGAATGCATGTTTGTGTTCCTGACTTTATAGTGTTCCTTTAAAAAAAGGGGGAACTAATCCTATAATAGTCACATTGTAAATTTCGCTACTCTTTATTTAATTTTATTTTAGAACTCTTAAGAAATCCCAGACATAACATGAGTCACAATAATTACAAGCTGATTTGAGATGCATGCTATAGAAAAGTGATGGCTGTACTGGGCAACCCAGATTTAAAAAAAAAAATAAAAAATAAAAATACAATATATAGTGCACTGCCAACCAGAAGGATTATATAAATAGCTGCAAAGTTTTTGACAAATGTTTGTAGAGTCTAGGTGCCAAAGAGACCTACGTAGTACCTGAATTTTGTAGGAATGATGGATACGTTTCAGCTATAGTTTAAGATATTCATCAGTGTTGATATTACCAGTAGTAATAACTCTGCTTTTTAATCTCAAGCATTTTGAAAGCATTATAATAGATCTTGCTGTGTCTAAGTATTTTGAAACATGGACCATACTAGCAGCGGCACAGAATTTCTAATATGAAGGGATTTACAGTAATTTTTTTTTTTTTCTAGTAGTCATATTTGTAAACTCACAAAATATACCACGGGATGATACAACCTATGAACCAGGCACAATTAAATTCAACTAGACAAGCTTGTGTTGCAGGAACAAGAGTATGTGGTGAGCCTTGTTCAAATGAGCTTACGTTCAAGGACGTGGGGTAACTGCATAAAAAGTACATGTCTAAGCAACATAGATCTGTACACACTATGTGACTGAAGGAAAAGGAGAAGCTAAAATTAGTGAAGACAAATAGGGAAAAAAATAAAGAAAGGGGAAAAATAGCTAATATATACTAAACGGTGAGTTATGGCGTGTTGCCAGCAGACTTGAAGCTAAGGAAAACTTACCGCAATTTTCGCTCCATAAGACGCACCTAGTTTTTGAGTAGGGAAAAAAAAAGTGTTCCTTACCACCCACTCCCCTCCCCCGGCCCATAGTGTTCCTTATCACCCACTCCCCTTCCCTGTCCCATAGTGTTCCTTATCACCCACTCCCCTTCCCTGTCCCATAGTGTTCCTTATCACCCACTCCCCTTCCCCGTCCCATAGTGTTCCTTATCACCCACTCCCCTTCCCCGTCCCATAGTGTTCCTTCACCCATTCCTTCCCCTGGCCCATAGTGTTCCTTATCACCCACTCCCCTCCCCTCCCCTCCCATAGTGTTCCTTATCACCCACTCCCCTTCCCTGTCCCATAGTGTTCCTTATCATCCACTCCCTCCCCTGTCCCATGGTGTTCTTCCTCCCCCTCTCCTCTCCCATAGTGTTCCTTATCACCTACTCTCCTCCCCCGGCCCATAGTGTTCCTTATCACCCACTCCCCCTCCCCGTTCCATAGTGTTCCTTCACCCATTCCCTCCCCCTGCCCATAGTGTTCCTTATCACCCACTCCCCTCCCCAGTCCCATAGTGTTCCTTATCACCCACTCCCCCCCCCATAATGTTCCTTATCACCCACTCCCTCCCCCGGCCCATAGTGTTCCTTATCACCCACTCCCCTTCCCCGTCCCATAGTGTTCCTTATCATCCACTCCCCTCCCCTGTCCCATAGTGTTCTTCCCTCCCCCTCTCCTCTCCCATAGTGTTCCTTATCACCTATCACCCCCTCCCCGTCCCATAGTGTTGCTTCACCCATTCCCTCCCCCTCCACCTGTCCCTTAGTGCCCCCCTCTCTCTTCCCCTTGGTCCCCGGTAGGTCTCCTAACTTTATGTAGCGTGGCCAAGCAGAGCAGTGCGCACAGGGAACAGTTTCCTGTTCCCGGCCGGACTGAAAGAAGTGAGCACTCTGTTCCCTGTGAGCACTGCTCCGCTCGGCCATTCTACATAAAGGTAGGAGACCTACCGGGGACCAAGGGGGGGAGAGAGAGGGGCACATTTGCTCCATAATGGAGTGAAAAATACAGTAATAAGCTTAAAAAAAAAAAATTATACTTGCCCAAATTAGATGTCCCCCTCCCCAAATTCTGCTGTTTTGCCCTACAATTTGCTGGGTTTTTTTTCTGTTCAATGTCAATACAGCTCGTTGTTTAACAAAAAGACTATATGTGAACTGTAATTCCATATGACCTGAAAGTGCCCCAGGCTGATTTAAAGGATTACCTTACTGCATTACTCAACACACTACTCAATGCACAAACCTTATAGCAGATGCAAATCAGAATTTGAAAAGAACATATCAAAATGCAGCATTCTGACAAAACCAGTTCGTGCTGGTTCATATAGATAAAACAAGGCGAATGTTTCCTATGGGCTGTATCCTGTCAAACCTCCTTCAGGCTATTTGCAGTAACAGTGCTGTTTCAAAGGGAGCATGAATGTAATTGTACGCAGACACATGCACACATACACTTTTCTCAGGTGAACGCATAGTCAGTGTTTGTTATTTTACAACTATTTGATTAATCCTCAATGCATTTTGATTGGGAATCCAAGATTAAGTGTTTCATTTGTAAGAGCATATTGGGAATAGTCCTATATATGCAAGGCCATATAGAAGCTTTTTTGGAGGGAAAGTTTTTTTTTTTTTAGTTAAAGGACCACTATAGTGCCAGGAAAACATACTCGTTTTCCTGGCACTATAGTGCCCTGAGGGTGCCCGCACCCTCAGGGTCCCCCTCCCGCCCGGCTCTGGAAGGGGGAAAGGGGTAAAAACTTACCTTTTTCCAGCGCTGGGCGGGGAGCTCTCCTCCTCCGACCCTCCTTCTCTCCTCCCCGTCGGCTGAATGCGCACGCGCGGCAAGAGCTGCGCGCGCATTCAGCCGGTCACATAGGAAAGCATTCATAATGCTTTCCTATGGACGCTGGCGTGCTCTCACTGTGAAAATCACAGTGAGAAGCACGCAAGCGCCTCTAGTGGCTGTCAATGAGACAGCCACTAGAGGAAATAGGGGAAGGCTTAACCCATTCATAAACATAGCAGTTTCTCTGAAACTGCTATGTTTATGAAAAAATGGGTTAACCCTAGCTGGACCTGGCACCCAGACCACTTCATTAAGCTGAAGTGGTCTGGGTGCCTAGAGTAGTCCTTTAACAAATGTAATTTCAAGATATACTGAAATCTTTCTACTATGTAACATATAGGAAAACCGGTGCTTTCCTCTGTCTGTACCTGTATGCATAACTTGAAAATCTGTCATAGCTTCATATGAGAGCGCATGTACAGCAGCCACACAAACATAGCAGTGAATACTTTTTCATTAAAGGAACACTCTAGTGGCAGGAATACAAACATGTATTCCTGTCACTAAAGCTGTGAAACACAGTTTAGTCCCCCAGCACCCCTGTCAGCTAAGTGAAAGATTATTTTACTCGCCTTTATTCCAGCCATGCAGAAGTCCCACCCTTGTCCCGCCTCATTGGCTGAAATCACCGGATTTGATAATCTCAGCCAATACAATGCTTTCCCATAGGAAAGCATTGGGAGGCTATTGCACATGCATGGCAAAACACTGCGCTGTGCAAATCAACATCTCCTCATTTAATCAGTGTATCTATATTAGGAACAGTCAGCACCTCCAAACAGTGCATGGAAACTTGAAATGTCAGTGCCGCACATTGTGGCCACTAGAGGTGTTAATAGGCAGCAATGTAAACACTGCTTTTTGTCTGAAAAGGCAGTGTTTACATCAAAATGCCAGCAGGGACAGAATATACTCACCAGAACAACTACGTTAAAGGACCACTATAGTGCCAGGAAAACAAACTCGTTTTTCTGGCACTATAGGGTCTTTAGGTTTACACATCCTCATGGCCCCCATCCCGCCGGGCTGAAGGGGTTATACACTTGCCTTTCTCCAGCGCCGGGCTCTCTCAGCGCTGGGGAACTCTTCTCCCTCTTCTGACGTCAGCGCTGAATGTGCATGCGCAGCAAGAGCTACGCGCGTTCAATCAGTCCATAGGAAAGCATTTCTCAATTCTTTCCTATGGAAATGAAACAGCCACTAGAGGCTGGATTAACCCTATTGTAAACATAGCAGTTTCTATGAAACTGCTATGTTTACAGCTGCAGGGTTAACCTTAGATGGACCTGGCACCCAGACCACTTCATTGAGCTGAAGTGGTCTGGGTGCCTATAGTGGTCCTTTAAAAACCCCTTAAGGACCAAACTTCTGGAATAAAAGGGAATCATGTCATGTGTCCCTAAGGGGTTAAGCTGTAGTTGTTCTGGTGACAATAACTTATTAAAATGGGGCAAACTACTTCGTAGGTTTCAGTGGATGCTTATGGTATGTGCCTTTATGTTTGTATTTCAGGACTCAAAATTTTAACTCACCCACTAGCCATTGGCAACTGTAAATTCAGCCCTGGTGAGTAGAAATTCACCCTGGTGATTGTGCCATGGCCCTCAAGGCTTGGATTGGTTCGTACCTTATAGGCTCGGCTAGTAACGTAGGGGTTGAAATTTTAAGGAGGAGGAAGTTTATAAGATTTGGCTAGGTAAGGGTTCATCAAAGGCTGGCGATGACAGGGTTAAAACAAGTGACAACACACAAGCTAGAGTGACATGTTCATGTGTCTAACGCCTGACATATTTCAACATTTCCTGTATGCTGACATGTCCGTTTTATAATCTTAAAATATTCCTTGAATTTAAGAACGGGTAATGAAATAAAATTTAATTCTGTGATTTATAAACGTTATTTAAAAAATGTAAGACAAGTATAGCTCTGTTTCATTTCCGTTTTGGAATGGATTCCATGCAGTGTTTAACTGTTGGCAAGCTGGTGAGGCATCTATTGAATCAGATTACTGGAACAATTTATCTTTGGCCTGAGGATGAGAGAGCTTATTCAGTTCTATGCAGTGGGTATTGTATATGTAGCATGCTGCTAAACACATGATCTGGTTTGTTCAGCCAAATGTTCATTCAACATCAGCTGTTTTGGAGATTCCCACTTTTAATCCAATTCAGCTCATAACACATGTCTGTCACATACCTCCAAAGTGTCTCTATTCAGAGGAGACATTCCTTGTTTGGCGGCCAAATCACACAGACCTTCTTTCTTTATGCAATGTCCCTCTTTTTTATGAGCTCATCTCATGGTGTGCTTGGTGTGTGTCTACTTGTATTGCAGAACTATATAGTACTAGAGCTAACTATGCTTTTTATTTTTTTATTACATGGCATTAGTGTGTGAAAAATTAATTTGTGATGTATTTTGGTCTAAATTGCTTACTCGATTATATACATTGTGTATTGGTAGATCATGAAGTTAAATAAAATGTTGTGCTTTGACCCAACATCTGCTCACAATTAGTAATACAAAACTGTCCGTCTTCAGCTTTTTTTCAACGGATCACGTGGCACCCTGACTGGGTTGAAGGATGCTCCTAGCGCTTCCTGAGGGCTCCAAGCACTCCAGCTGACACCATAACCACCGTAGACTCCTTCAGAGAGCAAGACAGGAACAAGCTCTTACAAGAGCTCATTGATTATAGCAAGGGAATATGCAGAGCATAGTAATCCCTTGTAGCATATTGCCCCAATAAGAGACAGGACTCAGATTGAGGATGAAGTGGAACTGACTGTACTGGCGCATACAGCCTCTTTTATTCACATTCTACAAACATAGTACTGCCCACAGGGTTTTGCAGAACAACCAATCAATACATACAATACACTCAGACTCTCCCACACAAAATCCTCCCCTCTGTCTGTGATATAATTACTGAACACAATGGTCTAACTTAATTATCACAGGCAGGAAAATACACAGTTTTACACAATATTCATAACTCTAAAAGTATACATCACATTCACAATACATTTTCAGAATCTGCATACTCCAAATACAAACATACGTCAAAATCATACAAATTGGTCCAGTGGGTCAAAAGTTAGTTGAAAGTCCCTTTGTGACCATCTGCAAGCATGGCTTGGGTGTGGTAAGCCAATTACCTCCAGCATACAGAAAATGGCTCTATTCACAACCATAAAAATACATAATTCCTATTAGACTTAACAGAACCCCCACATTCAACCTATCCCCAGATAGTCTGGATCTGAGCACTCACTATATCAGAACAGCGCTCAGATACCACAACCACAGTCAAATCGCCATGGGGTTAAAACACAGCAAGAGCTGATGAGAAACCAAGGAGAGGCAAAACAGCAAGTTCCAACTGGTCTGGCAGTGTGCCAGGGAAACGCCCTGCTGGAACAATAGACAGGAAACAGGGGGCGGGGAAGAGACACATCTTCCCATGGATTCAAATGGGCAGTAACCGTCTTTTAGAAGTCAATAAGCCCCAAATAGTCTTTTTAAATGGCAATACACCCCAGGGCCATAGTCATGAGGGGGGAGGTTGGCAATCAGGCTCCTCCAACAGCCAGGGGTAAAGGGCAGTTGGTCATATAAAAATCCACTGACAAAAGGCATTTTGTCACAAGCATCATTTACACTATTTACATGTTTGTTTATCTACTTTTGTTTCATATAAATTCCTGAAATTGCACAGACTTTTTTTGCTGTTTGCACAAGCAACATTCTTTTGTAATAGGAAAAATATGTTTGTTGCAAAAGTTTATAAGGGAAGTAGACACATACATTTTTGTTTGCCTTGTTTGCCATAAAATATTGCTGTAAATGTATTTGCCCTGCAATTTGATATGCTCTCCTTATTTAGATTTTAGATCCATTCAGCTTTAAGTAAAAACAAAAATAAATAAAACCGTAAAGGTTCAGTGGTCATGTGATTTGAAGTGGTCATGGTTGTAGGAGTATGTATGTGCAGGGTTTCTGCTTGATATTTTTAATTGTGTGCCATGGCTAACTGCAGCCCCAATTCACCAATGGAAATCTGTTTGACAATGCCTAATGCCAATTCTGTGCATCTTTTCCGTGTGCCATCGGCACGCTGGCCACAGTTATAAAAATCTTCCCCCTTGCAGGCAGAGCACATGCAAGGGGAAAATAGCTGTGGGCACTCCCTCTTGCCTCCCTAAGTAACATCAATAGGCGTTCTCCTCTCCTTGGAGCAGGTGCTCTGCCTCTTTTGAAGTTATCAGGATTGATGATTTTTTTGATTTTCAAAAGTCTTTTAGACAAAATGCTAATCTGACAACCTGTTAATCTGTTGAGCTTTGTCTGACAAGTGTAAACATTGCAATTTCTAGTTAACGGCAATGCTTACATTTGTCAGTGAAAAGGGAGTGCTTTTATGCACCAAAACCACTTCATTAAATTTATTTATTTATAAAAATATGTGTTCCTGGTGTTTAGACTGTCCTTTTTTCGTTTGTTTGTTTTGTTTTTGTTCTGAATAGAATAATGCCCTATAGGTCCTCCCCGAAAGAAAGACTCAAAAGCGTTGTAAAAGAAATTTTTACTTACCTTTATCCAGTGCTGGGCGAAGCTCCCGACACTGCTCAGCGTGCTCTCGTGTGACATCACCAAGGTCCAATCAAAGTTTTCTCATAGAGAATCGTTTGATTGGATAATTTTAAAGGCTCTGGGCACATGTGCATGCTCTGTGCCAGTAAAGGGAGCGTGAGAGGGAGGGTGGGAATGGAGCGTGAGAGGGAGGGTGGGAAAATTATAGCAAAGGGGATAGGGAAGAAAGTATGGCTGCTATTGGTGTGGGAGGGGAAATATGCACATAATTGACATGAGGCAGCCCAGAACAGAGTTCCATGCAGTATATCCTTTTGACTGGGTTGGATTTTCAGTGAAATTCAAACACAGTTAGTATGAGAATTTCTTCATGAAGTACTCCTTTTGCAGGGTGGGTGTGGGATGACCGTGACAGGTTTGGGATGACAGTGACTCTTTAAGTGTGACAAGTGACTAGACGACATGAATTGTACAATTAAACAGCAACAATGTGTGTTGCTATGTTTTAAAGTACTTTTTCCCTTCCGTAAAATCATGTAACTTAAATGATACATTACAGGAGACTGAGTTCTAGGAAAATTATGCCATCTCTGTTTCTGGAGACATACATAAAACTCTCAGGCTTCTGGTTTCTAAGTGCGTGTTTGTGTGCGTGTTTTCTCTCTACCTCTCCTCCTAAACCGTATTGATAAGCATGATGGGTATAACTGCATACTAGAATACTCTTTTATATAAAAATAACCAAAGCAATTATGCATTCAAGAAAATATTAACCTATTTTTGTCCATCACACTTTCATGGCATACTATTATTTGTGGTCCTAATAAAAATGTAAATCGATATTGCGAAAGTCTCTTCATTTGTCATTCTGTCATACAGACACAATGAAGGTGAACCCATTCATTTTCGCACCTTTTTCTTAATACTAGCTTGCAGACTGTGTCAGCATATTTTTCTCCAAGTGGCAGTTATTGAGCAAACTGACTCGACACATGCCATAACAGTCTGGCAGAACGAAGCATCGTAGTAAAACCCCATCTGTCACTTTTTCCTGCTTGTTTCCACTTGGGAGAGACGTCTGTACACAATGGAAATGGCATCTGTATTTTGTTTAACTCTTTATTCTTAGTAATATAATAAGGTTTCGGAATGTTCACACTGATTTGCAGACATTTATTAACTAAACTATGAAATGAGAATGAATAGCAAAACAAAATCTGTAAACCTGGAATATAGCTGATGTGATTAATTTTTCCAGTTCTGCTATTTGGGCACTTTAAGTGAACACACCCCAGAGTGAATACCAATGATACTAGTGGTTTACATAGACTGTGGATGGTAAAATTAGTTAAAGGAATATTTTGGTATCAAAACAACTTTAGCTTAATGAAGCAAAGTGCAAATCACTTTGTTTGTACAATCCTAGTCCCTCCTCACTGCATGCGACTTAAAGGACCACTCCACACCCATAACATATAAAACACTACAGGCACCCAGACCACTTCATCTCATTGATGCAACTTTGATAAAACTTTGCAGTTACACGGCAGGGCTTAGACTGCCTCCATTGACTGTTTTTGGACATTGATCCCTGTCTCCACTATTAATGCTGGAGATACAGAAGTTCCTTAGCAGGAACTTCCATTAGCTCTCCAGAACAGGGGCGGATGCAGTGTGTGAGGCGTGCAGTGTGTGTGAGGGGTGCAGTGTGAGTGTATATCTGTGAAGAGTGCAGTGTGTGTATGTACAGGGCAGTGTGTGTGGGGTGTAGTGTGTGAGGGTTACAGTGTTTGAGCGGTGCAGTGTGTATGTGTGTGAGAAGGTTTCAGTGTGTTTGTGTATATGTGTGTGTGAGGGGGCGGTGTATGTCAGGGGTGCAGTGTGTGTGTGTGTGTGTGTGGCTTGCAGTGTGTGTATGTGTGAGAAGGGAGCAATGTGTGTAGGGAGGCAGTGGGAGGTGTAATGTGTGTGTGTGTGTGTGTGAGAGGTGGGCAGTGTTTTTGTATGGGGGCAGTGTTTGTGTGAGTGTTGCAGTGTGTGTATGAGGGGCAGTGTTTGTGTAAGAGGTGCAGTTTATGTGTGTGTATGGGGGTGGCAGTGTGTCAATGTGTAGGGTGTTATTGTATGTGTGTGTGTGTGTGGTGGGGAGGGAAGCAGATCAAAGCAAATATTACTTTTTTTATATGTTCTTTTTTTAACATTTATTTTTTTAAACAAATTAAAATAAATATATTGTATATCCCCCCTCCATCCTTACCTGTGGCCTGGGAGGAGCAGGCGTTACTTCTATCCCTGGTGGTCCAGTGGAGAAGCCCTGATGGTCCCAGTGGTGGGAGTGAACTCTAGCCTGCAGCTCAGGCTAGAGTTCACTTTCGCAAGAGTGGCAACGCTCTGAGCTCGCTAGAGGAGAACCCGGCAGAGCTGCAGGTTATGGCTCCCTCGGGTTATTTCTCCCTCCCCTACCGGCTGCCAGCAGAGTGCCTGCGGCCGGGGGAGGGAGATCACTGATCTCGCCTCCGGTCCGTGAAGGTACACGGCAGGGCTGGTGCTTGGATAGCGCCAGCCCGGCATGTGCTGGCAGGGGAGAGCCTTGACCTGCTCTGTTTTCTCAGGGGTGGGGGGGAAGGGGGACAATTGCCCCTTTGCCCCCGCCCCCTTGGATCCGCCACTGCTCCAGAGCTAAGCCTTAAGTGACTGATCTACTTTACCTTTCACCAGCAACTGCAAAATGTTAAACATCACCTTGTATGATAAGATTTGTGTACAAAACACTTGTAAACATGCCTATGTTGAATAATATATTCACTTCCAAAGTAAGTAAAGGTGTCTGCAGTGTCCCTTGAAGATATGGTTTCCTACAGGTGGTTTTGTATCCTGGAACTATATAGAATGTATTCCTGATTTTGTTTTGTTCATATTTGTTATGAGTATTAACAAAACATCTATTTTGTTAGTTGTGGGTTTTTTTAAAAGTTTTTTTTGTAAAGAGTGTCTTTGAAGCTAACTGTGCATGTTTTGTGGTCTTTTTGTTATGTCCCAGTTAGCTTTTTGCGTACCCTAATTTTTGTAGGATTTACAAACTTCCCAAGGGTTTGCATAGGTCTCCGGAAGCAGCTGTGGGTTCTGACACTCTAATGTGGTTGTTTAAAAACAAAGGGAAGTGTTCTTGTGGAAACAACTGTTTTGATAAGTAGAAGATTTGATTATTTGTCAAACTCCACACATGACATGCATTTTTGTGTAAATAAAAGAATGTGGTCTTACAACTATGTTTTATCAGGGGTTGAAGCAAAAAGTGTGTTTTTAAAGTAGTTGGTTGGTTTTATTTTATTTATTAATGGCTGATGCATTCTCGAAAATAACCTATTTCCTTGTGAGTCGGAAGCTCAATGGCAGAATGCAAAGTATTTTTCCCAGTAAAATGTTGTTTTTGAATTCTATAACAGAAAAAAAATATCAGCTTAATAAATATTATAAAGTGAATTAATGTAAAAAGGAACTAGAAAAAGAAAAGGAAGATAAAGGGACTTGGCAAGGTTAGAAGAATAGGAGACCAATAATTTAATCTTCTAAATGTGGCATGGTACAGTACGTTGGCAGATATGAAATAACGAATAAGGTAAAAATATTAACTTTCTACATTACTGGTTATCAAACATGCCAATGGTTTCTTCAAATGCTTAAACTACCACGATATACCACTTTTAGATGTGAAATACAGTCCTCAATGGATTGTCAGTGTTTTTTTTTTTTTTTTAAAGGCTTCAACCAGTAGAACTTGCATGTGGTTGCTTGGCAGTTGTAAACGAGGCAGATTCTTTGCAGGTCTAAGGAAGAAGTTCGGTCATAAAAAAACCCCCATAAAAATGCACATAAATAGTTGCCATTCGAGTTTTGACTTCTTGGTTTCTGAGCTTTGTCAGCTAGTGATATAAACCATAGGGCATAGCCGACTCATTGTGTATACCCCAGGAGCCTTGACATGACATGATTTTAAATAAGTTGCTCTGCAAAAAGGACCATTATAGTGCCAGGAAAACAAACTCATTTTCCTGGCACTATGTAGTCCTTAGGTCCCCCCCACCCCCATGGCCCCCCTCCCGCTTGGCTGAAGGGGTTAAAACACTTACCTTTCTCCTGCGCCGGGCTCCCTCGGCGCTGGGGAACTCTCCTGCCGACATCAGAGCTGAATGCGCATGCGCGGCAAGAGCCGAATGCGCATGCATTCAAACCGCCCATAGGAAAGCATTACTCAATGCTTTCCTATGGACGTCAGTGTCTTCTCACTGTGATTTTTCACAGTGAGAATCACGGAAGCAGCCTCTAGTGGCTGTCAGTGAAACAGCCACTAGAGGCTGGATTAACCCTCAGTGTAAACATAGCAGTTTCTCTGAAACTGCTATGTTTACAGCTGCAGGGTTTAAACCATTGAGCAGAAGTGGTCTGGGTGCCTATAGTAGTCCTTTAATGTCAGACTGTCAATATGTTGAGGAGACATCTGAATGTATACAGTAACCACTGAGCTGACAACCAAGTAGCAAAATTTTAAATAAACAGTTGAGTTAAAAGAAAAACTATGCAGTTTTTATTTATTTTTTTAAATAATTTTATATTCCTGTTCAACTGGTACCATGTTACTGATGTGATACAGTTGTCATGCAGAGTAAGTCATACAAAATAAAACAATAAAATATAAAGCAATTAAAGGGACACTATGGTCACCAGAATAATTACAGCTTAATGGCTTAATGTAGTGGTTTTGGTGTGTACATTGAAAAGAAACTGCCATTTTTACATTGCAGAACCAAGACCGCAACTAGAGACGCATCCTGCTTTCTAGGCGACTTTTTAGGTTGCCTAACTGATGCTGGATATCTTCACGCTCTGCATGAGGATCTCCAGCATCAATAAAATCTCCATAAGAGATGCTCTGCTATGAGGAGGTCCTAATTAATTTTTTGGCGCTCACTGCGCATGCACATTAGCATGCCCCAGTTCCTGTCGGGTGACTTCGGAGGAGGTGGAGCGCCAACCCAGCTCAGAGGGTCCTTGGGGGTGGGTCGCGAGGAAAGGGGGAGGCCGAGGGAGCTTTGTATTCTTAGCACTATAGTATCCCGTTAATGTTGTAGATCCTATGTTTATAATGATTTCTCTTTAAAAGTGTTTCTCGCTGATCTGTTAAACACATACAAAATTTAGATAAAAACATATGAGGTATAATATATTATTGCATAACTGTTTTGTATTCATGGATGTCTTGATAACAAGGAGCTGGCTAAGATACATATATAATAGAATATTCTTTTCGACAATTAGCGATTGTAAAATTCCCAAAGACTAACTATTCTGTTCCCAGTGCTGTTCTAATGGATAAAAGCTTTGAAAGCAAATTGACTTATGCAAAGGAAAGGTTTTGAAGAAAGTTCTCAAAGTCTTGAGATTATGTTTCAAAGACGGCTAATTCCTAGATTTATCATACCTGACAGTTTTTTTTCCTCCTTCTTACTTTTTGATGTTCTGTCAAAGGAGAAAAACAGTAACATTAAAAAAAAATTGTGTTATTTTAGGGCCAAATTGCATTCATCATTATTATTATTATTATTATTATTATTATTGTTCTTAGGTTTTAAAACTAAGGATTTTCCTTATCGCAAAGCCACTAGATGCCCTAACACACAGGGAACAAAAACTCTTCAACAAAATAAATTTAGCTGCCAGACGGGCCATGGCACAGACATGGTTACACACCGACCTACCCCCAATGG
Organism: Pelobates cultripes; assembly: GCA_933207985.1. Taxonomy (NCBI): domain Eukaryota; kingdom Metazoa; phylum Chordata; class Amphibia; order Anura; family Pelobatidae; genus Pelobates; species Pelobates cultripes. The sequence continues at coordinate 195,393,015 of OW240917.1, forward strand.
ATAGAGTGACTAGCAATATAAAAGAGGCCCACCTTATGGACAAACTCACAGCACAACTAAGAGACACTTATCCATTATTTCTTAAAACCTGGGAGCCATGGGAAGACTACACAAACCGCTGAATGACATAATCTCGTGCACACACAAAACTGAGAGCCGTGCCTACATCCAGAGACAGACGACAGTTGCTCCGACCGCCAGCGGCAGATTCCCCCCCCCCTCCTATTGTACCTTTCCCCACACCCTCTTTCTCTCTCTCTACTACCTTTCACCCTCTCACGTTTCTCTTCTCCTATAAATAGAAAATTCATGCCTCCACCATAGCGCCTTAAACTGAGGCATAGGTACGGAACACCGACATAAAGACAGGAAGCAAACCCAAGTTGCACTAAGCTGCACTTCTTCTATGGGCAAACGACAGCACTACCAACGTTAATCTGAACAACCAACTCAGTAATGCCATACCTCTTTGTACATGTCTGGCAATAGAACTTTACAAAATACCTATGTATAAGCAAATTGATATGCTTTCCTGTATGCTCGACTATATACTTGTAAAGCTTTTTTCTGTACCAAACCTGTGCATGATCTGACAAATAAAGAATTGAAAAAACAAACAAACTAAGGATTGAATAATATGGATGGTGCTCTAAATGTGTTATGCGCTTAAAGGACCACTATAGGCACCCAGATAACTTCTGCTTAATGAAGTGGTCTGGGTGCCAGGTCCAGCTAGGTTTAACCCTTTTTTTTTATAAACATAGCCGTTTCAGAGAAACGGCTATGTTTATAATAGGATTAATCCAGCCTCTAGTGGCTGTCTCATTGACAGCCGCTAGAGGGCTTCCGTGCTTCTCACTGTGATTTTCACAGTGAGAAGACGCCAGCGTCCATAGGAAAGCATTGAGAATGCTTTCCTATGGACTGGCTGAATGTGCGTGCGGCTCTTGCTGCGCATTCAGCCGGTGACGGAAGAAGAGGGAGGAGAGGAGGAGGAGAGCTCCCCGCCTGGCGCTGGAGAAAGAGGTAAGTTTAACCCCTTCCTCCCCCCCAGAGCCCAGCTCCTTTAAAGCTTACAACTTATCTAACAATGTATACATCCAAATACAAATCAAATTAGATATATATTCCGTGAAGGCTTTTGTGTTTATCTAGCTATAGCAACTAACCTTATCCAGGACAATGCACTGATAGACCCATTCTTTGGCTTATTTATTACACAATCCTGTTCCATATTTATTAATGGGTTTAGATTTGAGCAGCTCTGGCTTTAACCAGAATCTAGAAATACACACACACAAAAATAAATAATAAAAAAATTAAAATTCAATAAATAAAAATATATATACTCCGCAACAGGATGTCAAAGAATCCACAGTGTTGGTTATAATAAAATAATTCACTTATCAATTTGGAATACAAAACAATACAAATCACTATACAATAATCCCCATTATTAAAAGTTACACTTATAACATTTCTATACTTTCTATTTACAAATATAACTCTTGCATGATAATATATATATTTCTAAAGCTGTGGTGTTGCTCCCTTCTGTTTGTGCTTTCTTCCTCTCTCCCCATCCTTCCTACTTGTTCAAAATGGCTTCCTAGATATAATACTGACTCCAATTTAATTACCTGGGACTATTCTGATTGGTTGGGTTATAACAGATTACTAGATGACATACCATGAAATATAGAAAATCAAACGCCCTGGGAGGGCGAGATAATACTCGCCTTTGCGTCATTAATAAAATCACGACTTGATGATAGTAAAATCCGGGCATTTTCTTAAAAACACAGACTCCTGTTATGTAAGTTTAAAGCTGGGAAACAACAGATCCTGCAAAATGCTGAATAGGTCTGATGTAGAAATCTCAAAAGACTCCAAAGACCAGTTGGCAGCTCTCAAGATGTCTTCCAAACGACAGCCAACCAAAGAAGTCTTAGAGCCCAAAGCATCACAGATCAAAAAAATGGATATTAATACCCACTAGGGATATAATCCATTTGATCCAATGAGCTAGGGTAGGAGTAGACACTGGAAGGTGAGACTTGCGGAATGAGATGAAAAGCTGAGGCTTCAAAGGATTGCGGACAAGAGCGGTACAAGCTTCATATTTGCGTAATCATGCAACTGGGCAAAATTGAGTTGTCTTAGGGCAAGCCGGGTATACAACTGACTTGGAGGAAGTCTTGGTTATCTGAGATATGTCAAAGAGGACACTTTCTGATGTAATCGAAAGAGCAGCTGTGTCAAGTGCTTGAACATCAGAGATTATCTTATAGGAGATTAAACAAAAACACATGACAAGTTTAGCAGAAAGTTGTTTAAAAGACAACAAAGCATTATCTGGCCAAGCGTAGAAAAAAAACAAAAAAACTGTTGACGATCAGGCTAATCAATCTTTGGATCCAACCTCTAATGGTTAAGTGACCCAGCATCTGATCCAGGGTTAAAAACTCTTCCAATGCCTCAAGAGTCTTGATCACTGGACCCAAGATATCCAGGATTTTATCCTGGCAATTCCATAGGGAAGTTTTTAAAAGTAAGCTAGACATAACGCCCATAGCAGACTCCAGGGCCTTAGACGTCCATTTGGACATGTCCAGTATTGCTTGCATTTCCTCAAAATCGAGGATGAGGGGAGAGTCCAGTGAAATGCCTGGCAGTATGCTTAGCAGCACGGAAAAGGCCCCTAAATTGTGCTGAACACGCAGAAAAAGGGTTAAAAAGCCTCCCTGTCAAACAGACCCTAATGCAGCTCCAAAAGGCAGGTAGCAGTAGCAGGAGTCTGGGAAAAAGTAGGTAGGGCAAAAACCTGCAGTCACACACAAGAATTGCAAAATAACAATATCAGGAAAAAAAAACAATAAATAATAATTAATTGACCTAAAATTACTGAAATATTAACACAAATATACCAATAGAACAGATCACACAGTTTGGGAAGCGTGGAACCAAGGCAGCAGCAAAGAAAGAGGAAGTAGTTGGCTTGGTACTGCCTGTTATACGATGGAAGCAATGGTGATTGGCTGACCTTGTTGCAATATGGTCATTTTATTATCTATGTGTCAATGTACTGTTTTGCTTTTTTAAAATGTTATTTCTTTTCTGCTGATGGAAATAAAGAAAGAGTACAGCATATTACTCACCTCAATGTCTTTAAAAAAAAAAAAAAAGGGAACTTGTCAGCAATTAGCTAGCTGTTGATCTGTACATTATCAAACTAAACTGTGACGGAGCTCCAGTACTCCGACTGAGTACCTCCGCCAAGTCTGCCGAGGCTTGACTGGGATCACTGAGGGCCTTTTCCACCCCGGACCTGGCTACTGTGTATACAGCCCTGGACACACTTTCCATCAGCAGATTCCCTCAAGACGACACTTGGTGAAGGTTAAAACAGCATCTAAACTTCACTAGGCATAGCACACATTTCTTAAGCCCCCAACTGCCTCATTTACATACAATGGTGCATAAAGCACTATAGTACAAGGAAGGGTGGGGTCAGACAATAGCAAGGGCTGATGGGATATTAAAGAGGGACAGGGCAGCTAGTTTAAACTGGTCTGGCAGTGTCCCTGGGACAACACGCTGCTGGGGAAACGATATAACAGAAAAAAGGGGGAGAGGCACAGACAAGCAATACATTACACATATCCTGCACTAATACTGGGCACAAGGTGACCAAAACACAAGAGGAATCTGGGAACCTGCATATAGTGTCTGTCTTCCATTTCCAGTGACGGTGACTACCGTCACATAAACACCTTTACATTTAAATTTAAGACAAACCGTAAGCCACACTACCTTCCCAAGCTAATCTCTGACTTATATTTAATTCCTGCCATATATAACAATAAATAAATAAGTAAGAAGAAGAGACATGTGAATGGAACTCCAATCACTAGTAGAGTTGCAACAATTAAAGGAATACTCCAAACACTGTAACATAACTGCTAGTGATCAGTGTATTGCTTACGGTTGCTGTAGTGCCCTGACCCCATTGTATGTAGTCAAACCATTTTTGAACAGATCAATGTATGTGTAGAAAAAAATAAAAAAAATAAAAAATGAAGGAAACTGTGCACAGGATGGAGTGGGTATATATATTTGCTAACTACCTACATCACACATGGATTTCTCCTACCCATAATTACAGTCTGTTCAGGAGAATGCAACTAGGAGCAGCAGTTTAGTTGAGCTTTTTTCCTCTTTTAAATATAATCCTTACATGACTTGGCCGTGGAGTTTGTGGACTGCCTAGGCTATTATTGAATGTATTGATTATCAATAACACATGCAGAGAAAGAAGGAAGCCTAGCACGAGTGTTGAGGGTCTTGTTAAGTGGTACTGCCCCACTCAGTCTTTTGGACCATATTGTTTACATGTCTTGGGGAAACAAAAAGATATGTCCTGCCCTTGTAATGTGGGGCATCCGGATCACAAACACTTTCTTATTTCTGTGATGACTATAGTTTGACAATCAATGGCACAGTTTGTTGGTAGCCTTTGTGGTTAGATAGAGGTTTAACACACGGGGCACTTCTGCTGCATTGGAGTGCTGAGCTGTTCCTGTGCAGTAATTGTCAGTGAAAGGACATTGAATTCCCTTAGGTAAAAGACTTCTTTATCAGCCTTACAAGTGCTTACGCCATGCCTTAAAAATCCTTCCCACAGTATGTTATATAAAAGCACATGTTTTTTAAAGCTTTATCATTGCTGAGTGATTTATAAGTACTAGCAAAAAGTGAGAGCTGATTCTGCTGCCTTTAGGAACAAATATGTAAAAAGACAGAGTACTTAAAGAGCAAGGAGTAAAAAGATTACTCTGAATATTACATTTCTTAATCTAGGCCAGTATAAAGGACTTCTATAGTCACCTAGGTCTGGCTGCAGTGGTCCTGTCATTTTAACCCTACAATGTAAAACATTTGTGCAAGGTTTTTTTTCACAAACCACAATGTTTATATTGCAGGGTTTAAATTCACCTCTAGTGGCTGTCTTCCTGACAGCCACTAGAGGCGCTTTCTCCTCCATAATAAGGGAATCAAATGCTGCTGATAGCCTGTTGATTGGAGGAGACTGGATTTTGACTGCACATGCCTAGTTCCAATTACAAATACCTAGTTCTTTAAAATTACTCTTAGTTTTGTCTTTTGCCATAGCTTGTATACCTTAAAGTTTTAAACCGTTCTCGAACAGTTTAACGCCAAGGTTGCCTCCAGCGCCGATCTCCACTCCCACCAAGCGTTATGTGGGTTCTGAAATTACACTTTCAAGAAGCGAGGAGTGCTGCCGGACAGGGGCGCTGCTGGTGCTCTCCACCAGTCAGTGACTCTCCATTCACATAACGTTTCTTTGCAAGCCAGTTTTGTGAATGGGGAGTCACTGATTGGATGAGAGCATCAGCAGCGGCACTCTGCGCTTCATAAAACTGAAATTTGGCATGATCTATTCAACAAAACTGCTTCTTTAAGCTAAAGTTGCTTTGGTGACTATAGTCTCCCTTTAAAGCAGGGGAAATCACCAGGAAATTCTAAAGAGCATGACCTCTACTGCAAAGTGTCCCTTTAACATGCTTTCATTTTTATTTTTAGAAGAATGAACAAATACTTATGAAGGATTGTGACCACACTATAATTTAAGATACCTTTTTAACTATATGGATATACATTAATAAGCTAATTGTGTGTATTCTGTATATTCAGAATATGTTCTGATTGAATGAAAAAAAGTATGAATGGTAAATTTGCTTACTTAACTATTTAGAATGGAGCACTTTCCTTTCAGGAACCTCAAACAAATTAAAACTATTCTATTCATAGAAATGAGATTTGTCATTTTGAAGCCCAGTGCATAATTGCCTGTCTCTGTTATTATGCTCATGTGTTAATCTCTATTTATAATGCTCTATACCCATACTATGTCAATGAAGGTTTTTAATATGCTTTATTTTTAACATTCGTCTCTACATTTGAGGCATTCCAGAAGGCAAATGTAATTTTTAACCTTTAAACCTAAAATGCTGCTAATATAAGTTTATTGTATCATTATACGCCCTTTTCTATGTTTACAGCTTTTTATATATCTCTGAATGGGTAGATTAAAAGTTTACTCGAACTAAAAACCACCCATTTCATAAAATACCGGTTTTGGTAAGAGTAGCACAGGGTCTGAGAAATCCCATGTTGCCATGGCAACTAGAAATTTTGTCCTGGGACCTGGATGTTTGTTAGCCAGCGGAGGCGACCAGCTGAGGGTAAATGCATGCGGCCAGCTAGGGTTAAATGCAGGTGTTGAGAAGCTGTGATCTTCCTACTCTTCTTGTTCTGCTCCCTTGCGCGACCTGCTGTGATATAACTCCACTCCTGCTGTGGCATCTCTAAAAAGCCAGTGTTTACACTTAAAAACCTGCAGGGACTGGCTATAGACACCAGAACCACTACATTAAGCTGCAGTTGTTCTGGTGTCCCTTTGAGAATTTTATTTTAATCTCTGTATGGGCAGCGGCTAAAACCAAAACTGCAAATCTAGAGTATTTGTTGCTTTTCCAGTGAACTCCAAACCAGGAAGTGATCAAAATCCGGGCCCTATCACTGTACACAGTGGGAACACTGAGCAAATGTCACATGTTTTGTAAGGGACACTGTAGGCACCAGATGTTGCTGAACTAAAACTCCCTTGATTCTTTGAATGAAATAGCCAGAGAATAATGGGAGTTTTAGTTCAGAAACATCTTATGGGACAGATTTTAGAGAACCCTGCACTGGAGTCATTTAATCTAATTGAATTCAGCGGGACACTCACAGCCCAACCATAAGTGGAGATATTGCAGAGGTTACAGTATGACACTGTAACACTTTGCTGCTCAGGCTAATGCTTCCTAAATAGCCTGAGTAGCATACAAGAGGTGGGCTGCTGAGACTTTTGTTTAGCATTAAATGGTTTAACACCAAATGGATGGACCATGCTAGTGGACTTCAGATACTATAACCACTCACATTGTGAGTTGAAGTAGATAAATTGCCTAAAAGTCCCCTTTGAATATACAGAAGTATGGCTTTTACTCACTTGCCAAAGTCATTTTTTATATTGTTCTTACATAGTTACATAGTTTTATAGCTGAAAAAAGACTTGCGTCCATCAAGTTCAGCTTTCCTCACATTTGTTTTTTGCTGTTGATCCAAAAGAAGGAAAAAGAAAAACCCAGTTTGAAGCACAATTTAGCAACAAGCTAGGAAAAAAAATTCCTTCTTGACCCCAGAATGGCAGTCAGATTTATCCTTGGATCAAGCAGTTATTACCCTACATTGAAAGATTATATCCTTGAATATTCTGTTTTTGCAAGTATGCATCTAGTATCTGTTTGAACATCTGTATGGACTCTTATAAAACCACTTCTTCAGGCAAGAGAATTCCACATCCTGATTGTTCTTACAGTAAAAAAAACCTTTCCTTTGCCTTAGACAAAATCTTCATTCTTCCAGTCTAAACGCATGGCCTTGTGTCCTATGTAAAGTCTGGTTTGTGAATAGATTTCCACACAATGGTTTGTATTGGCCCCGAATATATTTGTATAATGTTATCATATACCCTCTCAGGCGACGTTTTTCTAAACTAAATAGGTTTAAATGTGTTAACCTTTCTTCATAGCTGATATATTCCATTCCTTTTATTAATTTTGTAGCCCACCTCTGCACTTTTTCTAGTGCCATAATATCCTTCTTTAGAACAGGTGCCCAAAATTGCACAGCATATTCAATATGTGGCCTTACCAGTGATTTATAAAGAGGCAAAATTATATTCTCGTCCCGAGAATGAATGCACTTTTTCATGAATGACAATACCTTACTGGCCTTGGCCACTGCTGATTGACATTGCACATTGTTGCATAGTTTGTGGTCTATAACAATTCCCAAGTCCTTTTCATGTGTTGTTATCCCTAATTCGCTTCCGTTAAGGGTATACGTTGCTTGTTTATTCTTTACACCGAAGTGCATATCTTTGCATTTTTCAACATTAAATTTCATCTGCCATTTGAGTGCCCAGTCCCCCGGTCTATCTAAATCCCTCTACAGCAAAGTAATATCTTGCTCACATTGTATTATTTTACAAAGTTTTTGTGTCTTCAAGATCATTTATAAACATGTTAAATAGAAGGGGTCCCAGAACAGACCCATGAAGGACACCACTTGCCACCTCTGTCCAGCTTGAAAATTTACCATTAATGACAACTCTTTGTACTCTGTTTTTAAGCCAATGTTCTACCCAAGAACAAGCATTTTCATCTAGACCGATTTCCTTGAGTTTGAACACTAATCTATTGTGTGGATGCCTTGGCAAAATCCAAATACATCACATCCCCTGCAACACCCTGATCTTTCCTTCTACTTACTTCTTCGTAGAACGCAATCAAGTTAGTTTGACATGACCTGTGCTTCATAAAACCGTGCTGATTTTTGCTGATAACCATGTTCTTCTCAAGGAATTCTTGATAACCTTACAAATATTTTCCTAGCCACAGAAGTTAAGCTCACAGGTCTATAATTTCCAGGCAAGGATTTTGAACCCTTTTTGAATATATGAACCACATCTGAAAAGAATCTTGAAAGATTAAAAACAGAGGTTCACTTATTTCTACATTTAGTTCCTTAAGTACACGTGGATGCATACCGTCAGGCCCTGGAGCTTTGTTTATATTAACTTTCTTTGATTGCTGCAGCACCTTGTCTTGAGTTAACCAATTACAATTATTCTGCAAGTTTTTAGTAGCAATCATTTGCACATCTATTGCCATGGGTTCTTCCTTAATATATACTGAGGAGAAATAGTCATTTAAAATTCCTGCATTTTCCTGGTCTTCATTAACTAACACCCCCGTTTCAGTTTTTAGTGTACCTACACTTTCATTTTTTGTTTTTTTTAGAATTTATGTACTTAAAAAATGCTTTGGGGTTGGTTTTGCTCTCTTTAGCTATCATTTTTTTCATTTTGAAGTTTAGCAAGTCTAATTGCCTTTTTGCACGCATTATTTGCTTCCTTATATCTTTTATAAGATGCATCTGATTTGTCCGATTTAAATGCTTTAAATGCCCTTTTCTTATTTTTAATCTCTTGTTTTACTTCTCTTCTAAGTCACATATCCTTTATCCTCAGTGTTTTTTTCACTAAAGAGTTTATGCCAGTCAATATATTGTAAAGCTGCCCTTATTGAAATTGGCCTTTTTAAAATTATATGTTTTAGTATACCCCATGTGCTTTTGTCACACTATATTGTGATCACTATTTCCCAAGTGCTCACCTACGTGAATGTTGGTCAAAAGATCAACGTTGTTTGTTAAAACCAGGTCCAGACAAGCGTCCATTCTAGTTGGTGCTTGTACAAGTTGTGACATGAAGGTGTCATTTAACTTGTTTAAATACCTAATTCCCTTTGCTGAGCTACTAGTTCCTCCGTCCCATTTTATGTCCGGGTAATTAAAATCTCCAATAATTAAAGTGTTACCCAGATTTGCAGCTTTCTCAATTTGCTCAAACAGCTGTTGTTCCTCGTCAATATTAACATTAGGTTGTTTATAACATATCCCAACCAATAGTTGGTTTCCATTCTTTTCCCCCAAGCAGATATTTACCCATAAAGCTTCCACATTTTCCTCATCACATTCCACTTGCTTAAGATTTGGCTTTAAATCATGGTTGACATACAAACATACCCCACCACCCTTCTTGTTTTTCCTATCTTTCCTAAATAACATGTACCCATTTAAGTTAACTGCCCAGTCATGTGTCTCATCCCACCATGTTTCTGTTATGCCTATTATATCATATTGTTAAGTGTATGCTAATGCCTCTAGTTCCCCCATTTTGTTATTTAGGCTCCTTGCATTAGTAAGCATACATTTAATATCATGAGTCACTTGTATTTTTTTGTGAATTATCAACATTACGTAGCTTCTCTGTTCTGAGCTTTCCCCTCCCCCTGTCTCCACACACCTTATACTGTGCTAAAGCCCATCTCCTTTCTGTCCTATATCCATTTTGGAGATTGCTATGACCCTCCCCCCCCTACTACTAGTTTAAAATCTCCCCCATACTTCTAGCCATCCTATCCCCCAGCACTGCAGACCCTCTCCCGTTTAGGTGCAATCCATCACTACTATAAAGGTTGTACCTAATCGCAAAGTCGCCCCAGTGCTCTAAAAACCCAAAACCCCCTTCCTGCACCAAGACTTCTTGAACTGAGCCAGTCACAACTGTCGATCTGTGGATGTGTTTGACATGTCTTCAATTCAGAACAGCTTTCCTCTGTGATGTCACTGAGTGAGGCAGGGTAAGCTTATAACTTTAGCAATTTTTCATAATTTTTTTAAATTGTATTATTTATATGTAAAATATCACTTATTAGAGTGTTTCTTTAATTGTCCTTTTACATTGCAACCAGTGAGCTACACATTAATTGGCATTTTATTTGAAAATAAACTTGAATCAAATAGTAGCTCTTGCTGTTTTCCAAAAGCAATTTCTTTTGAAGGTGGCAAAGACATTTTTGTGATGAATTAAAAACACAATAAGAATTAAATAGTGAAGGTTATTAGCTCCAAACTAGCCAAGCTGCTTCACTAAAAATACCTTCTAAGTAAAAATCAATATAAGATAATAAACTTTATTAACCGAAATATATATACATAAGTGGCTGCCGATGCTGATTTTTAATTCACTAGTTTAGACTGCATACCGTTTCCTGTTTTCGTGCTCAATAGAGGGGGGGATACCTTATGAATAGCTAGGAATGTCTCTATTCACTTATTTATTGGTCTAGTAATTATATTATTTATATTTTCTTTTTTCTTTCCACCTCCTGTCTCTACGCGGGTGGTCTTTGGATGCATGTCTGCCCGCTCGAGAATATTGAGCGTTGAGATATAGGAGGGGGTTATACCATTTACTGCTGGAACACTTCAGCCTGATATTATTATCTTTGTTTTGTTTTACCCCTATTGCCTACTGGGTCTTGTTCCCAGACTTTACACCTGTAAGGGACCAGTATCCTATGAAACAGAGGGCTGGCTCACCTTACCATAGCTTTACTTAGCAAGGGTGAGACTATAACCAGTGTTGACCAATATCTCCTACCTAACATTATCATCCTACTATCTGGAGTGCTCCCTCAATAGGGACAATATCGATCACAATAGTAAGGGAGAAGATTGAGTCAGTACTGATTATATACAATTGACCATCTCTCCTCTATTCAGAAATCTCCCATACTGCTATTTCTGGTGTTTGAAATGCTCTCTATGTAGAGGTACTCCATTCTACTAACAGTGGATTGAGGGAGCGAGCACTTGAATTACATTACTAAGCTTTCATCGCCCGTATCTCCCACCATTTAAGTAAGCACTTAATATTGGGGGAAATATATACCCACCCTCACGAATCTGTTTTCTCCCCTCTATAGTACTTTTGTTTTAGCGATATAAACTTGGTGATTTATAAAGGATATTCAGATACTTATATTTATATCCAGTTTAGTTCACCTGATCATTTCCTTACACAATAATGTTCTCAGGTCTAACATTAGACTACCCTGTACTCCACTCCCCTTATTATTATTTTTTCCCCCTGTAAAATACAGACAACTCTATGTATTTCTTATCCGGGATAATAATAAGTAACCTGTTACATTTGTAACACACTGACTCTAATTAGCAAATGTATGTTGCCACTTCTGTAGCTAGTATTTTTCCAAGTAGTGGAGTCTACAGTGGTAACGTCTATATCCACGGTGTAAACACAGGAGTCTTTTAACTTCACTTTGATCCCCTTTTCTGCACGTTTGTTTTCCCTTATGTATATATATTTCTGTTAATAAAGTTTATTATCTTATATAGATTTTTTACTTAGAAGATATTTTTAGTGAAGCAACTTGGCTCCCCTAGTTTGGAGCTAATAACCTTCACTATTTAATTCTCATTGTTCATTACCTAGGGTTATGCCCTTTACTACCTTTGTAACCCTCCTCTTACCCCGTTTAGATTCTTCTATCCTGGGGTATTTCTTTTATAAAAACACAATAAAATAATGTTTGTTTCAAATATTTATATTACTTTTATTTCCTTTTGTGATTCTTGTCCATTGTCTCATGCCGTCAGATGCAATTAAATGGAACATGATATCTATAATATGATCCTTACCTTCTATACAGAATAAACATTGTGTTCTAAGTGTTTCCTGGATTGCATATCTTTCTAGTAATATTTACTTTTTAATCTGAGCGGTTTTTGTTGAACTCTCCTATTAATATAAACTTGGGAAAGTCACATTTGTTTATTGTACAATATCACTGAGACAGCAGATTCATCTGACACTCCATACTCCATAGCAAGTACCAGTGGTCACCACTAATAATGTGGGGGGACAAATATTTGCAGTAGTTTAGAAACGCTAGGAATCTTTTTTTTTTTTTTTTTTGTAATAAGTTTCAGTTCTGCAGCTGCACACCCCCTCACCCCTTTGGTTGCAGTTTAGAGAAGCATACTTGAAAATATCTGTACAAAATTGGTCTGATTTGAAATCTGCCTCGTTTCAGCAGGTTTGGCACATGCCTAGTGCCCTTTAAGAAGGAATTTCAGGAAGTTTCATTGCGTTGCCATTCAGGTAGTAGAGGCAGCTGGCTATGAGTAGAGGCCTGTTATTGACCTCTCTATTTAGGGGCCATCATTGGCTGATAGCATCAGGGGATGGGGTTACATTGCTCTAAGGCAGGGGTTCCCAATTAATTTTTCCTGTGGAGCCCTTTGACATAGGACATCAACATCGTGGAATCCAATCTCCTCTCCCCACAGTGTGTGTATCTGTGTGTGTGTATCTGTGTTTGTATGTGCCAGTGTGTATGAATCTGACACACAGATATATACACACACACACACACACACACACTGGCAGATAGTGGCACACAGATACACACACCTTGACACACAGTGTGTATCTGTGTGTCAAGGTCTCTGTCAATGTGTGTATATCTGTGTTTGTATGTGCCAGTGTGTGTATCTGTGTGTGTGTATGTATCTGACACACATAATGGCACACAGATACACACTGACACACACCTTGACACACAGATGCACAAATCTTGATTCACAAATACACACACACACACACACACACACACTCAGCTGCACCGGGACCCCCAGGCTGATGGTGCCCATTAGATGGCCCAAAAATGTAGGGCCACCCGATGGGCCCTATATCTTCAGGGGCCCGGTCAGCGCTGTGGCCGTGTAATAGCGCGATCGGGTCCCTTTAAAAAATGGCAGCCACAAGTTGTGCTGGGAGGAAGTGACAGGCGGAGAGGAGAGGCAGCCGACTCCCACCATCCCCAGCCACCCTCCTGCAACAAAAAGGGAAGGAACAGGAGGGTGGCTGAAAAATGAGCTGTGTATATATGTCCGTATGTATGCATGTATGTCCGTGTGTATGGATATGTATGAATATGTCAGTATGTATGTGTGTGTGTGTATATGTCAGTATGTATGTATGTCAGTATGTGGATGTTAGTATATGTATGAATGTGTCTGTATGTCAGCATTTGTGTGTGCGTGTGTGTGTGTGCCAGTATGAATATATATATGTCAGTATGTGTGTGTGTGTTTGTATGTCAGTATGTGTATGTATGTCTGTATGTGTGTGTATATATGTATATATCAGTATGTATATTAGTATGTATCTATGTCCGTGTATGTGTATGTATGTGTGTATGTCAGTATATATGTATGTCAGTATGTACGTATGCGTATGTATGTAGGTCAGTATGTATGTCTGTATGTGTGTGTGTGTGTGTCTGTTTCTCCTTATGCATGTGTGTGTGTGTCACTGTATATGTATGTGTGTATATCTTTCACTACGTGTTTCAGTTTGTATGTGTGTGTCTGTGTCCTTTTGTGTCTTTGTGTGTATTCCTGTGGGCGGGATTTGGAGGCGGGCCAGGATTTGAGGCAGGCACCGGGGGCCCACACCTTGAACTATGTTAGGGGCCCCAACATTTCTGATGGCAACCCTGATGCCAAGCATTGTGTATTATATCTCGATTTCCTTTCATCTCTGTGGTATGGTTATCTCTGTATTGTATTTAGCTCTGTGTATGTTATAGATATCTTTATAGTGTGCAAAGCTTGTTTTATAGTATGAATATAAATATTTTTTGCTCAGCTTTCTGTATCTCAGTACTGTATAGGGAGGAGTAAACTTCTGGGCAGTCCACCATCCTAAAACTTCACCAGCCGTCACTGACCAGTACAGCTTATGTTTATAATATTAGGAAGCTGGCACTGTAAAGCAGGGCTCGAAAAACCATTGTGACTAGGAATTTTGTCCTGGCACCTGGGTGTTTATCAGCCTTTCCAGCACACTGGTCATCTTAGACGACCCCCTGAGGCGTGTGGCTGACGGCTATGTGGAATGAAAGCGGGCGTTGAGGGAGCTGTAATCTTTCTCCTCTTCTTGCTTTGCTCTCTCATGCACCCTGCAGGAATGCCGGGAGCTGTAATATGACGTGACTCCGGCCCAGGCATCAATAATCAGCAGATGAGGGTGCAGAGCAACAAGAGCTTGAAGATTACAGGATCAGATCAGCTTTACTGGACTCAGGGAAAGGATCCACTCCAGGTCTCCCAAAGGTAGGGAGTCTGGGTGGAAATAAATGAAAGTAAAACAAATAATAATTTTGTGAGTGTGTGAGAGAATGTGTGTATGCTAGTGAGAGTGTGTTTGTGTTAGTCTGTGTGAGTCAGTGTGTTTCTGTCAGTGAGTGTGTCTGTTAAGGTGACTGCCCTCCCCAGCCATAGCATGTGAAAAGTGTTTTTAACCCCCCCCCCCTTTTTTAAATGGCATGCTGGTCCCACCACAGCTGGCCCAGCTCCACGACTGAGGATGCCGCTTACAAAAAAGTCCATTGTGCGCTGAGTGGGGTGTGATTGTCCGTTATCATTATTGCTCGACTAGGAGACCAATGTCAAAAGGTGAATGGGAACTGAGGCTTCATTTCAGGGCAAGTGTATGTGTTTTGTATGTGTGTCTGTAAAAGATTATGTGTATTTGTCAGTGAGAGTGTATGTGTATCTGTGTGTCAAGGTTTGTGTATGTGTCACCGTGTGTATCTGAGTGTGTGTGTATATGACACTGCGTGTACGTGTCAATGTGTGTATGTGCCAGTGTGTGTATCTGTGGGTGCAAGTGTGTGTATATGTTACTGTGTGTATTTGTGAGTCAAGATGTGTGTGTCTGTGTTTCAATGTGTGTGTGTCTGTGGGCCACTATGTACCGGTGTGTGTGTGTGTGTATCTGTGTGTCAGATACATACACACACAAATACACATTGACACAGAGATGCATACACTTGCACATACAAACACAGATATACATACCTTGACACACACCGGCACTTAGAAACACAGATACACACACTTTAACACATAGATACATACACACACACACACACACACACACAGATACACACTGTGTGTCAAGGTGTGTGTATCTGTGTCAGTGTGTGTATCTTTGTGCCAGTGTGTGTATCTGTGTGTCAGATTCATACACACTGGCACATACAAACACAGATACACAGAAACATACAAACACAGATAGATACATACATACATACACACACACACACACACAGACACACTGTGTCAAGGTGTGTGTATCTGTGTGCCACTATGCGCCAGTGTGTGTATCTGTGTGTCAGATACAAACCTATACACAGATACACATTGACACACAGATACACACACTGGCACATATAAACACAGATACACATACCTTCACACACAGACACACACCGGCACATACAAAAAACTGTGCAATTTTTTTTTTCTGAGTGTGGGGATACACTATGTCAAAGGGTTTCACAGGAAAAAATTAATAGGGAACCCCTGCTCTAAACAGATAGTACAAAAGGAAAAGACCAAATGAACAAGCCAAAAATAAAAAAGGGTAAGAAAAAATAAAAATAAATAAAAGAAAAAAACCCAAACAAAAGAAAAGAAAAAACACAGAAAAATGGTAACAACACAAATTTATTTTGATTCACACAACATACAGCTAGCTAGTCAGCGGCACCACTCTGTGCTTCCTGAAAGTGAAAACGCAGAAGCCGGATGCTGTCTGGTGGAAGTGGAATTGCCACTGGAGGCAAATATATGGTTAAACCGCTGGAGAACGGTTTGACCCCTTGAGATAAGAGTGCCTCCTGGCACCATAACAACTTCATTGCGATTAAGTTATTTTGGTGCCTGGAGAGACCCTGTTAGTGTTTACACTTATGAAAATTCATGATTGTGTAATAATGTGTAAATGTGTCATATGTGTCTAGTTAAGAATAAGCTGGTAATTTATTATTTTGAACATTTGTACTATCCCACAAAATCATGTTCCAACAGACTCAGCTGATTGTAGTGATGTTGGTATTCTGTAGCAAATGACAAATCCTAGATTCTCGACTTTTGAAAAGCTTTTTGGTAACATTTTGCTGCAGAGAAAAACAAATGACACAATTTAAAACTTGGAAATAAATTAGATAATGCCAAAACATGTTTTTGCAGTATTCTCACCCTTTCAATGGGAATACCTCTTACATCATATACCATTAGAAGTACCAAGTAATACCTGACTATATAAACTCCTATTTCAATGTTGTGCTGTTCTATTCTGTGTAAGTGCTGTTTTAGATAATGTTATGTGTTTCTATTTTGACTAATGACCTAAAGATATTGGATTGCGAAAATGATGCAGAACTATGCATTCGATCATAGTAGTGGTTATAGAATGTTATTACAGCCACACCAGTGTTTTCTCCTACAGTTTTAGTAAAACAATGTTAAAAATATACCAGGTTTCTTTCTTCGTCTGTTGTCATTAAGTAAATATAAATGGACATTGCTGTTCTGAGAACTACATCGCTATTCATTTCTCTGGCAATTGCGCTACAAGAAATTAATAATAGGCCAGAAAAAGTTATATGTTACTTGAATAGAAAAGTGAATACAAAGAGAAAAATTAAATAGAACACTGTAAGGAGTAATAAAGTTAAAGAACCTTCATGAACATACACTGGGCCTATTACATTGATATTAGGCCTTTAACTCCTTAAGGACCAAACTTCTGGAATAAAAGGGAATCATGACATGTCACACATGTCATGTGTCCTTAAGGGGTTAAACTGATACAAAAAAGCAGCTGTACCAGAAAAACATTTTATTTAGGGAACATTAAAAAACCAAAACGTTGAAACCCAGTACTCCCCAGTGGCATTAATTGAGAACATGTGAATTCCCTGTAATGACCCATCTATATTGTTTTTGTGAAAACAGATTAAAGATAGGCTTACAGGGTGGCAGATTTTGGCCGCAGATCAAATTTTATGGAGCACCATTTTATGGAGATTAGCAACCTTTTGCAGAAGAGTTTTTTTAACTAACGTGTTTAACACAATATTTAACTGTAGCTAGTCCTACCTGCCTGACCACTGCATTCTCTATCTACCTGACAGACGTACAATACTTCAAAATCAGGGATTGGATGTAGATCCTGCAAATTGAGGGCTATTTCAGATGTAGGCACAAGAGACATAGAGGACATGCATAGGTGGCTGGTACCTTTTGGTCTTAGAGGAAAGCACAGTGGGATTGGCAGACCTGACACAAGCTGTTATGGATCATAAGCAAAGCTTCTCTGAAGAGGATGAAGACACCCCTTCCACAAAGAAGGTTGGAAAGTACCTGCTAAAACACATAAAAAAAAAAAAAAGTGAAAGAAAAAATTCACACCTTAATGGAGCTAAAGCTACTGAAGATGATATGCTGTTCTTCAACAAAGTGTGGCCTCCACTACTGAGTCTGTTCAGCAACTGCTGGATAAAAGGGGCAGAAGAATAAAACATCACAATATCAGATATGGCCAACACTTTTGGCATGGAGAAACACCCACATTTCCTCCCTCATCTCATTACTTTATATTAACTCCTAAACATCCCCAAGTCCTTGATTCTGCATGGGGTGTATAGCCACAACAAATATTCTCTGGCACCTTCAACAGATGTTATTGACCCCTGCCAAACATACAGTGAAGTATCCTGTGTTGTGGTGGCATTGAATGACAATTTTCCACGTCACTTTGAATCTCAAAAATTATCCATCTACCAAGATGTAGAAAGTTCAGTCACTGGGCCCAGTTACCAAACTTTTAAGGGTTGTTGATCTGGAATACAGATGGGGTTCGACTGTTTGTCTACAGGTTCAGAAGGATGGTAAATGCTACAGGCTTACAACATCCACAGATATGCAGATTTTACTGTTGGCCCAGGGTCTCCATCTCCCTTTCCATACCAGCAGATGGAACTCTCTCTATGCACAACTGGGACATCCCTTATGTGGTAGATTCATCCTCAGGGGCAATGATGGCACCAGCTGATGAAGCTGTTCTCTGTTGTACAAAGGGTTCAGAATAGTGCACTACATTATTATATTAAGGCTACTTGTTAATTGTTTGATTCCTGTGATTTTTTTTTTTATTATTTTTTTTTCTGGTATGTAACGTTTTTTTTCCTGTTTGTTTTTTGCACCTATTTAACCTAAACATCCTGGGGAAAAAAAGACCTGCAGGGACTGATATATACCCCGCCTCTAATTTCTTTTTTTTTTTTTTTTCTTCAATACATGGGAGCGTTTTTTTGTTTTTTTAAACTGTTTAGTATTGTTTAAAGCTGGAGCGTTACATTCATGGAGTGACAATCCCTTGCCCCTTACCAAAGTAAACACTATTGAAATGCTAACTGGAGTAAGTTGTGCAGAAAGTAAAAAAACATAATTAACATCCCAGCACTTCTGCGTTCAGGATGACATCATCTTCCCATAATGCTCTGAGTACACTCATACACACTTGTGCATTCCTTCTATAGTGCAATGGCTTTGTGACAATATAATTTGCATGCTCAATGCCAAGACAGCTATGCATACACTGTCAAAAAAAGAAACTATAGAAAGTTATATTATTTATTAGGATGTGCATAAATCTCAGATGTGATAGTTCTGCTTTAACATGGCGTTGTTACGGCTCCATAGAGACTGCTTGCAGATGTAAATTGGCACTTTCCTATATATTTTCTTGCCATTGTATAACCTCTGGGCTTAATAGTAAATAGTACAGATCTTCCTTTTTATGGCATTTTTTTTTCTTTTTTTGAGTAATGCTGTTTCTTTTCTTTTTTTCTCATACCATTTGGCAAATCTACCTGCAAGCATGTAAAAAATGATAAAAATTAAATAATGCTTCAACTATACATATGCCAGCATTGTATATACAATTTTAATTCCTTTTAAGTTGATGCCAAGTCATAATTGGCATGATGGCTGCCCTCTGTTCAGTACAGAAATTATAAAACAAAAAAATTAAGTGTTTGTTGTTTGTGTGTATGAAGAACAATTTTGGGGCAAAGTTCTAAAACTGTAGTAGTCACCATGGAAACAAGTAATATAATATTTCTGCTCTTTGCTCCCTGTTAGTGTCCTCTAATATTGTATTAAAAACACAAACACAAAACCCTGTTTAAAAGCAACCTGCTGTGGGACAAGAGAATTCCTAGAAATAGACTGCAGTATTCAGGTTATTGCGAATTGTAAATGTATCCGTCCAAGAGGAATTATTTGAGTCAACTACCAATGAAGATGACCTCTCCTTCTTGTGTTCAAGTGCAATAAACAATACACAAGATCCAGCGCACTCTCCTATCTACTAAATAGCAACTTCAATGTTGACAGATTTTATTTGTTTTTTTTTCTTTCTATTGTATAATATAGCCCCAGCAGCAACCCATTTAAGCATGTTCAGGTGAGTGCAACCACCCCCCCTTGTGTTCAAGTGCCTGGTGTTGAAGCTGAAGGTTGTTAAAATTACCTAAAGGTCTCCTTTGCAAGTGATGCCCTTTGTTCTCCAGCTCCTGGCTCTTCATTCAAGTATGATTGAGAGTACATGAACTATCCTGCAAGACCACATCCTGGCTGTGGGATTTGACAGATGTTGATATCAGAAGCTCTGCCTTTTGTCAGCTTGGACATTGTCCATAAGACAAAGCAGTCCCTCTTTTGTACTCTGATCTCGTTTGATTGTACCAGAATTTCAAAGAAATTCCAATGGAATCAATGTGATTATTAAAGGGACACTATAGTCACCTGAACAACTTCAGCTTAATGAGGTTGTTCAGGTGAGAACTATAGCTCCCTGCAGCCTTTCTCATGTAAACACTGTATTTTCTGGGAAAATACAGTGTTTACATTGAAAGCTAGGAACACCTCGAGTTGCAGTCACTCAGAGTGAACCAAAGGGACTTCGGAGTTGATGGAGGCATCCTCTGCTGTCAGCAGAGCACAGGGCAGCACTGTGCACAGCATCCTGTGATTCAGTATCTCCTCCCTCTGCATGCAGACACTGATTCATTGATTCAGTTCATCTCTATGAGGAGATGCTGATTGGCCAGGGCTCTGTTTGAATCATGCTGGCTCTGCCTCTTTGTCAGTCTCAGCCAATCCTATGGGGAAGCATTGTGATTGGATCAGGCTACCACATGTCAGCAGACTGCTTGTTTTTCTAAGTCTAACAGCATGCAGATTTACAGCTTTTGGCTTGAATACAGTAACATTTTTAATATTTATGGAGGCATGAGGGGCCCAGGGGGCTAGATGGGTCAGGAATACATGTTTGTGTTCCTGACCCTATAGTGATCCTTTAAAACTACTCAGCTAGTGACAAGAGGTGGATGAGCCACTTTAATACAGAGGTCATTTAATATGTGGTTTCTTTTTTTGGTGAATATTCTTCGACTAGGTTCATGAAGGTATATGGGCGAAAAAGAGAAGGGAGATATAGGCCTCTGAAACTATTCTTCTGTGCCCCATCTCCTCTTTATAGTCCAATTCGTTACAAGAATATAAAACAAAGGATTTATCCCAAGTGATGGGAAGATTGTATCTTTATATAGGAAACTGGGGTAAAAATCTCCCTCTCTTTTCTAAATGTATTTTAAAGAAAATCCATTGAAAATAATGAGGGAAAAATGCTTTCCCTCAAAGTTTGTCTTGGTGGACAGTGTAGTGGTTACAAACGAGATTTATGAAATACATGTAAGTATTTTTTCACAAACAGATATTTCCCTCATTAAATATGATGAGTGAAACTGCTCTATAAGCTATCAGGCATACTATGGTAGCTATCATAGTTACATAGTTACATAGCTGAAAAGAGACTTGCGTCCAACAAGTTCAGCCTTCCTCACATATGTTTTTGCTGTTGATCCAAAAGAAGGCAAAAAAACAGTCTGTAGCGCTTCCAATTTTGCCACAAACTAGGAAAAAATTCCTTCTTGACCCCAAAATAGCAGTCAGATGTCTCCTTGGATCAAGCAGCTATTACCACACTAATTAGAAATTATATCCCACTATATTATGTTTTTGCAAGTATTTATCCAATTGTAGTTTAAACATCTGTAATGACTCTGACAAAACCACCTCTTCAGGCAGAGAATTCCATATTCTTATTGCTTTTACTGTAAAAAACCTTTTCTTTGCCTTAGGTGAAATCTCCTTTCTTCCAGCCTAAATGTGTGACCTTGTGTCCTATGTATAGCCCTGTTTATGAATAGATTTCCAGATAAAGGTTTGTACTGGCCCCGAATATATTTGTATAATGTTATCATATCCCCTCTCAGGCATCGTTTTTCCAAACTAAACAGATTTATTTCTTTAACCTTTCTTCATAACTAAAATGCTCCATTCCTTTTATTAATTTTGTAGCTCGTCTCAGGACTCTTTCTAGTGCCATGATATCTTTCTTTAGAACATGTGCCCAAAATTGCTCAGCATATTCAAGGTGTGGTCTTACCAGCGATTTATAAAAAGGCAAAATTATATTTTCCTCCCAAGAATTTATGCCCCTATTCAGGGCCGCCATCAGGGGGTGACAACCATGATGGTTGTCATGGGCCCGGCGGCCCTAGGGGGCCCGGCTATCCGGGCCCCACATGGGGCAGCAAAACTGCCGCAGGTGCATCTGCACCGGGGCCCATCAGGTGGCCAGAGCATTTAGGGCCACGCGATGGGCCCTATATCTTCAGGGACCCGGTCAGCGCTGCGGCCGTGTAATAGCGCGACCGGGCCCCTTTAAAAAATAAAAATAAATTGCGGCTACACCGCAAGTGCTGCTGGGAGGAAGTGACGGCTGGTCACTTCCTCCCAGCTTACTCCGCACGGGCGGAGAGTGGACCAGAGGGAGAGCGGAGGACAAGAGAGGCATCCACTCCCATCATCCCCAGCCACCCTCCTGCAACTTAAAGGTAAGAGGAGGGTGGCTGATAAATGAAGTGTGTGTGTGTATATGTATGTATCTGCATGTATGTCAGTATGTATGTGTCTATCTTTATGTGTGTGTATGTATGTGTGTGTCAGTATGTATGTCTGTGTGTATGTCAGTATGCATGTATGTCTGTGTAGGTCTGTGTGTGTGTGTATGTCAGTATGTATAAATGTCTGTGTGTATGTCTGTATCTATGTCTGTGTGTATGTCTGCGTGTATGTCAGTATGTATATATGTATGTATGTCAGTATGCATGTATGTCTGTATGTATGTCTGTGTATGTCTGTATGTATGTATGTCTGTGTGTGTGTTAGTATGCATGTATGTCTGTGTGTGTGTTAGAATGCATGTATGTCTGTGTATGTCAGTATGTATATATGTCTGTGTGTATGTCTGTATGTATGTCTGTATGTATGTCAGTATGCATGTCTGTATGTATGTCAGTATGCATGTATGTCTGTGTATGTATGTGTGTATGTCTGTATGTATGTGTCTCTCTGTATGTGTGTGTGTATGTCAGTATGTATATATGTCTGTGTATGTGTCTGCAAGTGTGTGTGCGTGTATGTCAGTATGTATGTCTGTGTTTGTATGTCAGTATGTATGTGTGTGTATGTCAGTATGTATGTATGTATGTCAGTATGTATGCATGTATGTCTGTGTGTGTGTATGTCAGTATGTCTGTATGTGTGTGTATGTATGTATATCAGAATGTATGTATGCCATTATGTATGTATGTCAGTATGTATTTATGTGTATGTATGTCAGTTTGTCAGTATGTATGTATGTCTGTATGTATGTATTTATGTCAGTATGTGTGTGTGTGTATCTGTATCTGTGTATGTGTCTATATGTGTGTATGTCTGTTTCAGTATTTGTGTCTGTTAGTATGTGTGAATCTTCCTGTGTGTGTGTCTGTGTGTGTGTATTCCTGTGGGCAGGATTTGGAGGCGTACACCCGGGGGCCCAGACCTTGAGCTATGTTAGGGGCGCCACAATTTCTGTTAGCGGCCCTGCCCCTATTTATACATGACAAAACCTTACTGGCCTTAGCAACTGCAGAGTGACATTGCATATTGCTGCCTAATTTGTTGTCTATAACAATTCCCAAATCCTTCTCGTGTGTGGTTATCCCTAATTCACAACCATTTAGGGTGTAAACTGCTCGTGCATTCTTAACCCCGAAGTGCATAACTTTGCATTTCTCTACGTTAAATTTCATCTGCCATTTTAGTGCCCAGTCCCCCAATCTATCCAAATCCCTCTGCAGCAAAGCAATATCCTGCTCACATTTTATTAATTAACAAAGTTTTGTGTCATCTGCAAACACTGATACATGGCTTTCAATGCCTATTTCAAGATCCTTTATAAATATGTTAAATAGAAGTGGTCCCAAAACAGAACCCTGAGGGACACCATTTACCACTTTTGTCCAGCCTGAAAATTTACCATTAATGACAACTCGTTGTACTCTATCCATAAGCCAATGTTCTACCCAAGAACAAGAATATTCATCTAGACCAATTTCTTTTAGTTTGAAGACTAACCTATTGTGAGGAACTGTATCAAATGCCTTGGCAAAGTCCAAGTAGATCACATCCACTGCAACACCCTGATCTATACTTCTACTTACTTCTTCGTAGAATGCAATTAGGTTAGTTTGACATGACCTATGTTTCATAAAACCATTCTGATTATTGCTAATAACAAAGTTCTTCCCAATGAATTCCTGAATATTATCCCTTACTAGCCCTTCAAATATTTTACCAGTTACAGAAGTTAAGCTCCCAGGTCTATAATTCCCAGGCAAGGATTTTGAACCCTTTTTAAATATAGGAACAACATCTGCCTTCCTCCAATCCTCCAGTACAATACCTGAAACAAAAGAATCTTGAAAAATTAAATACAGAGGTTCACTTATTTCCCCACTTAGCTCCTTAAGTACTCGTGGGTGAATACCATCAGGCCCCGGAGCTTTATTTACATTAATTTTCTTTAATAGCTGTAGCACCTTTTCTCGAGTTACCCAATCACAAGTTATCTGCAAGTTTTTTCAGCAATCCTTTGCATATCTCTTGCCATAGGATCCTCATTAATATATTCTGAAGAAAAATTGTTATTTAAAATTTCTGCTTTTTCCTGGTCTTCATTAGCTAATAAACCCAACTCTGTTTCCAGTGTACCTACACTTTCATTTTTTGTTTTTTTAGAATTGATGTACTAGAAAAAAATTTTGGGGCTGGTTTTGCATTCTTTGGCTATCAATTTCTCATTTTCTAGTTTAGCCACTTTAATTGCCTTTTTGCAAGCGTTATTGGCTTCCTTATATCTTAAATAGGTTGCCTCTGATTTGTCTGATTTAAATGCTTTAAATGCCCTTTTCTTATTTTTAATCTCTTGTTTTACTTCTCTACTAAGCCACATTGGTTTTAATTTGTTGCTTTTGTATTTATTACCCAATGGTACATACTGCGAAATGTACCTTTCTAATATTTGTTTGAATAGTTTCCATTTATCCTCAGTGTTTTTATCACTAAGGAGTTTATGCCAGTCGATATGTTGTAGAGCTGCCCTAATCTTATTGAAATTTGCTTTTTTAAAATGATATGTTTTAGTATACCCCACTTGCTTTTGCTTTTTTGAGTTTATTTAAAAAATTACCATATTGTGATCACTAGAGATGTCGCTAACTGTCCGCCGAACTGTTCGCGAACTGTCAGCCGGCGAACAATAGTGTGTTCGCGTTGGGCGAACATATACGATTTCCGGTCCGCCCCCTATACGTCATCATTGAGTAAACTTTGACCCGGAACCTCACAGCCAGCAGACACATTCCACCCAATCAGCAGCAGACCCTCCCTCCCAGGAAGTGTCTGCTGACTGTGAGGTTCCGGGTCAAAGTTTACTCAATGATGACGTATAGGGGGTGGACCGGAAATCGGATATGTTCACCCAACGCGAACACGCTATTGTTAGCCGGCGGACAGTTCGCGAACAGTTCGGCGGACAGTTCGCGACATCTCTAGTGATCACTATTTCCCAAATGCTCCCCTACTTGAATGTTGGTTAAAAGATCAACATTGTTTGTTATAACGAGATCCAGACAAGCATCCTTTCTAGTTGGTGCTTGTACCAGTTGTGACATAAAGGTGTCATTTAACACATTCAAAAACCTGATTACCCTTGCTGAAGTACTAGTCCCTCTATCCCAATTCATGTCCGGGTAATTAAAATCTCCAATAATTAACGTGTTTCCTTGATTTTCAGCTTTCCCAATTTGCTGTTCTTCCTCAATAATATTTACATTAGGTGGTTTATAACATATCCCAACCAATAATTGATTTCCCTTTGTTTGCCCCAAGCAGATATCTACCCATAAAGCTTCCACATTTTCCTCGTCACACTCCACATGCCTAAGATTTGACTTTAAAGGACTACCCTAGGCACCCAGACCACTTCAGCTTAATGAAGTGGTCTGGGTGCCAGGTCCAGCTAGGGTTAACCCATTTTTTTATAAACATAGCAGTTTCAGAGAAACTGCTATGTTTATAAATGGGTTAAGCCTTCCTCCAAAGCCTTCCTCAAAATCACAGTGAGAGCACGCAAGCGTCCATAGGAAAGCATTGTAAATGCTTTCCTATGAGACCGGCTGAATGCGCGCGCAGTTCTTGCCGCGCGTGCGCATTCAGCCGAATGGGCGGAGAGAAGGAGGAGAGCTCCCCGCCCGGCGCTGGAAAAAGGTAAGTTTTTACCCCTTTCCAGAGCCGGGCGGGAGGGGGACCCTGAGGGTGGGGGCACCCTCAGGGCACTATAGTGCCAGGAAAACGAGTATGTCTTCCTGGCACTATAGTGGTCCTTTAACTCATGGTTGACATATAAACATACCCCACCACCCTTCTTATTTTTCCTATCCTTCCTAAATAACATGTACCCATTTAAGTTAACTGCCCAGTCATGTGTCTCATCCTACCATGTTTCTGTTATGCCTATTATATCATATTGTTTAATGTATGCTATTGCCTCTAGTTCCCCCATTTTGTGATATAGGCTCCTTAGATTAGTAAGCATACATTTAATATCATCATGAGTCTTTTGTACTTTTTGTGAATTAGCAATATTACATACCTCCTCTGTTCTGTTCAGTTCAGTTTAGATATAGCCTGGTTCAGTGTTTAATGCAAAGTTTTAAGCAGATCTGGGGTCTAAACCTTGGCTCTCTCTCTTTTTGCTACATGAAAATTTGTATAAAATTGATACAGCCAGAATTGAACGTTTTTGTTTCTTCCAGGCTGGCTTGTTGACAGAAGCCAGATGTGAAATCACGTTTTGCCAAAAAAAGCTTAAAGATACAATCTAAATCCCAAAAAAAGCATTTTCACTAAAGCAGGTTTTCTTTTTTACTATCTGCTTTCTCGTTTTCTTTTTGACTTCCCAATGCCAGCATCAAAAAGCTAATTCAGTGAATGACCACCAGAAGTGACTCACCTACTCAGGTGTCTGATGTCACAATACCAGTCTCTCGACAGTACGATCAAAGAAATGATGTCACATCTGTGTTCTGAGGCACACCCACACATCCCTAACTTTCTGGCTCCTTACTATGATGTCATATATGACATGGAACGCTTCCATTGGTCTCTTTTTATAATGTCCGTCTATGTGGCACTCTAGTATCATCATTGCCCTTTGCAACCAATCATATGGTTTATACTTACTGGTTGTCCTTATTTCCTTGTCCTGTCATGCTTCTTGTTACCTGGGAGTGCATTTATACTATGTATTGGATTTACTCTTTTCTGACCTTGGCTTGTTTGACCATTCTTGCTCTCTGTTATCCTGATCTTGGCCTGACTATCGAATCTGTGTATCTATTCTATGATATCTTACACTTAGGTCTATGTCTTGTTTATTCTCTGTCTGCTTGCAGACAATTCATTTATCTGTCTTAGGCACTCTAAGGACCTGTACATGTTCTCTTACTGTTTCCTTTAGGTTTGTGTGTTAGGGTATCTCCATTCATGACAAATGTCAATTCAGAGTGTTATTATAATTCTACATTTTTGTTTGTTAATGAAAATAAAATGGAAAAAAACCCACTACCACTCCAGCTCGCTTTTGTGATGATAGTGCCTGCATTCCTCTGGCACAGTCTGTGTTGAACTGTTTTTGAGCTTGATTGTTTTGCCTAAACATGTGTATCTCCTTACTCGATTTACAAGATTTCCTGCTGTAGTCAATAGATCCCAATGTCTTTCTTTTAAGTTCATCTCACCGCTGCGTCAGACTAAAAGTTATTTCAGTTTAAGAAAACATGTTTTTCTCTTCATATCCATGCTCTTTAAGCAGATGCCTATTTTATCACAAATTAACATAGTATTTTATCAGCCTCTAGTCAGACTTTACTTTTCCCACTTGCAAGCTGGATGACTTTTTTGGCATTGAACTGCATGTGCTTTGTTTTTATCATTGACAATGTAGAAAAGACACTGAATCCAGCACGAAGGCTTAATAGACCTTCTCCAGCAATCTGACATCACTGCTGGCAGTGTATCCCTGTTTATTATTAACCCCTGCACAGTGAACTTGAGAACCCTCTGGCAGGCAGGGGATTAAAGGCATTGATCAAAGTACACGGCTAAATAATGTTTCTTGAAGTCAGGAGTATGGTGCTAATTATCTAAGCAGTTGAGAACCTCATTCTAGATAAAATAAGTAAATACATTAAAACCAAAAAGGTCATTATTAATCAGAGTACCTTGATGTTGTTATTATCATCCAATTAAATAAAAGAAAATTACAGTAATTTGCTTGTGTTTAGATCATTATGTATTTTCTTATTTTATCTCTTCCTAGCCTCTAGCCTCTCTTCAACCTTGGCCCATATATTCAGTTCTGCAGGCCTTATGATTTTCTATTTCTTAACTAGCAACGTGACACCAGTTTCCTGCATCACCTCCTATCTCTCTTTTTTCCCTTTCACAGCTTTTTTTTTTTTTTTTTTCCAGTGTCCTCCTACTAAGCTCTGGATTTTGTTCCAAATCACACACTCCTATCTCTCTCCCTCTCTTCAAAGGGAATTTATCATCAAAATACTGCGAAAGGACATGCAAATTTAAACAGGCTTAGACATAATTTAAGATTTGTGCTTGCTGTCAGAAAGTCTTTTGTTTGTTTGAAACGTTATTTTCTTGAATTAAGTGTGAAGTTCACTTTATAAAATAGCACAGAGCCCTATTCTAATCTTAATTTCAACTATATATTGTATTCACTAAACAGCTGGCAAAATATATAAATATTGAGTAATTAAGCACCAATAATGCTAAACAATACTCGGAGAATCATCAGAATTGTTGAGGTACTATCTAAAAATATTTTATACGGTTATCGTCAGGGGTTTTTGATACCGCACAATATTTTAGGATGAAAGAACACACCAAGCACTATAACTACTTACCTGCTCACATAGGTTGGCTGTGAATAGCCAGAAAAAAGTAAATAAACAGAGGGGAGTCAATAAGCTCATCTGTTTTATTTACTTTTTCTGGCTATTCTCAGCCAACCTGCACCTTTCACTTTCAGGCACATCTGCTGCTATTTATGACACCCATTCACCCCCCTCCCTTCATCCCCTTTTCTAACATCAGTTATTTTAAGTGTTAAACTCTATCAGATTGATTCAGTATTGCTTCAGACCTGAGGAAGAGTGGAAACTCTCGAAAGCCTTATAACCTTCAGCCTTATAACAATTGTACTACATGGCACGACCACTTTAAGGAGGAGATCAGGCACAGGCCCTTGTGATTTGCAGGTTCCTAAAGGGACACAAGTAGATCTAACATAGAAATGTGGAAGTTAGCCGGAAAATTAAGCTATCAGATTTTAGTGCAAAGCATGTACCGTATATACTCGAGTATAAGTCGAGTTTTTCAGCACATTTTTTGTGCTGAAAAACCCCCACTCTACTTATACTCGAGTCACTGTCTGTATTATGGCAACTTACATTGCCATAATACAGACTAGGACCACTGGGCTCATTACAAGCCCGGCGGTCCTGTTGGGGGCTGGCAGAGAGCTGTAACTTACCTTTCCTGCAGCTCCTGTCAGCTCCCTTCTCTCTCCTCCGGTAAGCTCCTCTGTCAGCAAACCTGCAAGTCTCGGGAAAGGTAAGTTACAGCTTTCTGCCAGTCCCCTCCTACACAGTGCACACCACTGGACCACCAGGGAATGAGAGCCCCCCTCCCTGGCCAGGTATCAAGCAGGGAGGGGGGACGAAAAAAAATAAATACAAATTTAAATAATAATAAAATATTAATAATATTTTAAAAAAATAAAATAAAAATAAAATATTAATATAACAAAAAAATTTAAAATAATAATAATAATTAAAAAAAATAATAAAAATGCCCACCCCCCACTAAGGCTCTGCATCACATACACAAACACACTCTGCATCACACACACACACTGCATTCATACACACACTGCATTCATACACACACACTGCACACATACACACACTGCATTCATACACACACACACTGCATTCATCATATACACACACTGTAAATAAATATTCAATTAATATAATTTTTTCGGGATATAATTTTATTTAGAAATTTACCAGTAGCTGCTGCATTTCCCATCCTAGTCTTATACTCGAGTCAATAAGTTTTCCCAGTTTTTTGGGGTAAAATTAGGGGTCTCGACTTATATTCGGGTCGACTTATAATCGAGTCTGTTTTCTGCAGGCCAACCAAAATGTGAGTTTCAATCATTACAACATTAACCGCACAACACTGAATATTGCCCTTGGTTGAAGTGACATTCTACATACAAGGATTACTCTGTGTGGTTTAACATGTTTATTTAGCTTTTGAAATTACTAGAATCCTAATTTACCAATTTCTGAAGTAAGCTGTCTGAGAAAAATATAATGCAGACATTTGGTTTGATTCCCATCTGCAGGGAACTATGCAACAAGTGAGCTCAGCTTGCTAGTATCTGTGGTTGATGATCTATTATTGACTTGCAAAGAAGTAACTCCCAGGTCACCAATTGCGTTTCGAAGCATCTGGAATTGTAAAGATGCTGAGCTTTGCAGCTTCTCAGTTGTGCTTATCCCAGAGGTGGAGGGAAAAAAAGAAAACCCTGAAATGCTTACGTTACTGGCACAAGTATTGTTTTGTATTCTAGCACATGGGTCTGAAATTAAACTTCTATTAAGAGGATAATGTGCAGACTGTCAACTTTGAGCAATTTGCATACCCATCATAAGCCCTTTCATTTTAAGGGTATGAAAACTGATTGGATAATTGGCTACTTACTCTGATTTAGCCTTTTTTTTTTTTTTTGGCCCTGTGTATTTTGTTTGATCTTAAGTTAATGCACAGGACAACTAGGAAAATGTCCTGAATTGATTTTGTAGTCTGCTACAATTGTCTCTTGTGACAACCAGTGAAAAAAAAGTATCCTTGCTACATTAGAAGTACACCTTGTAAATAAAAGCACATGGCTTAGATTTGTCCAAATCACTATTACATTAACATTTATTTAAATTATTAGATGGGTTGTCTAACCACCATAAGAAATATAATGTACCACAGCGGTTATGTTACCAGGTGTCCCCTGGGACTGGCCCACAGTAAATAGTACATTATTTTCAAATAGATTAGTTCAACAATTGCACATGACTTGGAAGACCATTGTAGTTGTTCACTAAAAAAATATTGTGGTTGTAAAGACAGCTGCCAAACACACCAAGATACACTGATCATCCACAACATTAAAACCACTTGCCTCATAACGTATAGGTCCTCCTAGTGTTGCCAAAAACAGCTCTGACTTGGCAAGGCATGGATTCCACAGGAACTCTAAACGTGTCCTGTGGTATCTGGTACCAAGATTTCCGCATCAGATCCTCTAGATGCTGCAAATTGTTCACTTAGAATATCAACAGAGAAGTCATCTAGCATCTAGTGATATCTAGTGTTCTCAAGTTTAAACCAGTGATTAGATGTGAAGGATTTTCAAATATAAATAGAACTACTTTTTGCAGATTATATTAATTTTCCCAATTATTCATAGACTTCTAAGATGGAGGGACTGTGCTTAAAATGTGTAACAGCTTTTGTGTCATTGTTCAAATTCTAATGAAGTATACGGATACAGTTAAACCAGAGTTTATAAATATATAGAGATCTGCAGCCACTTGCTTTATGTTTTGGTTAAATGTGTTTTTGAACCAATCAGTATGGAGATCTAAGCCTCTAGGTAGTGGCAGTAGAAAAATATAGAAGCAATACTCATGGGATTTGTCAAGAGTAAATGTGGAAACCATAAGTGAAAGTGAAAAATTAGTTCGAATGTATTATGTTTTAAAAGTAGTTTTAAAAAGTATCATCTTTGTTTATTCCAAATTTTCTTTTTTTATTTTGCACCTCCACAATTATGTACATTAACCAAATATTGTTAATCCACATGTATTTTACTTATTATTTTGCTTTGCTAAAATAAGTGTTGAAGGAGAAAAAAGTAAGGAAAAGGCACAGAAGTAAAAACTAGTAGAAAAGACAATCCAAAGTTTAAAAAAAAAAAAAAAGTAGCTTATTCAGCAACCCATTGATACGTTTCCTTAGTTATGTTCTGTGATGCTTGCCCACAATTGCGGCTCAATTTACTTTGAGTCCTATAGTATCATCCATTCTGCTCCTATAGACTAACTTCCATTTAGGACCAGATAATTGTAGAAATCATGCTAAAGGCAGGAATTTATTTTATTTTATTTTTTAATGACTCCGTTTTTATGTTGTTGTTTTTTTTAAAGTTATAAACAATGCATTAATAATGGGTAAGACACCGAGTCAGTGAATAATAACATATAAATAAAGAAAAACTAAACAAAAAAAAATATATAGATAACAAAACCAATAACAATAGCCTCAAAAACATGGATACCAGATTATAAGGGAAACTTCAGCTAGTGAATTAGTCACACTTGGGTCACAAATAAGTTTGGTACATTTCAAAATTTTTTAATCTAATCCCTGTATAAAATTGATTGGAAAGTCAAGTCTTTGGCATATTTGGGGATTTATTTTTTAATATCCAGCTTCTATGTGGCTTTGCTTGATAGGTAGTTATTGAAGATAATGGCGTATTTAGCAGTATAGAATCGGTAAACAATCAATAACATTTCTTTCTTGCAACAGTTATTAAAGCAATCACAGTCTAAATTTCACAAACCATTTATCTGACAAAAATGCTACGGAAGTCTGAAAATGTGTTGTTTTAAAACCGGGCCCAACTTGTGATTTCTTCATTAAAGAATACCTTCATACCCCAAGCAACCTATGCTCATTAGATCGGGCATACAATTTTATCTATACATTGTACTAGCAGTTTTGCTAGCAAATATATAAATTAGGAGAATTTTTTTTTTTAAAGTGTTCTCTCGCCCCTCCCCCCCAGCTGTCAGTCAATCCTGACAAGAGAGTGCAGAAAAGTCCTCCCATGGAAGGTCCCTCTGCTCTTCTCCCATCGCAACTACATTGCATACGCTGTGGTTGCTATAGAATCTCCCCTAGTGCTGATAATGAGTACAGGAACAGAGTGATGTGACGTCACTCCATTCTAATGCTGACGACAAAGCCAGCATGCTAATGTCACAGACGAGATCCCAAGCATGACAAATCAAAGAAGACTTGCGGAGGACGGCCAGGAAGTGTGTGGCATTGGGGCATTGAATTGATTTTTTTTTAAGCAGGAAGCAGGGCATCAGTGTCAGTGTCATTGGAGAAACTGCTTGCCTAAATACATGTAGCTATTTGTCAATAAAAATATTCTTGTTAGTTTGTGTATCTCTCTCAGCCATTCAGTGACTCCCCGTTTACTAAACTGGCTCTGAAAGAAACGTACCTTTTCCAATCCAGTTTAGTAAATGGGGCGTCAATGATTGTCTTAGAGCGTCAGTGGCCCGTTCTCTGTGCTTCCTGAATTGAGGCGGCACTTTGCGCTTCCTGAATCTGAAAATTCAGAAGCCGAATGTTGTCTAGGTGGAGTGGACATCGCCGCTGGAGACAACTTTGTGGTTAAACCATTGGAGAACGGTTTTACTCCTTGAGGTAAGAATGCCTCCAGGGACCTCCTGGCACCATAAAAACTCTATTTGATTACGTTGTTTTGGTGCCTGGAGTATCCGTTTAAGCAAGTTAACTTTTGATTGAAAATGTCAGGTCAGGGGAGGTGTGGCTAGAGCTGCATAAACAGAAACAAAAGTGATTTAAGTCATAAATAGCAGAAATTTGAACAGTCAGATTGCAGGGGCATGAACTATACACCAAAACAGCTTTGTTAGGCTAAACTTGTTTTTAATGCCTATAGTGTCCCTTTAACAACCTTTTTTTTTTTTTTTTTTTTTTTAAATACTCCATAGAAGATGACATTTTTTAAAATTCTTTTTCTTTAACATAACCTTATCGTATTTAGGCTGTCTTACTCTTTCCACCCATTGTTGTTATATTGGAAGATAATGGATTCCATTTAATTCAGGATATCACTGTATTTTGTATAGAACTTTCTTTTATTTAAGCTCAGTGTGCTGAGCCTAACACTATTAAACAGAGCAATGTGCAGTGTTTCTGTGTGAAAGGAAAAGGAGATGGGACTAAAGAGATCTGGCTTTAACCAGTTAAAGGAATGACCTGCTGTTTATACTTTCTGGATGCAAGACTCACCCTGTTAGTTAGAATGGTTTCCTTTCCAAAAATGAATCTTGCTTACTGTATATGCAGTGATCTGCAGAACATAGCGATTTTGGCTTATAAGCAGTTCAACATGCTAAATGTCATTGAACCCTTCCTCTTTCCAAATTACAATTGTCTGGTGTGTCTTAAAGGGACACTGTGGTCACCAAAACAAGTTTAGCTTAATGAAGCAGATTTCTTTATAGATCATGCCGCTGAAGTTTCAATTCACTGCTGTTTAGGAGTTAAATCACTTTTGTTTCTGTTTATGCAGCCCTAGCCACATCTTTCCTGGCTGTGACGGACACAGCCTGCATGAAAACAAAATGGTTTCATTTTCAATCAGATGTTACTTTAGAAGTTTTGATCTCCTGCTCTGTAAATTGAACTTTAATCAAAACCAAAGGCTCCTGCATGGTCTTGCAAGCTATTAACAGAGCAGGAGTAAAAAAAACCCCCAAATGATACAGAATTTGTAATAAAGAAAGTATAAACATTAGATGACTGTTTACAGCAAGTCACATGCAGTGATTTAACTCCTACATGGCAGATGTAGCAGAGATGCAATATTGCCCAGGTTATCTCCGCTTATAATCCAAGTGAGGCTCAGGAACAAGTAAATGGCAAATCCACAGGCAAGGTTTCCAGCAGGCAAAATAACAGCAGTATCCCAACAGCAATCCCAATAACTGGATGACACACAGTTTCAGGAGCAGAACTGAAAGCTTTATTCCACACTGGCCTTTTAAAGCATGCTCCCATGCAAGGGAGGGATTTACAGTCATTAGTACAGTAGCCAATCCTGTCCTGGTAACCTCCCACACATCTCCTCCCCTCAGCCTGCATCATAATCCCCTTATCCAGTACAGCAATTCCCCCCGTTTCTGGATGTAACCCTAAACGTAGGGTTACCTCCGTAAATCATACATCCCCTGGTAGCCCTGATCTGGGTGAACAACATATCCAAAAATCACCCAGATCAGACCAGGGGTTCGGGAAATTTATGGAGGGAATAAAATGACCGACCGCACTGAGTGAAGCAGCCGAATGCGGTTCCATGTGAATGGGCCCTGCGGTCGGTCCTGGAGTCAGGGAATGAATGGCACGAAAACCTCTAGCTATAGAGGCAAGGGAGGGTTCGCCTGAATCCCCTCGTACGGTTCTTTCTGTCTACCGCACGAGGGGCCGTTCGGTAGTTAGGAACCGAACGGACCGGGCTTGTGGAGGTTTCAGCGGTGTCCGCCTAGTCGAGTGTCCGATTTGAGTTCCAGACACTCGACGGCAAAACACCGCTGTTCGCCACCACGTGTTCGTTTGTCGAATGGCGGCCACCCCCGAGAACAAAGGACGGCTACTTAACTTGTCAATTACCCGTTCGCAACAATGTTGTAACGGGTAATTGAGGACACACTTCACACAGGGGAGGTCTGATTGTTCGGTAGTTTCATTCCCGTAGTTTATTCGAATGATTCTACCGAACAATCAGAGGAATACATTTCTTTTAAACACATATAAAACCAGCAGTTTACACAAATGCAACTATTCACATGACATTTGCAGGACAGCCCAGTGCCCTCCGCTACAGCAGACAATTGAGCCGTGAGACTGCAGCGGCATGATCTATACACTGTGTGTGCAGCTCAGGGTGTCTTATAAAGTTGTGACTAAGCCTGTAAAAGTTAATGAGGACTTGAAAAATACATTCAAATGGTTTAACGTCATTTTTGTTTGTCCATGCAGTTTCGATCGTGGACGTTTCTGAACATTTAGAAATATTTTATTTATGTGTGTATTTTTTACTGCTAGAGACTGCTGTCTGTTTAGTACAATAGCCTTGACTAGAGAATAGGAACAGCCCTTAGAAAACTGCCTAAATGTTCTGTTTTTTGGAGAGGTATTGCTAAGTATAAAACTTTCTGGGACTTTAGTCCATATGAAAACTTGATGGCCTATCCCTCAAGGCTGAATCCTATGCAATTCCCCAACCTTTATTCCCTGCTTTCTAATATCTCACCCCATTCTTGTCATTTAATTCCATTATCTCTCATATCCTCCTTGTATTTCTCTTGCTCTCTATCTCCATAAAATCCAAATGTCACTCTCTACCTATCTCCCATTAAACCCTTTGTTTATCTTATAAAACCCTGTTTGTCCCTCTCCTTATCTCCCAAATGCTATTACTAATTACACTAGTCTTGTGGCTTGTTGGAATATACTAAAACTGTGGTGTACTGTTTTGATAAACTGCCGCCTCATATAAAATGAAAGAAGCACTAGTATTCTTCCACTTGAAGAGATCTGGAGCTAAGGAACCCCATATCTGGGGCTTAGGCCCTAGAAACTCCTCCTTTCAACACCTATATAGCCCATTGGAGTCCCTTAAAGGAACACTAAAGGGTCAGGAATGCATTTGTGTATTCCTGACCCTATAGTGTTAAAACATTTTGATTATTACTAATGATGTAAGGAGCCAATAATGAGTGCACAATAAATTAATATGTAGGTTTAAAACAAACTTTTTTTCCTGTAAGTAATGTACTTCGAGGCAAGTGTGATCGCCTAAATAACAAAATTGAGCAAAAGTACACTGCCTTTAGTAAATTGTTCACAGTGCCGCTTTTGTTTAACATTACTTAAAATTATCATAAACAGAACTCACAAAGGGCATGATTTTGTGCGACATGGAAGGAAAATTGTGTTGATTTCACTCCCACAGATGATAATCAGCGTACGGAGAGACATACATCTGTATAGAAGATGGTCTTCAATTTAGAGTGTCTATTCTGAAATGCCCATGTTGAGGCAGTTGTAGACAACTTTGATTGTGAAACAGTTTTTTGTAGAACAAAATCTATTACATGTGATTTTAATCTCTTCTTTAGGGAAAATGACTTCAGTTGAAAATCTTTTTCCTGTGCTTAAACAAATTCTGTGGTTGGAACTAATCAGTTTTTTTCAAAGATTCAAAAGATTGACAAATTTGAATGATATAAATAACAAAAACATCAATATGGGCATCCTTCCATCAATCCATCCAGTGTGTGAGTTTACGTTTAAATTCATTAGAATATAGCCTTGCAGCCGTAGATTTATGTTGGTGTCTACGGGCCATTAAGAAAACCGCTAAAGACTCTCAAGAAGAGTAAATAGTGAAATAACCAATAATATCCACCAGCAAATATAATTATTGAAAAGTATGCTTTATTAGATAGGATATGTGTAAGGAAACCAAGTATATTTAAAACTCATTCGGTAGTTTCCTCCTGAACCACCAGAGCCTTAGTGATTATAGCCCTCCGTTCGGTAGATAGATGTAGCGGTACTTACCCTTTCCAGGGGCCGGCCGGGGTCCTCTGTTCGAGCCGCGCGCGGTCCTGCTGCTGCACGAGCCGCGCGCGGCTCATCCGACGGCTGTGACTGGAAAGCGGTCACGTGTTCCACCTAACTTTAAGAGCGCGCCGCGGGTATCGGGCGCGCTCTTAAAGGGACAGTGGGTGCCTAAATTGGAAAAGGCATCCCATTGGTCCCTGTCATGCCACACTCCCCATACACTTACCTTTTGGGGGCGTGGATGTGACAGGGACCAATCAAATTAGATGTTTAGGTATTTATACTCACCTTCTTCCCTCTGTTCCTTGCCCTATCGTGGTTTCTGTATCAGTTCCCTTTAGCGCTTGTTGTGTTCAGTTGTGTTTCTCCGTATTGACCTTGGCTTTGTTTCTGACTACGTTTTCTCTTTATCCTTCTGTTCTGGTTGTCGGCTTGTTGTTTACTGTGTACCAGACCCCGGCTTGTCCTAGTTTACGCTGTCTCTCTGTGCCCTTGATTTCGGATTGTTCCTGACTCTGTCTCCTCTCATATACGTCGAGTCCGGCCATTCTAAGGTCCGGTAGACGTATCTCTCCTCTGTGTTGTCTTTTGTTTAGCTGAATCCTGCGTGTTGGGGTATATTCTCGTTACAATAGAGTAGACGAATGCTATAGTAATTCCAATAGCTTCACAAGATGATTCCCTTAGTGAAACACACGAATCCCCAAACATCAGTCGAAGTCAAGAAGAAGGGTACAAAATAAACTGGCTTTTAATGGGTGCACACAAACATTTATGCAAGTCCCCATGCAAGGGGACAGCCCTCAAGGAGGGACAAACATTACCCAATCACATACTGTAAAAACATAACACACACCCACAGTTCCCTCCCCTAGCTCTGGAGATGTCTGATAAAAGAATAACTTAATTATCTCCAGGCTGAAAAATCACTTTTTTTCCCCAATAACTGGAACACCGCTTTATACTTGGGGTATCACCACAAATGACATGTCCCCTGATAGCCCTGATCTGGGTGACCAACATATCCGAATTTCACACAGATCGGTTCAGGAGTTCGCAAAAACTATGGAGGTCTTCTGTGACCGGCTCACCCTGGGTTTTGCTGGTCACTTTAGAAATAGGAGAAAACCGAACAAACTACCGAATGGATTCCCCTGGCTCTTAGCAGCGATTGTTCCCCTCTGTCGAATGCACCAAAATAGCGCTCTTCTAGCTATTCGGTAAGTGGAGTTCCAGCGTTCGTCTGTTTGGGACCGGTGTTTGGAAAGTCGAGTGTCCGATTTCAGTTCCATACACTCGACGACCAAGTCCCGCTGCCTTTGTTCACATGAACAAAGATGGCCGCGGTTTTCTCTGCCACGTGGTGTTCGGTAGTACGAACGCTGGCCGCACAGAGAGAGGCCTCAATTGAAGTAGTCTTTGATGCTTAATGAGCCAGGGGGGTGGTCTTTGTTCGGTAGGTACATCTACCGAATGCAAATAGGCAGAAATAGTGTACAAAAGGGGAATTTCTTCACAATATTATTATTCTCAAAACCGGAGACAGCATGTTTTTAGGCCACAATAGTAGAACTGGAATGTAAAAAGACCTTCTGGCTCACCTATTTTTGAGAGAAAAACAAGTAGCAAAATAGGTGAGAATGGACAACAGCTCAATTAGCCTGCCCTTTGGTGGGTCCCCGTTCAGATCTCAAGCTGGTTTTAGCTCATCTAGCTCTATTACAGAGAGAACATATCTGAAGCATATCAGACTGGTGCCACCCATACGGGCAGTCCAGATCCAAAATGCCAGCAAGTTCTCTCTGCATGAGAGATACAGCAACCGCAGATGATTGTTCCAACCTTGTAAGGTATCATTAATGAGGTATAGCCTATACCCCTCTAGGCACCGTTAGCAAAATATTTAGGTTTAGACTCGCCTATTTTGGACAAAACTTTACAATTCCCTTATCGACTCTCCAGAATTCCTGTTTTAGCAAATTTCTTCAAACATGTCCAGGGTTTTAGAAGGTATCATTACCTAAATTAAAGGGACAATCTAAGCATGAGGACCACTACATCTTAATGTAGTAATTTTGTTGTG
The DNA here is from genome assembly GCA_933207985.1 of Pelobates cultripes. Taxonomy (NCBI): domain Eukaryota; kingdom Metazoa; phylum Chordata; class Amphibia; order Anura; family Pelobatidae; genus Pelobates; species Pelobates cultripes. The sequence goes on from OW240917.1 coordinate 195,432,574, forward strand.
TAGATGCTGTCTCTTTTACTGTTTTTCCAGCACTGAGACTTCCTCAGTGCTACTGCCTCCTGTGACATCATCGTGGAGGCTTCCAAAATGAATGTCCGATCCAGTGCTCCTCATAGTGGAACTTAAGGAACAAGGTGCTTGTGATGTAGGCGTCCAATTAAATGCTTTTCATAGAAAACCATTAAATTCAATGCTTTCCTACGAGCTGCATTTGGTCACATGACAGGGTTTAGCTCCCCTGTGGTACAGGACTGAGTGAGTTGGAGTACAGGCTGAAAATTCGGCATTTGCCCTGCGACTCATTAGTAAGCACTAAACTGCCTTCGAGCGATTTCTGGAGGTGCAGACCCAACACTCCTGTCCTGGAACTTACTCATCCAAGTCCCATGTAGCAGCTTTTCCACTTACCTGCCTGGAGCGCGGAACACTGCCTGCCTAGAGCCCGGAACTACATGTCTTAGACGTCTGGAGTTTGGCATTCCCTGTACATGCATTCCTAACTTTAACACAGCTTTGAGACAGAAGTAGTGTACTGCATGAAAAACATTAAGTAAAGCTGGACAGTTGTGGTTCTTTCTGAGTACTATAGATAAGACATTCTCTCTTTTATCACATCCTTGCTTGGGAATGAATAGACATTATTGTGTTCTTGTGCGGAAAAGAAAAAAATAACTCTTAATAGATAAGTAACCTAGTTTAGCTTGTGGATTGAAGCACTGCCTTGGGTACTGCTTGTGCTACAGTATTCACTGACATCTTAGGAGCTGCTTCCCCAATTTATATTTCATTAACAAAAGTTGATCAACAAAGGTAATGCTTTTTATGCTAACTCATTAAAAGAACACTCAATAGAAACATAGAATGTGACGGCAGATAAGAACCATTCGGCCCATCTAGTCTACCCAATTTTCTAAATACTTTCATTAGTCCTTGGCTTTATCTTATATCTAGGATAGCTTTATGTCTATCCCACACATGCTTATATTCCTTCACTGTGTTAACCTCTACCACTTCAGCTCCAGACTGTAGGTAACCCATTATTTTAATGCATTGCATATTTAATGCATTTAAACAAATCCACAAAAACAACCAATCCAACTGTTATCCAACCGTTATGCTGCCAGGAGTACCCTGGCTCCCTAAATAGTCAAACTGTTTGCTAAGAGTTTGACTTCTTACCTGGGGTCAGCTGGGCATCGCTCCTTGTCTCCACTATTTAACGATGGAGAGCTGGAACCCTCTGCTAGGAGCTTCAGTTACTTCTACCGCACAAAACCTTGCCCTGCAAGGCCAGCTTGTTGGTTGTTACCTGCCTTGAGCTGTACCCTGCACCACTGGGCTTAGCTAAGAGCTGAGAGTTTCTGGCTCTTATAGAAATGGGGAGCAGAACCCAGTGCACTCCAGGTAAAACCCTTGGCAAACAGTTTAACTACTTACACCATTCCAGGAGCCATAACCACTTTATAGCGCAAAAATGAATTGGTTTTATTATTCATATGGCTAGTGCTCATAACAATTATTTATAGCCTCGGAGCTGGATCAGGGTAAATGTTTTATTTTTTATTTTTTGTAAGTACAACAGTGCCTGTATTGCCACAGCAGCATCAGCAGGCTCAGTTTTCATGGTCATGATAAAAACAATAGTTTGGCATTCCGGGTTTGCATACAAATATAACATAACCAATTGACAGTTTAAGATCTACGTAAATGCTCATTGAATGTCTGGTGAAGGCGCTGTAATTTGATAAAAAGCTCAACATTTGATCCTAAAAAACAGTGGTGACTGTAAGTGTCTAGGTGTGTCCCTAGAGATAAGGCATCATGGCAGCGCGCTATTAGTGCCGCTGCGGCTATAGCATAATTTGGAACTGCTAGCTGAGGAGCAGGTAGAGGTAGGAATGTAGTGGTGTGACGGCTGGCCAAAAAGAGGGTCGAAATAAGTAAACAATAGCATCTGGTAGATCAATGCTTTAAGATGGAGATATGCGTGGTCGGTTAAATATTATGGTGTTCGCAGTTAATTGCCTGCTGTTTACGTTTAGTTTTTGAGGTCACTTCAGGTGTGTCCAGTGGCCAAGATTACATTACACCCGGGTCAGTTGATTTTGATCTGTACTTTGGTATGGAAACTCCCGACCCTGGATAGATATGAGGATGTTGAGGAGACATAAATCCCTGTGGGTAACCCAGAGCAAGTGGAGGCTAAATTGTATATTATGGTGCATGCACCTTGTAATGCATCTGGTATCAGGGTCTCCTGAGTGAATTCAGTATGATGGGCCTAATGGTGCAGGTGAGCGTGTGTTGATGCTTGTTCGGTTATGTTAACCGGTTTTTGTTGTGCCTATAAGGAAGGGCATGTCTTATGTGGGAAACATCCTAGGTGTGCTAGCACGTTTCCATGAAGTCCCATTTAAGGGTACTGCCGTCGTGGTGGGTACCCGGTCATACAATCGTGTAGTGATTATGGTCCACTTCGGTTATTGCGTATACGAATGTAGGGATGCTACTGTGGGTTATTGTGGCATGTGTTTACAATATTTATCTAAGAGCTGTACGTCGTAGGGAGATATCATGTTAGATGGGGAGACAGGGTTGATCACTGCGCCCCTTAAATCTAGACTTCTATGCTGTTATATGTGGAGCACTTCGTAAAATCTCATAGGCTGTCGATCGCTCGATATGTAAGGTGGACTATCTATGACCACCGCTTTGTTTTGAATATTTTTATTGTTCTCACAATATAATCGCATATATCAAACTGATTTGGGATAAAGCAGGTAGTTGCCCGCGCAGGGGCATAAGCATCAATATATAATGATGTAAGCATTTTGTCGCCTACGCAGAGGCGGATTTGGTATTGCCTGTGTAACGTAATGTATTGGTTCATATTCGGTTGCTTGTGGTTCATATTTGTATTGAATATTTATTATTGTTATCACAACATATAATTAAAGCCTGTAACCACTATAAGAAGCTTAGGTGTATGTCATCATTGTGACGTCGGGTGCTAAGCAATCGGTAATTCCCTGCAAAGTTAGAACTGTAACATAACGGTCTGACTACATAGGTATAGCCGAGTCTAAAAAGTTCGCCAAGCATATGTGTAACGTATCCTCATGTAGCAGTGTATTTTTGTAGCCATTCGAGCTGTCAGCGATGCCCTTTTTGTGTGTCCCCTATATGTACTCACTATCTAGGCCCATGGGCGTAATAAGAAACATTTTATTTTCTGCATGGGCCGTACATGCTTGTCCTATCTGGTTAGCGCTCTAAACGTACGGTACATCTGTGCTTAAAACTTGGCTTTTAACTATTAAACATTAGGATGCACATAGCTGAGGGCCTTATTTGTAGTTAATAAATTATGGCATATGTTTCTTGTCATTAATTAAGCGGTGATAGGTAGCGCAGTGTTAAGTAGCTATTAGCATTGTGACATTGCCTTATCAACTGCACATCAGGCATGCTGTGAAATATATGTACCAATATTAAAGAGTGTATCCTATGTACAGCTGCTTATGCACATGGAAACATTAGCGTGGTTAGCTCTAACAAAATTAATTTACACTTTTAGCATATTAGTCCCTTCGCTGGAGGGGGCGTAATGGCGCCTGGCACGATGAAGCCTTCTGAAGCGAAATTGACAGCCTCCTTCGTAGCTTTTGTTCCCTCTGGTATGACCTCCCCATGGCTACCTCTGAAGGGTACTGCACCTGGTGGGTCAGTTGTACCCCCCTGAGTCTCTCCGGTTCCCCCGGGTGTGACAGTCCCATCCCTTTTCCACCCCAAGGTGTGCTTCCATGTCTTTAGGGGGCACCACCCCCGCTGTGGGCACTCGGAGACCGGAGTTGTCCGGCGGCCTCCCCACCTTAGAGTCCACTGGGCTCCCGCCTCCTGCACCTCCCCAGCTTCGGCAGGGCCTCCCCGGGGCCCCTTCCCTGTCTTGCCTCATCCTCCACTGGCCACTTACATGTTGCCGGCGCGTGCCCTCCGGCCGCCGGTCCGCCGTAGGCCCGCGCTTCTCAGCTCCATCGGGCTCACAGTGTTGGGGGCTGTTTTCTCCCGGACCACCACCTAATCCGGGGCTCTCCATCGGCACGTCCGCCGCCCATGGGGGTCCAGTCATGGTCCGCCGTCCCAGAGGTCTCGGTATCTCAGCGCGGGGTCTCTGCTGCGTGTGTGTGAGTCGCCTCGTGGTGCAGTGTGAGTACTGTGTATCAGTCGGCCATTGTAGCTCCGCATACAGGAGCGTCATGCTCCGGGCATGCCTCCTTCTCCAGCCTCCGAAGTTCAGACTTTGGGCCGGGATCACCCCCCTGGCCAGGTGGGGGGGAGCGGGGCCGGGCCAGGTCTCCCGCGCCTTACTTGCGCGCCGTGGGTCCGTCTCATGTAGCGCGGTTGAGGCCTCAGGCGTCGTTTTGTGAGCCGGGTGTTCAATATGTGCTTTAGCGTTGCACTCCCCGGTTCCTCTCCGCCTGATTTCCTCTATGGTTTCGGTTTTCGGCAGGTATCGTGGGTATTTTAAGAGTTACAGGCTGTTTTATGCTCTTCTCTGCCGGAGCCGGCGTGGGTTGCAGCCGCTCGGCGGCCCGGCCCCGCCCCCCATGACCACCGCTTTGTACGTGTCTCCCCCGACATAGGAGCAGATGATGTCTCAAGTGAGGCACGTGTAGAGAAATGTAGGCAACAAGTGTTTGTAAATAAATGTTTTTAACTTATTTTTTTACCATTTTATTTTTTTGATGTGGGGCCTGCTTACAAATAGGGACAGGGACACTATAGCGTTAGATGTACAGATTTGTGTTCTTAATGCAATAGATATTGTTGGGCAAGCTTTTTTGGCTAAAACATTTTTCCATGTGTCCAAATGGCAGTGATCACAATTGGGTAGTTTACCTTTCCTCTCTCCCTCACAGGGCAGATAGCATTGTAAAGGTGACAAAAACAAAATGCAGTCCCCACCCCAACTCTCCACCCCTCCTATTCAAATGATATTTATTTTATTTTTATTTTTGAAATCATGACTGCTGCTTGGACTATGAAAAATGAAATTTACAATGAGTTAATTTTTTCCCCATACGTCCAGCATCCAGTCTCTCACTCTACTTAACGCGTTTCGCCTGGGTTGGGGCTGCTTCAGAACTTCTGAAGAAGCCCCAACCCGGGCAAAACGCATTAAGAACTTCTGAAGAAGCCCCAACCCAGGCGAAACGCGTTAAGAGTGAGAGAATGGAGGCTTGACTTTTATATAGAGATTTTATTATATTATTATTTTTTTAATAAAGTTGCAGTTTTTTCCTATTCCTCTCTTTGGTTTACTTTTTGTTCCTGGTGCACTTTGGATCCTGCCCATATCCCTTGGTGGGGATTATACAACCATAAGCTTTCATCACCAGAACAAGTTATTGCTCTGGAAATCGTAAGTAGGATACTTACTTTTCTATTTATCAATATTTTATAGTACATACTACACCATTGGATTTTATTTGTGCTCTTGTTTTTATGTACGGCTGTGGAGCTTTAGATATTACATCCCACCATTATCCCTATTTCCCAAGACGGGGATTATACCGTCCAGGCGCCATACGGCTCCCACAATCCCCAGCACAGGAACCGCGAGGGAGCATGGTACAGAAACATGCTCCTCCCTCCTCCTTCTTCACTCCTCAGCCATCAGTGACCGGAGGAGGGCCGCCGGACCGGTGAGGCTGCCACCCGGCCCGGCGGCTCCAGAGTGGCATGCAGCCGGCCCCCTGACTCCTCTAAGGTAAATGGGAGGGGGAAGATGGGAATAAAGAGACACAAGGGGAGGGGGGATATAAAATAGAGGGGGAAAGAGACAAAGGGGAGAGAGATGTGGGGGAGAGACAGGGGGAAAGGGTGGGAGAAAGACGGGGAAAGGATAGAGAGACACAAGGGGAGGGGGATAAAGAGACAGGGGGAGAGGATAGAGACACACAAGGGGAGGGGGAGAAAGAGACAGGGGAAAGGATAGAGACACACAAGGAGGGGATAAAGAGACAGGGGAGAGGATAGAGACACACAAGGGGAGGGGGAGAAAGAGACAGGGGAAAGGATAGAGACACACAAGGAGGGGGAGAAAGAGACAGGGGAAAGGATAGAGACACACAAGGGGAGGGGGAGAAAGAGACAGAGGGGGAAAGGAGAGAGACACACAAGGGGAGGGGGAGAAAGAGGCAGAGGGGAAAGGAGAGACACAAGGGGAGGGGGAGAAAGAGACAGAGGGGGAAAGGAGAGAGACGACAAGGGGATGGGGAGAAAGAGACAGAGGGGATAGGAGAGAGACGCACAAGGGGAGGGGGAGAAAGAGGCAGAGGGGGATAGGAGAGAGACGCACAAGGGGAGGGGGAGAAAGAGGCAGAGGGGGATAGGAGAGAGATGCACAAGGGGAGGGGGAGAAAGAGGCAGAGGGGGATAGGAGAGAGACGCACAAGGGGAGGGGGAGAAAGAGGCAGAGGGGGAAGGAGAGAGACGCACAAGGGGAGGGGGAGAAAGAGGCAGAGGGGGAAAGGAGAGAGACGCACAAGGCAACAGGGCAATTCCCCCCCACGAGGCTCTCCCCTGCCAGCCAATTTCCCTCCCCGTTCCACAGGCACAGTGCGGCACACAGTGCCCCCCATACACACACTGCCCCCACACACACCATACATACAGGGAGTGCAGAATTATTAGGCAAATGAGTATTTTGACCACATCATCCTCTTTATGCATGTTGTCTTACTCCAAGCTGTATAGGCTCGAAAGCCTACTAGCAATTAAGCATATTAGGTGATGTGCATCTCTGTAATGAGAAGGGGTGTGGTCTAATGACATCAACACCCTATATCAGGTGTGCATAATTATTAGGCAACTTCCTTTCCTTTGGCAAAATGGGTCAAAAGAAGGACTTGACAGGCTCAGAAAAGTCAAAAATAGTGAGATATCTTGCAGAGGGATGCAGCACTCTTAAAATTGCAAAGCTTCTGAAGCGTGATCATCGAACAATCAAGCGTTTCATTCAAAATAGTCAACAGGGTCGCAAGAAGCGTGTGGAAAAACCAAGGCGCAAAATAACTGCCCATGAACTGAGAAAAGTCAAGCGTGCAGCTGCCACGATGCCACTTGCCACCAGTTTGGCCATATTTCAGAGCTGCAACATCACTGGAATGCCCAAAAGCACAAGGTGTGCAATACTCAGAGACATGGCCAAGGTAAGAAAGGCTGAAAGACGACCACCACTGAACAAGACACACAAGCTGAAACGTCAAGACTGGACCAAGAAATATCTCAAGACTGATTTTTCTAAGGTTTTATGGACTGATGAAATGAGAGTCAGTCTTGATGGGCCAGATGGATGGGCCCGTGGCTGGATTGGTAAAGGGCAGAGAGCTCCAGTCCAACTCAGACGCCAGCAAGGTGGAGGTGGAGTACTGGTTTGGGCTGGTATCATCAAAGATGAGCTTGTGGGGCCTTTTCGGGTTGAGGATGGAGTCAAGCTCAACTCCCAGTCCTACTGCCAGTTCCTGGAAGACACCTTCTTCAAGCAGTGGTACAGGAAGAAGTCTGCATCCTTCAAGAAAAACATGATTTTCATGCAGGACAATGCTCCATCACACGCGTCCAAGTACTCCACAGCGTGGCTGGCAAGAAAGGGTATAAAAGAAGAAAATCTAATGACATGGCCTCCTTGTTCACCTGATCTGAACCCCATTGAGAACCTGTGGTCCATCATCAAATGTGAGATTTACAAGGAGGGAAAACAGTACACCTCTCTGAACAGTGTCTGGGAGGCTGTGGTTGCTGCTGCACGCAATGTTGATGGTGAACAGATCAAAACACTGACAGAATCCATGGATGGCAGGCTTTTGAGTGTCCTTGCAAAGAAAGGTGGCTATATTGGTCACTGATTTGTTTTTGTTTTGTTTTTGAATGTCAGAAATGTATATTTGTGAATGTTGAAATGTTATATTGGTTTCACTGGTAATAATAAATAATTGAAATGGGTATATATTTGTTTTTTGTTAATTTGCCTAATAATTATGCACAGTAATAGTCACCTGCACACACAGATATCCCCCTAACATAGCTATAACTAAAAACAAACTAAAACTACTTCCAAAAATATTCAGCTTTGATATTAATGAGTTTTTTGGGTTCATTGAGAACATGGTTGTTGTTCAATAATAAAATTAATCCTCAAAAATACAATTTGCCTAATAATTCTGCACTCCCTGTATTCACACACTGCCCCCCATACACACATTGCCACATACACACATTGCCCCACACACCCTACACATTCACACACTACACCCCCCTCACACACATACACTGAACCTTTCACACACACTGCACCCCTCACACATTGCACCACTGCTCCTATACCCTACTACAGCCCCATATCCCAGCAGACCCCAGATAAGTTGTCAAACTGTTCTTAAACGGTTTGACTACTTACTCTGGGAGGGGGTCCCGGCACTCCTGCACCATAACCACTACACAGAGCAGTAGTGGTTATTGTGCATGGATTATTTCTTTAAATAATCTACAAGTGCCCCTCCCGGGATCAGGCTCTGGATCCACCACTGGTATATGACATGTATATTAATGTGTATTAGTTTTATTTATATATATATATATATATATATATATGTACGCCTATTATATTTACACATATATTAATGTACATTTATATTTGCATAATACACAGATAAATGTCATTAATATGTACCATTTGTAATGAGCAGATATTGTCCCAGTCTTGTTGCTAGATGCAGACTCCATCACAATAACATATTTAAAGTGAAGAGCGCACCCACAGGACTTCAAAATAAACAAGATAACGTCAGTTTTTTACAGTTGTGCCCTACGTACATTCACCATTTCAGTCCCATTACCAAGCTTTCCTTAATATGTCAAGGTAGTTGGACTGAAACATTGATTACATGCAAAGGCACGTCTGCTTAAAATAAATCTGCACTTTTGTTTATTTTAAAGCCTATGAGTGCGCTTTTTTTTAACGTTGGAGTAATAATTTTTAATTTTAAGTTCTCTTTTCTAACTCTGTATCTGCACACTATGCTGGCGCGACACATTATGGGGCTGGTAAATATTTTTTTTCCAGGGCTGCTTTTAATTCCCAGTCCGGCCCTGACTGTCATCCAGTAGGGGCCATATAAGCCACCAACAGCTAAGCTAAATCTTCTTTCTTTGCTGCTCAACTGGCTCAAATAAGTAGTATTTATTGTATGTTCATTGTATTGATCTCTATTTTGTTGCTGTTCTCGTACAGCTTCATTTTTTTTTTCTTGGATGTTTTTTTGGTCCCTGTGACCTAACCCATCATGCTCTGTTTTCACTATTTTTCCTTGTGGTATTTTTTACACTTGCACTTTCTCCTCTCTCGTGTTCCATTTTTCAGACGACATCTCTTATATCCTTGTGGCATTTTGGTATTTTCCCTTCTTCTTCTATGTTTGTGCCATTAGTTTTGGTGACCTGCATTCTCCCTGTATGTCAATGTTGCAATTTGTGAGATTTTGCTCAGAGCAACCCTTTTACCTGCCCAAATCCTGTCAGTCCTCACTGGGTTTTGCCTTCCTTTGCAGACATCTGTGGTTTGGTTTTGTCGGTTTCAAAGTTAGATTGCACCAATTTATTTCATTTTCACAGTACTTTTGTTTTTTTCTTTAGCAGTTTTTTTCTTTAGTTCAAATTAGTATTCGCTGTTTTATTATTATATTTGTGACTAATTATAAAAGTTTTTTCCTAAAATTATGGCGAATAAGGACATACTTAAATGGACACTATAGTCACGAAAACAACTTTTGCTTAACGAAGCAGTTTTGGTGTATAGCTCCTGCCCCTGCAGTCTCACAGCATGTTGTTTAAAGGACCACTCTAGGCACCCAGACCACTTCAGCTTAATGAAGTGGTCTGGGTGCCAGGTCCTTCTAGGGTTAACCCATTTTTTAATAAACATAGCAGTTTCAGAGAAACTGCTATGTTTATGAATGGGTTAAGCCTTCCCCCTAATCCTCTAGTGGCTGTCTCATTGACAGCCACTAGAGGCGCTTGCGTGCTTCTCACCGTGATTTTCACAGTGAGAGCACGCCAGCGTCCATAGGAAAGCATTATGAATGCTTTCCTATGTGACTGGCTGAATGCGCGCGCAGCTCTTGCCGCGCGTGCGCATTCAGCCGACGGGGAGGAGAGGAGGAGGATCGGAGGAGGAGAGCTCTCCGCCCAGCGCTGGAAAAAGGTAAGTTTTAACCCCTTTCCCCCTTCCAGAGCCGGCGGGAGGGGGTCCCTGAGGGTGGGGGCACCCTCAGGGCACTATAGTGCCAGGAAAACGAGTATGTTTTCCTGGCACTATAGTGGTCCTTTAATTTAGAATTTCTTATCTCCTGCTCTGTTAATAGCTTGCTGGACCCTGCAGAAGCCACCTGTGTGTGATTAAAGTTCAATTTACAGAGGAGGAGATAAAAACTTCTAAAATAAGAGGTTAACACAGTAAAGGAGTTTAAGCATGCGTGGGATAGGCATAAGGCTATCCTAACTATAAGATAAGGCTAGGGACTAATGAAAGTATTTAGAAAATTGGGCAGACTAGATGGGCTGAATGGTTCTTATCTGCCGTCACATTCTATGTTTCTAAGTTGCATCTGATTGGAAATTAAACTATGTTGTTTTAATGCAGGCTGTGTCAGTCACAGCCAGGGGAGATATGGCTAGGGCTGCATAAACAGAAATAAAAGTGATGTAACTTCTAAATGGTCGTGAATTGAGAAGTGAAACTTCAGAGGCATGATCTCGACATAAAAACTGCGTCATTAAGCTAAAGTTGTTTTGGTGACTATAGTGTCCCTTTAAGGATATCAGTTCAGATTATTTTTGATGCATCTATAAATCAAACCGTTTCTAATGCTATGTCTTCTATGCCAAAGTCTTTTAAGAAATCTGTGGATTTTGCCTTGGCTAGGGCTATGCAATTGAATACCTAACCTGCTACTCTCTCATTTCTGCTATGTGAAGGAATCAGAAAGAAAATTATCCAAAAGTTTTACTCATTTTGGGAAAGGCCACCCAGAAACAAAAACACTGTGACTGTCCTAGCATCTATGAAAAATGACCTAGACAGCATTTAATTTAACTATTTAAACCAACCAGTGATTTAACTAATTTGGAGCAGAAGAGTAAGGTTAATAATTTATTTGAACAATATACTCGTCACAACGCTCAAATGCATACACATATTTAATGGACAATATCTTCTAACAGAATTTGGTTTCATTTTCTATTACAAAAGATTAATTCTCAACATCAGCCAAATCATAGACCTAGTAGATTGCAGTTTACTGAATTGGAAACTTAAGTCTGTCAGTCAAAAAAAAATCAGATGTCTTTTTAAAAATGATCTGATTTTGTTTGCATTCTCTGACTTGTATGGTGGGCCTCTTGGCTTTCTCCATTCAAGCCATATTCCCATCCGCTCTCACACCTTAAGGACACATGACATGTGTGACATGTCATGATTCCCTTTTATTCCAGAAGTTTGGTCCTTAAGGGGTTAAATTAAAGGGTCACACAAGACCCCTAAAGCACTTTATCTTGCTGAAATGCTTTGTGTGTGAAGAGTGTGTCCTCTTACAAGCAGACAACAGCTTATGTTACTTCCTGGTTTGGTTAGCTCAGTAGAGCTAAACACAAGAGTCCGACAATTGCTCAGAGCACCTGCCTTGCAAAGACTTCTTGTTAAGCTGCATTGGGAAGTCTGTGATTGGACAGCCACAGTAAGTCTGGGCAGGGTTAGAAGGGAAGGGTTGCAAAGACAGCAGACAAGAGAACTGCAGGTTTTGCAAGCGTTTTTTTTTAGATATACTCTTAATGAAAAAATGCATAATGAAATACATGCAAATCTTTATATGGGGTATAACTACTAAACAGTGATTGTTATTCCCCTCAATTTAGAGGCAAAAGCAGAGCTTTGGCATCCGGTTCTATAAACTTCTGCTTTAGATGCTTTTATTCAATAATTTTCCTGAGGGACCAATTATGATTTTTCTCCATTTGTTCCAATTCCTCAGGTCTTAACTAAATTTTCAGCCAATGGCAGCTATTCTCCTGGTGGTTGACACAACAGTGATTCCCATGGTTGATGGCAATACTAGTGGATATTCTAAGACTTCTTCCCCTGTTCAATCATGTTTTGACGGATCCTTTCAGATATCCACATCATATTAGTTAAGGACATTTGCATATTTACAAGCATTAGAGATGTATTGTCAGATGTTTGGGCACCAGGAACTGGCATCTATGGCTTCTTCGGTGCTTGACCATTTCTTCCACATGTTGAACTTTCTTTCACATTCTTTTGATTTGGGAATAGCATATTGGCCTATCATACTGATGGGTTATATTCCGATTGATAATATGGGAGTAGAGAAACACCCTTTAGTAAATTAATGAGTCATCCATCTTCAGATACCCCTTTGCCCTAAATAAAGTGAAACATTGGATGCTAAATTCTTGGGACAATATTAACATCTTATCTCTCAAACTACACTTCTCCTATAAAAGAAGTTTAAGAGTCTGATATGTTGGCTTTAGATATTTCCCATTACAGTTTATACTGCACTGGGCCCAGTTTCAAATGACTAAAACCAGTAGTCAATCAGTGTTCTATACTGCCCAGACCATTCTCATGTGTAATACAATGTTTAAAATGTTAAGAATCCAGAACATCCTTCCTAAGACATACCGATAAACCAAAATGAATTCATTTATATTGTAAATCTTATCTATCCGATTCCACACTAATTCTAGCTAGATGCGACCATAATACTATGTCTGTAGCTGGCATTGACATAACCAAATGTTGGGCTCATTCTGTGTCCACAAAACATATCAAGCTAGGGGTTCCCAATTTGAAGGCTGCTCATTGGTCCTCGGATTCTACCCGTAAATGATTCTATTTTCGTCCTGTTTCCATGATTATACTGTCATAGTGATATATGTGTATATTAATCATAGTTTTCAATGTACATAATAGGAGCCTCCTGTCTGCAATAAAGTTTTCACATTTTCCCTTGTCTGTGGATAGGATAATATAGATTTTTTTTTTTTATTAATGACAGGAGGCAAGTGTTTTCTCTCCCAATATTAACCCTCCCTTTGTTCTCTTTCCTTTTCTTCAGCAGTTTAACAGATGAAAACAGATTTATACTTTTCTGTTTTGGGATTTTCAGTTACTTAGTACTTTCACATAACTGTCTGAGACAAATGGAGTGCAGTATTTCAAGGAACACTACAGCATTAAGAATACCTATGGGTGGCCGCCCCCTCACTGTTAGGGATTAAAAGGAATTACTTACCTTAACACCCTCGCTGCACTTGTCTCTGTGTAGATGCTCTGCTTCCAAGATTGATGATTTAAGCCAATTCAGTGTTTCCCCATAGGGGAATATTAGGAGGCTTGTGCGCATGTATGGCAAAATCATCCATAGAAGAGTTTAACTCTTCTATGAAGGTGGAAGCACTATAGAAACTTCTATGTAAACACTGCAAACGGAACTATTTTACATTACAGGGCTAAATTGAAAGATCCATTGCACTGTGACCACTTCATGGAGATGGAGTGGCCTGGGTGACTTTAGTTCTGTTTAGGTTCTGCTGTTCCATGCTACTTGACAAGCAAAGATTACAGCATTCTAAAACTATTAGAGGGAAACTATAGTTACCAGAACAACTACTACTTATGTAGTTGTTCTGGTGAGTATAATCAGTCCCTGTTGGATTTTTGCAGTAAATATTGTCTTTTCAGAGAAAAGGCAGTGTTTACATTACAGCCTAGGGACGCCTCCAGTGGTCACTCTTCAGATGGCTACTAGAGGTGCTTCCTGGGGCAGTGCTGCACAGTATGCATCACTGACATTCAGGGTCTCCACCCTCTGCATGGAGACACTGAACTTTCCTCATAGATATGCATTGATTCAATGCATCTCTATGAAGAGATGCTGATTGGCCAGTGTGGCAGATCAGGGGCAGAGCTGGCACCAGCAAACTAGAATAAAGGTAATATTTTACTATGTTTACAGGGCCAGGGGGGCTAGATAGTTTTTTGGGTTTTTTTTTTAACACTATACTGTCAGCAATACATGTTTGTGTTTATGACCCTATAGTGTTCCTTTAACTGAATAATGAAAACTAAAATAAATTCTTATGCAGTATCCTCTTCTGAAGTCTAGTGCAGCCTGAAGTGTTACTAAATATTTGAAAAAGGTGATTGGAAACCCATTACAAGTGTGTTGAAATAAGCAAACAGAAATGTGTAATTTACATACCTGAAAAGTGAACATAACTAATTTTATTATTTATTAAAATCTATTTTTATTCATGCAAAGTTTGATAGTTCGGGTTATCTTATTTTTCTTCTTTACTACCACCAACACCACCACAAATGAGTCAATACTCTCAGTTGCGTTTTCACTTTAAGGGACACTATAGTCACCAGAACAACTGCAGCTTAATGTAGTGGTCTGGTGAGTATAATCATTATATGCAGGCATTTGCATGCAAACAGTATCTTCAGAGAAAAGGCAGTGTTTACATTGCCCCTAGGGACACCTCCAAGTGGCCACTCCTCAGATGGCCACTGGAAGTGCTGCTTCCTGGCTCAGTGCTGCACAGTAGGCAGCTCTGCTGTTCAGCGTCCCCGCGCTCTGCATGGGGATGCTGAATTTTCCTCATAGAAATGCATTGATTTCTCAGTGTCCCTTTAAGCTTTATCAGGAGAGATTTTGTAATCTTGTAAGAACTTATGACCCTCTTACAATGTTATTCTTTAGGGAATGTGTGACAAATAAGATACAAATACAACAAAAAGTGTTGTATTGTTAATATTGATTTAGGTCACTGTAAATACTGTATGTGAACAATACACATTAAAAACTCATCCTGTCCAATAGATACATATAAAAAGGGCAATAAATGAAGATTTTCTCCTTGCGATTTCATCTTGGGGCACCAGTATCTTACCATGGCACTTCTGCTTGCTGCACTCTTCTCCCCAAGACACAACTGATTCTTTTGCAGTCCTGACTAGGTATCCCGGAATTCTTTGTCCCTCTTAAAAGTAGTTTATTCAGCCCCCCTTTTCCAGAGAGTTTTGTCTTTACATAAGCTTTTCTCTTTGATCTGCTTCCCCAGTTACACTAGAACATTCTGTAAGAAGTGACCAGTTAGGGTGGGTTTCTGGGTAGAATGGCAGCAGGCATAGACTGCTTTAGAGACAGGATTGCTTGAGAAAACACATATTTGCATTGTTACACCTAAATATTAATTTCTTTGATGTTCTGATCTCCTGATAACATGACTCTTGCAACCTTTACAATAAAGATGTACACATTACTTCTTACATATCTGTAAGAAAAATCTAAGCAAACCATCTATGTTGTACGCTTTGATGACAACTTATTTTGATATGTAAATGACGTTCCATTGTGAAATCAGATAGCCTTTCTTAGTTTATTACACACCAAACCTCCACAAAATCATATGTCCATATTTTAAATAAAAAATAACATTTTTAAAGGCAACCCATTTATACATTCTGACATGTTCCATATTGAAGTCTAAGCAAGCTAAATTTGACTGAAGCATGAGGATGTTAAAAATGCTTGTCAGAAGCTCATTTGAAAAGGATAATGTACTCTTGATATAATATGATGTTCTCTGTGAACAGGTCTTTTGTGGTATGCTGTTTTGTTACACATGAGATTAGTGTACCTTTACAGGACTGTTTTTGAATCAAGGCATTCATTGCTATAGAGCAAGGGTAGGCAACCATTGACATTCCAGATGTTGTGGACTACATCTCTCTTAAAGCCTTGCAAGCATTATGACTGTAAGAGCACGACAAAAGATTTAGTCCACAACATCTGGAGTTCCAAAGAAGATTTCTGGAAGATCCTTTGTTGGCTATACATTATGATTGTAGAACTCTGCAAAAGATAAACTGTTGTTTTAAACTCATCAGGGTAATACTTGGCTTTGAACTTTGCTATTCAACAAGCTGGAATTTTTTGGGGCCCTCGATCTGGAATTTCCATAGACCGTATCGTGTTACATAATTTAGTTTCATGTGGGATGACATATCAAGCTTAAAAGTTCGGCAAGTAATACTCAAATACTAAGTTTATATTTGTGCCAATCGATAGGTCTTTTTTTTAACCTTCTTTTTAATCCTGATCGAGGCTTCTTTTAAACAGCATACTTTCTCCTCTCCTTCCATGTCTTCCAGTGTTGGATGTTTCTGAAGCTCTATTGTGCACACTGGCGGATCCAGGGGGGGGGCAACGGGGCAATTGCCCCCCCCGAGAAATCCGCCGGTCTCCCTCTCCCTCCCCTGTCAGCACATGCAGGTGCTAGCCCTGCAATGTGCCTGCGGACCGGAGGGGAGATCATAGATCTCCCTCCCCGGTCCGCAGGCACTGTGCTGACAGCCGGCAGGGGAGGGAGAGGGAGGACCCGGGAGCTCAGTCTGCAGCTCCTCCGGGTCCTCCTCTCGCGAGATTTGGAGCGTTGCCAACGCTCCAAATCTCGCGAGAGTGAACTCTAGCCCGGGAGCGCGGGCTAGAGTTCACTGTAACCACTGGGACCACCAGGGAATCACCACTGGGACCACCAGGGAATCACCACTGGGACCACCAGGGATGAAAATATGTCCCCCCTCCTCCTCAATAAAGGTAAGAAGGGAGGGGGGACATAGAATATTTGTTTTTTTTAATTAAATAAAGATATAAATTATAAAAAAAGCCCCCCCACCCTTAACACACACACACACATAGCCCCCATACTGCCCCCCCATACACATACTGCCCCCCCATACACACATACTGCCCCACATGCTGCCCCCCCATGCTGCCCCCCCATACACAGCCACATACTGACCTCCCACATGCTGCCCCCCTATTCACACATACTGCCCCCATACACATACTGCCCCCCATACACACACACATACTGCCCCTCTATACACACACATACTGCCCCCATGCTGCCCCCAAACACACATACTGCCCCCATACACACACATACTGACCCCTATGCTGCCCCCATTCACACATACTGCCCCCATACACACACATATTGACCACCATGTTGCCCCCTATTCACACACATACTGCCCCTATTACACACATACTGCCCCCCATGCTGCCCCCATACATATTACTGCCCCCCCCCATACACACATACTGCCCCCCATACACACATACTGCCCCCCACACACACATACTGCCCCCATGCACACATACTGCCCTCATACACACATACTGCCCCCTATACACACACACTGCCCCCATACACTGCCACCCCATACACACACATTGCCCACATTCACACACACACTGCAACTGTTACACACACATACTGTCCCACACATACACTGCATCCCTGACATACACTGCCGCCCTCACTCACACACCACAACCTTCACACACACACACACTGCTCACACACTGTCCCCCTCACACACACATACACACACACTGCACCCCTTACACATTGCACCCCTCACACACACCACTGCTCCTATGCCCTACTACAGCCCCATTTCCCAGCAGACCTCAGGTAAGTTGTCAAACTGTTCTTAAGCGGTTTGACTACTTACTCTGGGAGGGGGTCCCGGCACTATTGACACCATAACCACTACACTGAGCTGTAGTAGTTATTGTGTCTGGATTATTTCTTTAAATAATCTACAAGTGCCCCTCCCGAGATCAGGCTCTGGATCCGCCACTGGTGTTGGTTACATTAACCAGATGTTCATCCAAAATAGGCTTTCCCTGTAAAAAAAATGCAGTATTACAAACCATTGGATGTTAGACATACAGGACAAAAAATGGACTACATCCAGAGGCTTCATGGAAAGCATTGTTGCAAGCAAACTCTGCCCAAGGCAGCAGGATAGCTTAATCATCTTGGTGCTTCGAGATAAAACAGTAAGTACTGCTGGAGGGATTGACTGGCACGTTTTAGAGCTCCATTAGACTGGGGATGGTAAGCGGAATGAAAAGACAAAACAATACCCATTTCTGAACAAAAGGCCTCAGAAAAATGAGAAAAACTGGCTACCGCAATCAAATACAATCTCTTCTGCAATGCCACGTATAAGGAATAACTCTTTGCTGAAGGTATCTGCTAATTCTCAAGCAGACAGCAATTTAGGAAGTGGTACAAAATGACCCATTTTAGAAAAATAGTCTGTTATTATTAGTATCACAGTACATCCATTGTAACAGGGCAGGTCTACTATAAAACATCTATAGCTATATGGAACCATGGTTTGTTGGGCATAGCTGTAGTCAGCCACAGGGCAATTTATGAAAGACTTTAACCCTAGCACACACATCACACACTTGTATATACTTTGTCATCCTTACACAAGAAGGGCCACTAAAATATGCAAGATGGAGTGAATATGGTTTTAGACACACCTGGATGTCCTGCTGCTTTAGTATCATGAAAGAAAGACATCAAGGTCTATTTTATGGGTCTCTTATCTACGTGATTATGTAGCCTATTTGAATGACAACCTCACATAACTAAGTCAGAATCTTGTGGTCATTTAGAATGATTACTTGGTATTTGGAACCTTCGAGCAAGTGCCTCCTTTTCATAAGAGCACAAACAATAGCTAGTTGTTGTCAGTCCATATGTCACAACTTCCTGGAGAAAACCCCTTATTGGTGTGAGGGCTTGTCCGAGGATTCTCTTTGCTACAAGACTGCTCCCACCCCTATCTCAGATACATCCACTTCTTATATAAAGGGTAAGTAGGGGTCAGGATAGTGAAGAATAGAAGCAAACACAAAGGCCTGCTTGAGAGTATGAAACGCATCAATGGCCTCTAAACAGGGCCGGACTGGGGATACAAAGCAGCCCTGGAAAAAAAATTTGTGCCAGCCCCATAAGTCACTGCGCCATATATTGTCGCGTGTAATATGTAAGGCTATGTCTTGCCAGGACAGATGATTGAGTTATATATATATATATATATATATTGCTTTTTCTAATATAAAATATTGGTCCTTTCAGGTTAAAACGTTTAATTATACAGTAAGCATACGCACATGCAGACACAGGCAATTTCACTGACATTTCAGTGACACACACAAGCTCATTGATACACAGCCTCATAGACAAACAATCTTACTGATATACATCAGCTCATTGACATATAAACACAAGCTCACTCACTAGCAGGCACACGCATGCAAGCAAGCTCACTCACTAGCAGACGCACACACACAGCTTAATGTGGTGGTACTGGTGTCTATAGCATGTCCCTACAGGCTTTTCAACGTAAACACTGACTTTTCAGACAAAGGGCAGTGTTTACATTGCTTCAAAGTGACACTGCTAGTGACAGTCACTCAGACGGTCACTCAGACGGTCACTAGAGGTGTTTCCTGTGTTAGTGCACCTACATTCAGGGCCTCCACACTCTGTAGGTGCTGAACGTTCCCCATAGAGATACATTGATTCAATGCATCTCTATGAGGAGATGCTGATTGGAGTGGCGTTTTGCAGCCAATCCTATGGCAAAGCATTGGATTGGCTGAGATCATCAAGCTTGATGATCTCAGCTATAGAGGCAGGGCCAGTCGAGAGGAGACCAGCACGCTGTGTGGGGAAAAAAAAGGTGAGCAAAAACACTATTTTTAAACACACATTTACACCATGACAGACACAGAAACACACATATACCATGACAGATACACACCCCATTACAGACACACACACACACACCATGACAGACCATGACACAGACAGACACACACCATGACACAGACAGACACACACCATGACACAGACAGACACACACCATGACGGACAGACAGACACACCATGACGGACAGACAGACACACACACCCCATGACGGACAGACAGACACACACACACAACCCATGACGGACAGAGACATACACACCCCATGACTGACAGAGACACACACACACACCCC